>RSEF01000011.1:1259715-1323610 GCA_003993805.1 Himantopus leucocephalus | reverse complement strand
CCGAGACCTTGAAACCCGCACGCCGTAGCTGGCTAGAAAGTAAATATTTTCGCAAATTCGCACCAGCAGAGCAGCCAGCCCCGCGGGGCTCAGACCAGGCCCGGGCCCGGCCGGCAGGTGGCGCCCCGCCCCGAGGCCTCGCCCCGCGCCAACATGGCGGCCGCGCTCCCCACAGGCGCCTCCCGCGCCGCGGCCTGCTGGGCCCGGCTCGGCCGGGAGGGCCAAAGGCCGCGCCTTGCCGAGAAGGGGTAGCCTTAAGGGGGAAAATAATAATATATATGTGGTAGTTTTAGGTCGCTTTCGGTGCGCCGGGGGGAGCAGCGGTGCGCGGGGTGAGTTGCTCCCCTCGGCTTCCCACCGGCCTCCCGACGGTGGGTCTGATGTGCAGGCAGCTGCCGGCTCCTGCCTGTTGGAAGACCCCCGTCGCGCAATTGCGGGTGGCCAGTGTTCTCGGGGAGCTTCCAGCTCACTGTCTTCCTCAGACACCTTCGTCTCACCCAGTGGCAAACGCAGGCAGGGGCTGCCTTGTCAGGGGCAAAGTATGGCCCAAAACCGAAGCCTTTTTTAAAGGGAAAAATAGAAAAAAGCAGCAAAGAACACACGCTTGGAGCTGTATGGATTCAGTAGCGGTGAGGAAGGTGCTGCCTAGACTCAGAGGGACAAGGGCTGCTGGCTCCGGCTGGGCTGCTGAAGGGATATCTGGAGTCAGGTACCCAGAGAGGATACTCCAGGGATAGATGGAATATCAATCCCACAGCTCTTGACCCGCTCATCCCATTTACTGCTGAGGTCCTCCAGGGGCACGTGGCCCCAGTCTAACAACTGTTAAGCCAGTGCGGGTCCTACATGAATGCTAAAGGGGTCTAAGCCCCCTGGTCCCTTCCCGTGGTTGCTCCGTAGCTGGCCTTACCCTGGGATCTGGGAGGAGAGATCCCTCTGCAAGGAGGAAGAGTGGCAGTGGTGATGGAAGAAGGGCGAGTGAGAGGAAAGCAGGAGAGAACAATGGCAGGAGGCAGGAGCGCTCTGCCTTCGCCTGCCTGAGAGGAAGCTGCTCATCTCCTTTTAGGAGACACATTGTTATTGCTGCTGATGGGATTAAATCCTACTACTTCCTGCTGGTGCCCTCCAGCCCCCTGGAGAGGAGGTGCCCACCCTAGCTGGTCACTCACAGCATGCTTGTCACATACTTGTGCCCAGCACAGGGTCCTCTCCCTCAGACCCACACTGTGAATGAAGGGTCCCCGGTGTAGGACCCATGATGCCCATCACACCACCTCCTCTGGGAACCTGCTGAGCCCTGTGTCCCACCTGCTCTGCCTTCCTGCCTGGCATCCTTGCTGTAGGCGTCCCCTGAGGTTCACTCCTCTAATTGCCGGCTATGGGTGGCAGACTGCTCCTATCCTTGTCAAACCAGCCCTTCCCAGTGGCATCTGAGGAGACTTCCCATCACCTCCTGTGCTCTGGATCTGCAGTCAGCAGAGTTGGCTCCAGACTCCCCTGGGGAGAAGACTCTGAACCCAAACTGCTGCTTGCCCACTGCAGAGCGACTCGAACCTCAGCCTGGAACCTTGCAACCTGCTCTGTTGAGACTGTGAGATGGAGGAACCAGATGTTTCCCCTTTGCTACCAGCTGGGTCAGGCTGGATGGGGGCAAAGCCCATGCCTGCACCAGGGGAGACGACCGTTGCTCGGCTCTGAGCAGGTTGCCATTCCCTGCTGGAAATACCAGCAGGATTAAGGGTGCTTTGGGAAGCACCTGGAAGACTCACAATAGGACTGTCTGAGTTCAGTAGGCAACGCAGCCCAGCTGTTACAGGCAACATGAGAGCTGGTCCCAGGGAACGCCCATGCAGCTGTATAAAGCACTGATTGCATGCCCACAGCTGGAGCTGCACCTCGGGGCTATTGCTCTGCCCCAGTGAGTGCTGAGCTAACCCAGCTGCTTCTCTGCCTGCCTGAGCTGGAGGAGCAAACTGCAGGCAGGTGAGAGCTTTCCTTCTCTCTGGAGAGGCTCTGCCATGGGAGAATGGTTTGCAGGACCTGCTGGGATCTGCTGGGCGCAGGCTCTGCAAGTGCTGGCTGTAAGTGTGGGGTTTGTGAGGGGCTGGGGGGTGGGGGAGCTGGCTGAGGGCTTGGCAGAGTGTGCACCCAAGGGGAATAGCAACCCTGGGGCTCAGAGCCCCTGGAGCAGAGTGAAGGAGGTGATGCGGTCCCTGGTTGCCACCCCAGGTAGGACCTGGGTGCTGGCCCTGGCTCCGCAACCTGTGGGGCAGAGACTGCAGCCAGTGGTCAGAGTGGGGTCTCCGCTCCCCTGGAGTGGGGTGGTTAGAGCTGGCAGCCCTCTGTCCTAGCAGGGCACAGTTGGATTTAGGTTGCTTTTGGGAAGAGAAAGGATGGGGCTCCAGCTCAGAAGTGCGTCCCAGCCCTTGTCTGATAATGGTTGGTGTTTAGTACCTGCTCAGGTTATCTGCTGAGGGCTGTGTCTGCTTCTCTTGGTGTGGGCTGGGCAGGTATCCCGTGGGTGCTGGTTGCTGAGGTGTGAGCTGGGCACAGAGCAGGGACACAAGAAGGGGGGGCTCCTGGTGGTGCAGAGGCATGAAGGGGNGGGGGGGGGGGGGGGGGGGGGGGGGGCTGTCTGTCTGTCCTCGCAACCCTTGCTCTGTCAAGCAGAGCTGGAAAGAGGAGCAGGCCCTTGTGGAGCTGTGATTGAGGATGACATTTGCAGTAGCTGTGAGACCCTGCGCTCCACGTCTCCTGTGTCTGCGGGAGAGGGGCTGAGAAGGTGGCTGCTGTGCTGGGGCAGGAAGGGCGTAGGTTTGGCTCAGAGGTGAGCGTGCTGTCTCAGAGAGTACAGTAAACATGTGCTGTGGGGACTAAATAGCATGCAACATCACTGCCAGCAGGGAAGGTAAACAGATGACTGTCTTGTGCCATTAAATACGTGGGATCTGGATAGAGACAGGTCAGTTTTAGGCTGCTCTTCAGAGAAAGCCGAGCTCTCCTTCTCTAACCAGAGATAGTGGCAAGTTTTGAAGCAGCAGTCCTGAAACCACAGCTGGATTTCTAAGCCAAGAGCGCTTTGTCCTCAAGAAAGGGAGGCAGTGCCTGAACTCCAGGGAGACAAACAAGCAGCTCCTCTTAAAGGATTTAAGCTCTCCTAACTGGATTTGCATCCACAGAGGCATGCCCCTGCCGGGCGCTGCGTCCTACAGGTTTCTGTTCCAGACTCTTGGTGGGGTTTGGGGTATTCTCTCCAGCGTGGTCCTGTCCTGCCAACCTGTGCACCTGCCTAGTGCTCAGAGCACCAGGATGCTGAGACCCAGCACCAAAACAGGGGAGGCCCACTCCAGCGGGGAAACATCTTGGGGTGTGCGTGCTGTAGAGAAAATGTGCGTATTCGGAAGGTGCCGGATCGGGGCAGGATGCCTGGTTTCCATCCAAGCCTTGCTCCTACCCGCACTGGTGCATTCATGACTTCCATGTAAGGAGAAGTCTCTGGAGGACGCCGTTGTAGAGGTGTTAACCCAAGTGCAGCATGCAGCATGATCACTTCATGAGGCCTGCGGAATGCTTGTGTACCCCCACAAAAACAGCCCAAAGTCGCTCAGCTTGAGACAAGTGTCTTGGGTATATGCAGAGGCAGGACTATGTACTGTGGACGCTGGCAGGCAGTAATCAATGCTAGCACTGGGCTGTTCCCGAGCCGAGACCCTGAGCACTTGGGGATGCCTGGAGCAGGCAATAGACTAGCAAGTGCTCTGCATGTATTGAGCCTAGCTGGCTTGTCTGGGGAAGACACTGTGTGTCACCAAGGTGTGCCTTCCTGCCTGTGCGGAGAGGCTGTATAAGGCTGGCGTTCCCCTGCTTGGATTGCTTCGCTGTGGGACTGCACACTAGGAGCTTGCACATGTGCTGCAGTAGGCCTGACGTGGGATTTTTTTATTTTTCTTTCCCCCTGTGGCACATGTGGGTATTTGAGAGCCTTAAGTGGGACTTTTCTGACTCGTGTACCTATAAAACATCTCCTGTAAAGCCTCCTGATGGTTAACTGCACAGCAGGTTTGCACGTGGCAGTGAACAATGTCTTGAAGTGTAGCCGGAGACCTAGTAATTGAGTTGCTCCTGTTCTTCAAATGGTGAGCGTGACCAGCTGTTGTTATGTAGTCTCTATTCCAGTCCTTCTGGGAAATCACGCCACGATTATATTTCTGGCTTAAGAAATTTTTCCCCTAGTCAGACTGGGCCTCACAAAGAGGTTGCCACTTAGTGGTAATTACTTGCTTTAGAAGCTGAATGTCTCCTGAGGATTGCAAATAGGGGATTATCAAATTAATTAGTTAAACCAAGATGTGCTTTTGTGAAGCCAAGGCCTGCTTTACTTGTGATGTGAAATAAAGGCTTCAATATTATTAAACCGCATACGGCCCCCTCTTGTCTCCCTAATGGGGAGAGAACTAGTTCTTCCCTGAAACGTTGCTGTTGGTACAAAGGGCTGCTTGCAGCTCTACTTGCTGCGGCACTTGTTGCTTTTATTTGCTGAAACCTGCTTCACACAAGCATCTATCACTGGTCTTAAGGCACCTACTTGTCCTGAGTAGGGTCCAATGCTGCTTCTTGGTGGCTTTCCATGTTTTTATAGGCTGCCAAGTGGAAGGGGAATGGGGTTTGCAGTGGGTAGCTTGGTGGGACTGTAATGTACCTTTCTTGAACCTGTACTTTGAGAGCACAGCTTAATCCACGGGACATGTGCGTAGACACGGGAGCTGGTGGAAAGCCCCGGTCTGGTGATGAGGAGATGCCTGGAAGGAGATTCAGAGTTGTCCACTGATCAGTGGGTTAGCAGGGGCTGGAGGTCCTGGAGCACCGCTCTGCCACAGTCAGCTCCTGGGCTCTCCTTTCCCTCGGAAGTCCCTATGGACATAGGAAGTTCCCTATGCTGTACTGAGGACTACATCAGCAATCATGCTAAGCTAACATGGAGTGCACAGGCGTGTTTTCCTAAGAGCTGTTGGCTGCCGTAGTACAATCGTCTAGCTAGCATGCATATTGCACAACTTCCCCTAGGTCAGAAGATGTCCTTATCTGGCGTCTAAAACATCTGTCCTGTGTTTCTTCCAGCACAGCTGAGTCCTATTGGTAAAAGTATTGAGCTTTCTCTGATTTGCACAACTGAAAATAAGCAGAACTCTGCTAGTGGTGACAGAGGCAGAGGTCCCTTGTCTGCCTCCTACCTCTGCCTTTGTTCTTTGCCAGGTCTTACAGGGCTCTAGCTTGTGATACTGCTTCAGCAGGCATGTGAGAAATACTGCAGGTCCAGAAACCAGATCCAACAAAGGGGAAGCAGGGGAAAAGCAGGGGCGGGTAAGAGACGTGGGTCTGAAGTTATGACCCCTGAAGTTTTCAGAACAGTTGGTGTATTGACCCCTCTCCCACCTCCTCCTCTTTCAACTCTGGGGAGGCCCCACAGCCTCCAAAGTTTGGCTCCCTGTCCTTCCCGATGTCAGCGTTTGCTGCCTTTTGCTATGCTTCTGCCTCTAGGACAGGTTGTGCTTAGCAGTATTCAACTGCCGATGCAGCCAGGTACCAAAGCGGTTCCCCGAGGCTAAAATTGCCCACCGGCCCATGCAAAGGACCTGGGTCTGCTGGATGGGAAGCTGGAGCACCCAGATCTCTGCCGGCAGAGCTTGATGACGGCAGCCTTTTGCACTGGCTTCAGCGATTAAACCAACCCCGAGGAAAGCGCAGGCCTCACGCAAGAGCAAGGAGCTGCTCCTGCGAGGAGACAGTGCGAGACTGTGTCGGGGAACAAGCACGGCATTGTTGTCAGCCTCAGTCAAGAGGGGCTTTTTAACACCCACTGAAGTGCTGGCTACAGCTGTCTCCCATGTGCTTGTGCGGGAAATGGATCTACAATGCAGGAGAGGAGGGAAAGGCCGCTTTGCAATTTAAAAAAAAAAAAAAAAAGCTGTATTAAGACCCAGCCATGAGTAAACAGCAGTGTGATGTTCCCCTCAGCGCAGTTCCACGGCACAGGAAATCACGTCACTGCCTCTGACTGGGATGGGGGTGAGCTGAACTCGGGATGTCCAGCTTGGAAATCCTTGACGGGGACGGTGCTCCTGAACTCTGAGTGCAGTGTAAAAAAGGGAGGAGGTGTGAATTTGGGCTCTGAGCTGCTCTTGTGTTTGACAACCTATTCCCCCTCTGCTTCTATAAATGTATACCTATAGCCGTTGACTTTCCTGCATTGTCCTGTGTGGTGTTGGCTTGAGAACTTGTGGAGAGCTTTCGGTTGTTATGTCCACAACTGAGCTGGCTGCTGCACTGCAAAAAGCGTGTGGTAATGGTTATATAGTTTGAGTTGGACCTGGATAGAGAGTGTTGGCTGTATGGTCTGGGGAGCACCTGGCTCTGTCCCTGGTCACAGAGGTGGAAAATGGGATGGGAACCAGATATGGGCTCTGTGTGCTTACGTGGTGCCTCCTCATCTGTTTCTGGGGTTCTGCGAACTCCTACACCAGCCCCTGAAAATGCTGCTTTTCTCTTTCTGGCCCTCAAAGAGCTGGAATTAGGTGGCTTGACAGTGTTTTACCTGCTGACTAAAGGGGAAGGCAGCCTTGTGCTCCCAGGGCTGCACAAACCACCTGAAGGGACGAGGAAAGCCGAAAGCTGCTCTCATCCTGGAGCTACTGCCAGAAGGTCTGGGTGCAGGAGACCTGACTGGTTCAGTAACAGAGTGGGAGCAGGTTCTCAGCTCTGTTCCCTTCATCCCCAGGAGCTCTTGGGTTGCCCCAGCCCCACTGGGGTCTGCATTGCCCTTTGTGCCTGGGGAGCACGTGGTTCTGTTTCAAAAAATGCGGTTGCTCCTGGCTTGTGCAGGAGCTTGTGGGGCCCCTTCCAGCCCCGCAGCAGGCTTTCAAATGGGCAGTATACAACTGGGCAGGGCTTTGGCCTGCTGCTGGAGTAGCCCTGAAGAGCCCAATCTTGGTACCCAGGCTGCTTGGAGGCTTCAGATCTGGTCCCCTGCAGAGAGCCGTTGGCTGGATAAAAATAGTTGTGTGTGAGGAGTTGGGTTAGCCCTGGGCAGCTGTGGCCTCCGGAAAGGAAACCTGCAGTTGAAGAAACAGCAAGGAGACTTCCATAAAACATCTGGGCATGTGAGGCATGGTGGATCTCTTCTAACTCCTTTTACTCTGTGACAGGGGCCGTGCCTCCAACAGAAATAGCTCAGCATCTCTGATAGCACGAGGCTTGTTGCAGCCAGCTGCATGCCATGCACGCGCTGGAGGGACATTGCTCTCTGCGCTCCCTTTCTTGGAGGGGTGGCTGTCCGTAGAGAGGCTCCCAGCACCCACGGGAGGACGTTGCAAAGGTGTGGCCACATTTCTGGGCTGGGAAATGTGTTTGGGGAGTAAATGAAGGGCAAAGCTACTTTGCAAAGGTAGCCTTGGGCAGACAGTGATATCTGGTCAGAGGCTTTGCTGCGGAAGTATGCCAGGTTCCTCATCCTCCTGCTATAAGTATGAGGGGGAAAGAAAGGCTCTCCTGCATCCACTGACAAGATCACAAATTCCTTCAGTTGCTGCGAAGGACAACAACTAGGTAGTGCCTGTGCTGGGTTGTTAATACCCTTTGCATTGACAGGGATGCTGTCCTTCACCCATCTTGGGATTATCAACTGATCTCACCCGACATGGGCTGGAGGTTCTTGCTGCTGTGGTGCACTGTGGGCAGTGCTGTGCTGCTGTAGGGAGAAGGCGACTAGCTGTTAGAGGCTGCAGGGGAGCTTCTACAAGCAAGGACTGTTTGAAAGTCTATTGTCAGTGTCGCACCCCCTTTTAGGAGGACATCTCTCTCTGCTTAAGGAAAGCAAACTGCATCCCTGATGCCCATGGGAAACTCAACAGCACATCAAGCAGCTGGGGTATTGAATGGTTGGCTTTGGGACTCCTCGAGCCCTTGTTTGCTGGTTATGTCTGAAAACATACACTGAGGCCATGATGTGCAATGGATTTTAGGGCCAGTTGTTGGCAGTCCTCCTTGGGAGAGGAGTATCTGAAGGTGTTCTTGAGCTGGACCAGCCCACGTGGGCTCTGCTGCTGGCCGTCTGGAGCAGGGTTTGGGAAGGCTGTGGGGGCCTGCCCCTTGAGCCAAGGCAGCAGGGTTGTTTGGTAGCAGTCTCTCCAGTTTCAGCAGGTGAGCGCCCTGTGCTCCTCCACTGAACCTGCCTTTGCAGGGGACATCTTTCCTTCTTCTATGGGTCCTCATGTCCTGCCTGAGTCACCCTTCCTTTTGGGATGGATTGGTTTGTGTGACCTCTCCCAGAAGAAGGGACAGTAGCCAGGTACCAGCACCATGGCCTCCTTGATGGAGTGTCAGTCCCCACCAAGACTGCTGAGACCCGCTCGGCCAAGGCTGGGGAGGCAGCTCCCAGTCCCAAGCCCTGCTGCCAGGCCCTGCACCTCATGTCCGGGGCTCCAGGGCTTCGCCTGTGTGTCACTTCCCGCCCCGCTTCCCGTTAGACAAAGCCTTTGTGTGTCAGCAGATCCTGGGATGCCCTGCGGCACCTGCCTCTCCCCTCCCTCTCTGCCTCTGTGGCTCTGCCATTTCCCGTTGTCACTTCTGTAGGCTGCTGCCTGCCTGTTTGGTGACCTTCCCTGCTGCTCCCGCTGCTCCCACCGCTCGGGCAGTATTTTGGCCCCTGGCCATCTTAAACAATTAATGGAGGGGTGGAGAAACTTGCCATGTTAAATTACTTCCTCCTTTGGGAGGGGGTGAGGTCTCCACATCTCTCGCCTGATAGCAGTGCAGTTTGTTGCTGTTGCCTGAAGCGGTCACTGCCTCTCTGTTTTCCTTCTAGAAGTTAGAAAAACAATATTTCAGAGCACTCCTTTTTTCGTATTTCTCGGCATTTTGCTTAACCTGCAGCCCTGCCTCAGGATCTCGCGGAGTGGAGAAACTTCTCTGGACTTGGAGAAAAGCAAGCTGAGAGAAGGCGAGGGGAGGATTTTCCTGGAAACCTCTTTGGGAAGCTGGAGACCTTCTCGGGATGCCTGCCGTGGGCTTGTTCTCCTCTAGCAGCTATTCACATCTTCCCGGGCGAAGGTAGCTCCCTACCACGGAGCATCTGCATTAAGCAGGTCTGTGCGGAGGGCCAGACGTGCTCTGAGGGACGCAGATAGCAGCGATGCCGTAACAAGCAGCCTGCGAGTGTTGCTGCCTCTGCCTGTGTCCGTAAGGTCCGTGCAGGGCTGGGGAGCGCGGCACCCTGCACTCGCTATGCCCCTCCGTCGACTCGCGCTGGAGTTGGCTGTCAGAGAAACCTTCAAGGTCCCCTGCTCAGCCCCGGTAGTGTCATGAGTTAGATTAGTTGGAGCTGTGCTGGGGGCGGTGAGGGCTTGGATTACAGTCCAGAACTCAAAGTGCTTCGGTGGTTCACGTCGGAGGGGAGAGGAGACGCCCCATCGCACACATGGAGGAAAAAGAGAAAAAACGCTGCCTTTGGAAGTGAGGGGGAATAAAGGAGGCCGGGAACATGGTAAGGAGATCTCTGCAAAGTGCTCTTGCCCTGGGCACGAGCAGGGCTGTGCGGGATGGAGCTGCTATCGGGGCAGCCTGCCTGGAGCCAGCGCACGGTGCTAATGCCGGGAGAGGGAAACGGCTCTTCTGGCACTTCCCGTTACTTGGATGGCACGCTGTACCCTGGGTGCCAGCCCCAGATGGTGCCTGCAGGGGCACGGGGCTCCTGTTGGCGCTGGTCTCCCATGGGGTGCCTATCAGGGGTACAGCCCTGGAGCGAGGGGCTGGGACGGGGCAGGTCAGGCAGGGCCCTGTCTTTCAGGCTGCCTGGACACTGGGCTCTCCTCCTGCCCTCGCTCTTTGCCAGCCCTGCTCCAGGGCTGTGGGCAGTGCCCCCTTGCAGAGCCTGGGGAAAGGGAGAGCGTCTGCTTTATTTCTCCTGGCCAAGATGGGCAGTCAGGGGTTCAGAGAAACCCCCGGAGCTGGGCAGGGATTCCTCCCTTTCAGTGTCAAGTTCTGCAGGTGGGGATCCTTGTTTTGGGAGGGGAGAGAGCCCAGCTGGGCAGCAGAGCATGCCGTCTCCATGAGAGTGGCTGCAGGGTAGTCCCCTGCCCAGCCACGCTGGCACTGCCCTGCAAATGGAGGTGCCCAGCCCTGGGGTGGCAGAGGCTGGAGGAGATTGCTAGCCCTGTGGGGAGATCCTACTGAGCACCAGTTTGGCTTCTGATGGTTTGTTCCTGGGCTCAGGATGAGATACGGGTGCCCAGCAGCCCTAAATCTCCTGGATGTGTCCTGCTGTGCTGGGAATAAATCACAGGCTACTTCTCCACAGCAGAAAGAACAAAGTCTGTGAGGGGAACAAGCAGCTTGCATTGCTGCTGTGCCTGGCAGTGACTTGCTTTTTCTTAAAAGTTTGGTTTCTGGGCTTGAAGAAACTCAGCTTTCATTGAAGGAAGAGTTGCCCAACTTTTGGCTTCTGCAGTGTGAGCTAAGCTCATGGACCCATGTCTCTTCCCTTTGCCACCCTCCAGCTCCTCTGCCAAGGACCCTGTGGCTCTCTGTACCCTCACATGCCTATGTTAGAGCCGTGATGGCCTCGCCTCTCCTCTCCTCTCCTTCTGTGGAGGCCTGCACTTCTTCCACTTCTCCACTCCAGTCAGGAGACCTCTTTCCCTTACGCCGTGCCTAGTGTGTTCCCAGCAATTTTTGGTCTATGCTGGTTATTGTATGAAGTTGAAATTGAAGGAGAGCACTGTTTGGGGCTGTGCAGGGTGGGTGCCATCCCTCACAGTCCCATGGGCTGCGTTTTGCCATGGGAGCTGGAGCAGGGCTTGCGAAGCTCTGCGCCGGGAGACCTGAGGCAGGGACCAGCTGCTGCTACTCTGTTCCTGCAAACTGGAGGTGACTTTCTGGTTCCCAAGTGCTTCATCCCCAGTTCAGGTCCTTCACCGTGTTCTGATGTGTGGTGCCAAAGCTGTCTGAAGTAGGGACCTTTGCGCAGAGCAGTGCCGTGTCCTGTCCAGGTGCCTTGGTGGGTTGTGGGCATGGAGGGACCATGTATCACTGCTGAAGATGGATCGTGTGCCTCTTGGGTGCTGAGTTCAGGCTTGGGAGCTGCAAGGAGCAGGAACCAGAGGCCAAGCTGCCACAGACCTGGCAATGGGTGCTGGCCACACTGTGGTTACCTGTGCTCCGTGGCAGGTGTCCGTTCTCAGTGCTGTGGTAGACCAGTCTGATGTTCGGGAGGTGTGATCTGTGAGCGGCTGAGTTGTGACCGTAGCTCCAAGCTGTTCAAACACTTGAGTGTTTGGTGTCCTGGTGAATCAACCAAACCCTGCAGGCAAAAGATTTGGATCTGAGTGAATGTGGGTCAGTCTGTTGGCCTGCATGAGGCTTCCCCATGGCCTCTGGCAGTTTGCAGGACTCTCGGGCTTGGCTCCTGATGGGAATCTGGCGCAGTGCAACTGCTGGCTGCCCTGTTCTGTGTGAAGCAGGTGATTCCTCTTAATGGGGTGTCTGTCGTGCTTCAGTATTAGGGATGATGTGGTGTGTGTATGGGTACATAGGGTTGTTGCAGCTGGGGGATGCCTAAAGCACCATACGTGTAAGATACCTTAGGCCAAAGTAGCCCACTTCCGCTAGAACTGACTTTTGCAGCTGTGAAAACCCCATGGTGCAAGCAAGGCAGGAGCCTGGCTGGGCTCTCTCTACTCTGCTTGTCCTGTCATGGCTTTCGTAGATGGGGATCTGCCCTTCTTCCCTGGTAAGGATTTCTCCTCCATGGGAGAGAGAGCAGGCTTGACCTTGCCTGGTGCCTGTTGCTTGATGGGGCACAGGAGGTGGTCAGGGCGTATGGTCAGACCACAGTGTGTCCCACTTGAGGAATAGTTTTCACCCGAGCAGGTTCAAATCCCTGTGCTCTTGGGTGGGCTGGCTGGAGGCAAAGCGAGCAACAGCCCCACTCCTCCACTGCATGGTGCCTGGTTCCCAGCCTCTGTCCCCAGGTTGTGAGGGACAGCTTCCTCTCCGGGAAGTTGCTCAAGCTGCAGCAGCTGGCCAGGGAGCCCAGGGCTGCTTCTCTACCCTTGCGAGGGTGATTGCTGTTGCTCTTCAACAGTAGCTGGGGCACTGTGGACCCAGCACGCGAGTTCAGTGAGGCTCCCGCAACTGTGTGCTTTGGTCCTGTCTGGGCTGCTCTTCTTACATGGTGGCATGCTCCAAGTCTCCATCCATCACGCAGATATGTAGAGCAGGGCCTGTGTGTATCACAAGATACGCAAACGCTGGTGTCTTACTGCAGAGAAGTTCAGGTGGCACATCTATGCTGGCAGGAGAGAGGATGGGTTTCAGCAGAAAATATAGTCTTCCTTTTATCCTCTGGTTATGTCTTCTCCTGTGGTGGGAAGGAAATGAGTCTGGGAATCACAAAGAGCTATAAGCATTGGGGATCTTCTTTCTTTATTTCTGTGCCAAAGCCATGAGCAAGATGTTGGAACACAGACAAAGCCCAGAGATGTAATCCTGAGCACATGGAAATGGTTTGAAAGCATCTTCTCTGGGGTAACAAGGATGACAATTTGTGCTTAATGCCCTGCTTCTTTCCAAGAATGCTGTGCAGGTGAACATGCTGTTCATTTTAGCAATGAAATAATGGCTAAATGCAGGTGCCAGGCCAGCTGCATCCATGTGTCTCTGCCCAGAAATCACCTAATGTGTTCTACTATCAGGTGGGAATGCAAGACAGCAAGTGTTTATGGTGAGACGTGGCAGGTGTCCAAGGAGGAGCGTGCGCTGAGTGTCGGCACTTATTTTCTGAAAAATCGTCATCCTGCAGCATAACCACCTCTGGCCATGCCGCTGGCCAGCAACCCCTTTGTGCAGTCAGCCCTGTGTGCACACCGTGCTCAGTGCACCCTGCTCCTTGGTGGGACGCTGGCAGAAGAGATCACAACGCGAGAGCCTCGTGAGCGTCTTGCTGCTGGTCGTTTCAGAAAAGAGAGCCAGCCAGCATGTCTGCCCTTAAATACTAGAGCAGAGTCACTGCCTCTCAGCTCCCAGAGCCTAATTTTCTAGCTTCATCTCAGACATAACCCTGTCTGTGACCGAGCTGCGCAAAACTGAACCGTCCTACAGACTGTGGGCACAGCCTAAACCTGAGCGCTGGTGCTGAGCGAGCGTGGAAGTCACAGACACAGGTCCCTTTAGTAATGAAGTGCTGAAAAAATCTCTGTTAAAATAGTCAAGGTGTCTTCTGCAGAAGCTATAGACTCAACCCACCTGTGGGCATTCAAGATATCAGAGCACCTTTTGTTCCTGTTCCTGGCTCTCTACTTGTGGAGGAACCCCCTGTTCCTGTCCTGCAGAGCTCAATGTCGCCAAGGTCTGAAAAAGTGAGGAGGAGGAGTAGTAGTAGCACCAGGATGAGACATGTTGCTGACTGAAGAGCAATAAAAAGCAAGGATAGCCCGCTAGGGTAAGCTGCCTGCTTCTGGTGGTGGGATGCTCTGTGCCATGCTTTCTACACCAGTCGTGATACCTGGCTTGCAACTTGGAGAAGTGAATAGACGTGCCCATGTTGACCCTGAAGGTTTGACCATGCTAATCCCTTTCTGCTGCACGGAGTGCCTCATCCCTGTTGGCTGGCCTAGTCCTTCATTAAAAAAATCAACAACAACAACAATGAAAAAAAAGGCAGCCTTTCTTGTGGTAAGTGCTTCTAGCTGGTTTCATACGTATCCCATNCTGTTTGTGAGGAAAGTCCTTTTTCCTTTTTTTTTTTTTTTTTTTTGCATCACTGGATACCAAGCTGAAACTTTCAAGATCAAAGCAGCACAGAATGAATCTGAAAGTCTTTCTGTTTGCTCAAATTTACCATCGTGCTGGCATCAGTGTGGGATGCCCAGGGTGAACCCTTGTTCCAGCTGGTGCAACCGGCCATTGATTTGAATGGAATCAAATGGTTCAGCCTGAAGAGCAACAGGGACCAGGTGAAGACTTGTGTGTGCTCCTCCTGCACATTGGTGGAGGTAGAGGGGAGGCTCTGTGGGGCTTTACGGTTGCTCCCAATGGGATGCAAAGCTGTGGCTGGATGGTGGTTTGCATGGTGCAGGGAAGAAAAGCCGTAGGAGTTCTGGTCATCCGAGCTAGGTGTCCACCTTGTGCTTTGCAGCCTGCGTTAGGTGTGGCAGTGTTCGGAGTTGCGAGGCTTCCTGAGCAGGTTCCATCAGGAGGATACCTTCCCTGAGGCTGCTTGTCAAATCTCAGTGACTCCCAACAAAAACCTAGTGCTGCTGAGCCTCCAAAATGGTTAAAGGATGTGGATTATTTGCTGTCTGTTGTGATCTTTCTGAATACATTTACCTTTTGAACAAGGTCCTTCTCATATGCTCAGGAGGCTGGTATGCAGACCCGTTAATGGATCAAGGGGAAAAATGCCTGTGGATGTATCCTCCTTTGTGTTTGGGCTTATAGCCACCCACGTTTTGGCATACATCCCTTCTGTGCACAAAGATGTCTTTTAGAAATCGCTAGTTAGATCTCCACCCTCCTTTGATATGTATGGAAATAATGGGACACGTGAGACTGTTTTCTGTTTGGAAAAAAAAAAAAAAGCTATAAAGGGAGTAGCTTTAAAAGCCTGTGTTTACTCTTTTCTAACTCAGGAGTTTAGTAAAAGTAATGCCCTGAATTTATGACTGATGTACTTAGCCTTCCGGGAGGCATGCATTTAGCGCTGTATCTGAATATAGGGGAAATGTTTTCATCTGACTGTAAGTGCCAGGCTTGGCTGCTCAGGGGCGGGAGAGCTTGAGCACGTGTGTGTCTGTTCCCTAGCGAGCTCGGAGAGTCTTGGAGCAAATCTGGGTCCCTCTGACCAGGAGCACCTCTCCCTGCAGGGTACAGACTGATGCTTCTTGCGGTGGCCCAGGGCTTAGCTGGCATAGCCATTGCCATCACTGGGCTGCCTGCTCTGTCCTTCTGGCTGATCCTTCCTCACAACCTCTTCCTCAGAGGTGGCTTCTGATCGCTGCTGCCAGCTGCCTTCTCATATCAAAGATGTGGGCAGATGTGCTCCTTCAAGGAAGGGTCCTTGTGCACTTACTGTTTTCTGATATGATTGGCCAGCCCCTCCTGGAATTGCTAGGTGGCTTCAGAGCATTTTCTATTCCCTGTTGATGCAGCAGGACTTGTATTTCATGAGCACATGATAATACAGAGTGTTTAAGGCCAAAAGGAACTATGGCTCATCTGTTATGGGATACTGGGACAACAGAGTGTTAGCTAGCTCCCACATTAAGCCTGGGAGCTCTTTTTAAACTAAAACATGGTATTTTCTTAGTGGCATCCACCCTCAATTATGGAGGTTTTAAGAGATAGCGAACCCACCCTCAGGAGTCTGTCCAGTAGCTCGTGCACCTTGCAGAGGAAGGGGTGGGATCTGAACATGATGCAGCCACAGCCTCGAGCTCCGAACGTGTGCAAAGCTGGCTCGTAAGTAATAATCTCAATGCTGACCCTATGGAGATCGTTTCTGGCACTCGTCAGCTGTCCTGCTGAAGGATTATCATTTTCTCTTTGAGCACAGGAGGCTGTCCATCTGTTGTAAGATGCCCCCAGACGGGTGTCTGAACACAAGGTGTTGGCTATGGCTTCGTGCCTCTGACTAAAAGGTGTTAAAATAAGCTGACCTCTTTGGCTAAGAACTTACCCAGGGTATTTTATAGCTGGCTGGTATAAACAAATCTTTCATCTGCCTAGAGCGCCCTGTTATTTGGTCGGTGTTAGGCACAAATGGTAAGGGGTACAAGATGCTGCTGCTCAGGTTGGTTTGCCAGATGGATGCTAATGCCTGAAGTTGAGAGTGGAGCGAATACTGTAACTAATAATGAGATGAATGAGCTCAAGCAATTCACTTGGGTAGCAGAGAGAAAGATTTTTAGTGCGTTTCCTAGAAGAGCCCTGTAAAGAAAGGGAGTCTGCCGTAATGTCCCAGGACTTGTCTTGTGTAGAAGTGGTCTGGGAAATTCTTGGCTCTGTCTGTGATATCTGATGGGATTTAGCAAGCCTCGTCCGAGCCTGTTGTAGGAACGTGGCACTTTGAATGTGGAGATCCCTGGATCGACCGTGGCAAATGGTGCCGTGGCCAGACTTTTGATACACAAGCCAGGGCAGCCCATGTAGTCTGGCGGTGGGAGTGAAGAGGGGTGCAGCTCTGCCCTGGGGGGTCTCAAGGAGGCGGGGAGGCTTATGCGGCTAACGCCGGGCAATGAAACCACAGCCACCACGTGCTCACACTCTTCCAGCGTGAGTCTGTTGCCGTGAAGGGTGTTTTAAAAGTACCCAAAGCTTTGCATCACACAGAGTACAGCTTAGTTAATTAATTGCATGGTTAGATCTATGCCAATGATGGTTTTTTAAAAAAATCTGTGCTTAGACAGTTATTTCAGATTAAGGACTTAATCCCTTGATTAAACTAAACCAAAACAAGCTGGTCTCCAGCTGTAGGATGCTGTTTTATACACAGCTCTTCTCATCTACTTGCAGGCCCTCGTTTCAATCGGAAGATGTCTGTTTAAGGACAGGGCTTTGGCTTGTTCTCTCACATGCCCTTTAAACACCTGTATCATCTCCCCGATCTATTGCTAGTAGAAAGTAACAGGCCTTTGGCAGCAGGGCTCATTCCTTGCTCTGGATAAGACCTACCTTCTGCTCAGTTCATTGAGAGCTCAGTTACAAGCGGGACACATCTCTGCGAGGAAAGGCTTATCTCCATTCCCCAGTTCTGTTCCTCTCTGGCTATAAGACTGCTTTCTTGGATTGTGGGTCAGTGTTTCATCCCCAGTTTGGCCTCTCTAATCTGTTCAGCAGTTGTCAGCAGCTTTGCCAATGTGTTGGGTGTTGCACAGGCAAAGGAGGAAGCCACAGGCCATGCTCCAGAGAACCTGGAGTATGAAAACCTAAAGGGAAGGGTAGAGAGGAATAACATGAATATAGAGCTCTGGTGGGAAGAGGTGCCGTCCGAATGCACGTGATGACATTTCCTTTGGGGAGCAGTGTTTGGCCAGGTGATGGTCACACAGCAGAGCGCTGTGTGCACCGGCTTCCCTCGGGGGCATGTGGAAGCGGAGGGCTGGTGAAGGACCTGCTTCTCCAGATGCACAGGCTTTCCTCCCCAAGCACCAGGATATGTCTTTGGCAAGGATCAGTGTTGGGGTTTGGGTACGAAAAGAGCAAGTTTACTTCTTGTGTAACTGTATCAGACCCAGGTAAACATCCTGCTGGGCTGCAGGGCTCTCGGGCAGGGGAGCAGACCCAGGTGACTGCCGCTGGTCATGTTGCCATATGCTAATGTTTGGCCACCTGAAGCGTGGTAGAGAGCCAGGGATGTGCTTGTACCAGGTTGCCTCTGCTCTCTACTATTCCCTGCCTTTTGCTCCAGCGCAAGGACAGCATTGGTATAGGTCGAGGCTGGCAGGAGGTCACGCTTCGCTTTCAAAGCCATCTAGGTTATCCCCCCTGAGTGAAAACAAACCAGCCCTGGGCTGGTGGGGTGATCGCCCAGCCTTTGGGCCTGCCTTTCCCCCGCTGAGCATGCCCAGACCTACAGCATGCGCAGAAGTGGGACCTCAGAGCTGAAAAGCAAATACATCATTTTTCCCTTTGCTTAATTAAATGAGAGATCATGAGTTAATCGCTTCCAAGCGCTTGTTTTCCTGCAGTGCCTGGAATGATAATCCCGCACGCTGCCCAGTAGGAGCTGCTTTGGCTGCCGCAGTCGCGTCAACCCAGAGAAGGGCCGGGGGAACAGAGGGAGGCATCTGGAAATGATTCTCCAAGCTCCGTCTGCGGAGCACCACTCCCTGCAAGGCTGTAGGAGCTGGTTTATCCACAGGCTGCAGAGCCGTCCTGCCTGCCCCAGCGGCAGGGGAGCCAAGCTGGGCTACGGCAGTGCCCTGCGCAAGAGATCCCATTGTGGCATGCGAAGGCAGCTCACTTTCAGAGGTACAGCCTGTGGGCAAAGCTGGCCTGGGTGAGATTGCAAACACCTTCCTCCCAAGTGGAACTGGGTGCTGTGCTTTTCTCCCTGAAAAGCCTAAAACAATAGCCCAAAGAGCAGGTAGAGCTGTTCCTGGTTATCTCACAGGAAGGTGGTGTAATTACAGCAGTGTGAATGCCTTACCTCTGTAGCCACACCGCTTAATAGTACATTATTTTAGCGAAAACATCCAGAGGCAGGCAGGGTGCCGAAGGCAGGCGCCCTCCTCCCAGCCTCCCCCTGAGCCTCAGAGCGAGCAGCAGAGGGGGGAGCTGGCACTTGCTCTGGGAAGATTTTTCTCCCTTGAACTCATTGCCGCTGTGATTAGAGCGGCTCAGGAAATGGGGCTGGGAGGGTCCTCCTCCCTGCAGAAATGGAGTGGGAAATCTCAAATTTTGTCAGAAAAACAAGCCTTGTTTTTAGCCAAAGACCTTTTTGAATGGAGAAATGTCTCGTTTTTAAAGGCAAAGTGGCCTGGCTTTCGACTTGTGTCAGAAAGTGGAAAAGCTTCGTGGAAAGCCCAGAGGTCTGTTTTTACTGGAAATGAGGTTTCTCACGTCAGCTGAGAGCTGAGCAGCCTCAGCCAAGCGGCGCAGCACGGCAGCCTTTGCTGGCGGAGGGACCAGCAAAACCCAGCCCTGCTCAGCCCCTGCTGCGTGCTCCTTTTCCCCCCAGTCCCAAAGCTGGCTGGGGGCCATGGGCAGCCGCTGTGCTGCACTGCTTGGAGCTCTGCCTCTTCCCAGTTTCGCTGTTCTTTCTACTTTCCAGTTCTGGGGTACGGGAGGGTTGGGTCATCTCTCCTCCCCTCACCTTTGCAGTCTCTGGTCTCCCCTGTCCTGCCTTCATGCTTCTGTTGGTACCTGGGCAAGAGGGGAGAAAATGAGTGCGTGCGGGACGTGGCCAGGCTCTGGGCAGCCGGCAGAAGGAGGGGAAAGTTGCGGGAGCTCCTGGCAAGGCCTCCCTGTTGAGCGGGAGCCGAGACGCTCGGTGACTCAGAGCTGGGCGTACCACGGGCACCGCTTGCTGTGCTCGCAGTCTCTCGGCTCTGCTCCACCACCCAGCTATGCTCCTCACTCTGCCAAGCCATGGCAAGTGCTGGATTTAACTGGGGCACGTTGGGATATGTAGTTTCATTCTTTGGCTACTCAGATCGGGGTCTAGGTTTCTCAGAGCAGAGCTGCAGATCCTTTAGCTAAATTACTGCTGCAAGATGAATCCTCAGTGTGTTACATGGATGAGTCCAGCCTGCTAGAAAGGAGTGTTGTCTGCCATAAGTCACAGGTTAGTCAGTCTGGTCTCACCATACTGATGGTTTTTAGGAGTTTTCAGACAGCATCTGGGCTGTCAGCAGGGAAGATCTGTGCCTCTTCGTGTTCTCCTTCACCAAGACTCGTGTTTTGTAGACGAAATTCTTGAGCAAGCCGCTGACTTCTTAGCAGGGTGCTTGGCTGAGTTGTAGGGAAAATGGTGCCAAGGCTTTGCTGGCCCCGGTGGGTCCAGCAGCATTGCAGCCCTTCCCTGCATCGACTTGTGTTGTCCCGAGCCACTTGGGTTGCTGTCCCAGGCGTTTGCTGGGAGACTGCAGGTATTCTGACGCTGCGCAAGGTCTATAGCCCTGGGGATCTTCTCTGCTCCCAGGGCAGGCTGACTTCTTGTCCTCCAAACCCATAGGAGGTTCTTCAGGGTTCAGACTTAATTGGTGAGCAGCAGGTCCCAAAGAGGAAGAAGTCGAGTCCTGAGTCAGAAAGAAATGAAGCATGGCAGGAGTTGCTAGTGGCTGGAGCTGCTATGTAGCTCTCTCCGTGCCCACAAAATTGAGGCAGAAAATTAAATTGGTGCACCTAGAAAAGCCCAAGAAGCTCCTGGTTACTCCAGATGTTTCTTGGCAGGCCCCTCTCCCATCCTGCAGCAGCTGCTTGCGCCAGGAGAGGTAGATGTGTCCCCTGAGCAGGATTGTAACTGAATCTGGGCTCCTCACCCTGCTGCCTGCTTGTCAGACCTGGCTTGCGCCTTCTGCCCGGGCACTCGTAACCTTGTCGTCTCCCTGACTCCTGGTTCTTGCTGCAGTTTGTGATGGGGAGAGGGGCTCTTAGGGCTGAGCAGCAGAGCTTTGGCACAACAGTCTTTATCCCTCTATTCATTTCACAGTGTCTGTGTCTCCCATTGTATCAGCAGCNGGGGGGGGGGGGGGGGGGGATGACACCCCACTCATTTCTGCCCCCATTCAGACCCAAGCTCTTTGCCAGTTGTGAAGCCCTCCTGGGCTCTCCCTTCTCCCCAGCCCTCCTGGTGGGACCACGCTGGGTTGTTCCCATCACACGTCTTTGCCCACAGAGCCCAGCCTGTCCCTGCATGCCGCTTTCCTCTTCCCTTGCTGTGCTCCAGCCCCTGCACCAGCAGCCAGCTCCCAGCTGAGGAGCAGTGAAAGCCGGTATGGCCGGACGTGACCTTAACCTGGGCTTTATTTAGCGCCTTGATTTATAGAGGAGTTATTTTAAAAGCATGTTTCTGTTTTGGGAGGTGTGGTGAGCGTCTGGCAGAGTGGTGGCAGTGAGCTGGAGTTCATAGGTCCTCCTGTGCTGTTGACAAAGAACCATTTGAGTCCCCAGACACATTTTGCTTGGGGAGATGCTCTCTGGCTTGGTTGGAAAGTGCTCCTGTTTGCTGGGTGGCTGCAAAGGAGCAAGTGTCCAGGACCTTTCCCGTGAGGAGAATGAGGCAATACTGTTGGAAGCAAGGAAGCCTGAGACTTACGTTCCCTGGAGGGGGCTGCTTTCTCCAGGAGGCTTCTGTGCTGGGCTCTGCCAGCTCTCGGGGTCTGCTGTGGGCTGGCTGTGCAGGCAGGCATGGGCTGAAGTGGAAGTGTGCCAGGGCAGGAATGCCCTCTCCTTGGATCCTTGCTGGCTTTAACTTGTTCTCCTCCTCTCTGGTCGCTGGCCCCTCATCCTGGGTCGCAGAGGTTTCTCCTCGTGCCTGCTGGGAGTTGCATCACTTGTTTGAGATAAGGGATGCGGTTTGTAGGTAGGATGGGCTCTAGGCTTCAGATTTAACAGCCTCTGGAGTGAAGGATGCTATCCGTTTCGCTTGCTGTCTCAAGCTGGTTCGTATGAGTTCCCTGTGCCTCCAAACCATGGCTCCTCTGCGTGGCAGGCACTGCCTGAAGGCTAGATGTGTGAGGCTGGCCATCTGCACTCCCGCATTAAACAGCAGGACCGTGCAGCCTCTTGCAGCCCTTGCTGAGGCACTTTCCTCAGGCCACTCTGCAATCTGAGAAGTTAATTAGTACAAATAAGCAGTCCCATCCCTAGGACTGTGAGTTGGTTTAATGAGTTCATGATTGGAGGCGAATCTGCTGCTGTTGCAGGCTCCAAGGTCTGCCATGTTTCACCCTCTGTGTTTCAAGGTGGCTTCCGAGCCCCTGAGGCTCTGCCATGCTTCATCCTCCACCTGGGCAGGAGCCACCCCTGGGAGACTGGTGGGAAAAGTGCTGTAGCCTCCATGTTAATCTGCAGCACTGGAAGGCTGCATCTGTCCTTGTTCTGTAGCTGCCCAAGGATGCTGGTGTGACAATCGCGTGCGTCAGGATGGATGTGTGAATTTGCTCCCACATTGAGGGCTTTTCATGTGGAATTAGCAGAGATTGGTGAAAACATCTCCCCTTTCTACCAAACAGTAGGGATTGAAACCTTCTCTCTGTCCCTTCAAAGCCTGCACAGCTATCGTGGCTAGTCTTGCCAGAGAGAGATAAAGCCTCTTTGCTAAGGGGTGCAGTTAGTCCCGCGCTCTGCAATGGCTACAGGCTATGGTTATTCTGTATTTTACTAAAGGAAGGATAATATATGACTTGGTTTATTTTAACCATATAAAGGATTTTTGATTTGATGCCAATGTTAATAATTGTCTTGTGAAGGCTTTGCTAAGGCAGCAGGAATGGTGTGAGAACCTTAGAGCGATGCACTGACTCATGTGCAAATATTTTCACTTCTTTGTTTTACTTGCAATAGTAAACTTAAATTTCTTTGGCGGGGGGGAGATTGATATCTGAAAGAATTTTGCTTAAGCAGGGCATGGGGGCAGAAGATGGCACAGCACCAACCTCAGCTGGTTTTGGCTGAGATTTTGAACCTGTGGAGGGTCAGATAGAAATTGTTGTCAAATGCTACCAGCAGTAACGCTGCTGTGATAGTGTGTCCAAGCACCTGGCTGGGCTCTCTGTGGTGGCTGGTGCTGGGTGGGAGAGCACCTGTGTCAAGGCCAGTTTTATCTGACAAGGGCACAGACACTTGCTGGGACAGGCTGGTGTCAACAGAGGTTACTGGAGCTCGCCTTCAGCTGGCTGTGCTTGGCCTCTCTCTGTCATTTCACAAGAGCGTGGGAGAGGAATGATGTGTAACGTTTAGTGTGTTATATCAATATTTAGCAATATTATTAATATGTCCAATTGTGAGAGGCTTCACGTTGGGTTGGGTCACATATTTCCCTACCCTACAGCCCCCTCCATGCCTTGTTTAGCAGGTCCAGGATACTGTGTAGACAGAACATTTCTTATTTAGGCTGTCCTTTTGGGTCCGTACAACTCATCCCACAGTTCCTATGGGTCTGCTTTCTCTTCTTGTATTTCCTGAACTCTGCTGAGTCCTCCCCCCACACCCTGTGTGCGGGTGGTCTTGACCAGAACTGTGCAGAGAGCTGCAGGCTGTCAGCTCTCGGCAGTTTGCTCTTGACCTCCACAATCTCTAGTAGAAGACTTTCTCTGAAGGCCTGTTCCTGCAGCGAAGGAAGTGCCTGGAAACTTCCAGCTTTCCATTTCAATTTATGGAATAAAAGTTGGGGTTTTACATCGTTCTTTTCTGAGTGGAAAGAAACTTGTTCAAAACAGCTTTCTCCTCCCGTTCAGGATTGGGGTTAAATGCTCGGTCGTACCATTCAACACTTATATGCACGCAGGCCTCCTGCTTTTTGAGTCCTTGGGTTAAGAATGTGAAAAATAGCTCCTTAAACTCTGTTTATCTGGTTGCATTGACCTTGAGGGGTGTTGCAGGAGGCAGCTAGCTGGTCTCTCAGAAGAGTTGCAAACATTTTAGGAGCCTGCTGCCATTTAGCCTTCCTTGTTGCTGACATCAGGAGAAACAGCAGAAAAGGTAATAAAGCAGTGCCATGCCACGGGCAGCATGTGGTTTGCCTGTCACCTGCGTTTTGCCAGCTCGGTGCAAGCAGGGAATGTGGAGGCACTGCCTGGACATCCTCATCTCTACTGTGCAATCCCGCAGGCTGCCCTACAGGAAGGTTTTACAACTGAGGAGGGAGTTTATATTGCGCTTAAAACACCCAACCCTCTAAAGGAGGAATTTAAAGCTCGTTGAGCTGGGTAGCTCTGAGAGACAGGACGGCTTGTGTGAGGAGCATCATCTCTGCCGTGGCTACAGGTCGGTTCAGGCTCGCTCTGAGACTCTTGCATTTTCTCAAGTCAGTGGAGGTATCTGGAGCCATGAATGTGTGCTCCCTCGGAGTGGAACCAATGAAACGGTTTGTTTCCTCCTGGTCTCTTCATCCTGCTGTTCCCCAGTGGCAGCGTAAGCTGTTGTGGCACTGCTTTGTTTAACTTTCTCTCCCAATCTTGCTGTGGGACTCAGGTATGTTTTCAGGCATGTCCACGCAGCCGATCCTGTTCTGCAGGAGGCTGTAGGGCTTCTGGGCCAGTGGCTGAAATGCTTTTCTTGACTCTAGTGAAGGGAGGTGGATTTAGATCGGATGAGGATCTGGCCAGACACCTGAGTAAACTTTCATTTGGTTTTGTAGCAAAACTCACTCCCACTGGCTGTAAGCTAGCCAGAGGAGTCCCATCTAAAATAGAAAGGAAAGGGAGGGATCCTGATCTTCTCTGCAGATGTCTACAGATTTATTTTTTTATTATTATTTTTTGGCAAGCTGTCTTGATTTACACCCATGCAATAGATCAGAATTTGCGCTCTTGCACTGGAATTGGCCCTGACACCTTGGGCTGCCTCTGGCTGGCAGGATCTGCAGCATGAAGGTGGACGTAGGGAAGCCTCTGATCCCTGGGCAGGAAATGGGCATCCTATGTGTCGCTGCACGTGCTCAGGCACCAAAGGCAACCCTGTTCACACGCAGTCTGTGGATCCTGTTGTGAGGCATCTCTCACTCCAGAAAATTCCCAGTTCCTGGAGTGAGCCTTTCATGAGATGCAAACAACTTTGAATAATGAGGAGGCGCACTGGTGAGCGGCTTTCCCCAGTACCAAGCAGCTCCGGCAGCTCATCCTGCGTAGGGACTGCAGAGCACAGCGGGCTGAGGAGCTACAGCACAACTGTTGTCCCTGCGACTCCCCTTAGCCCACTGAGCAGCGTAACGCTGGGCTGTAATGTACCCAAGTGCTGGCTGGCATCTCTAGCCCCGGGTGTCTGAAACACGGGGCCTGCCGATCCGTCCACCCCATGATACTCTCGCTCGCTTGCATGCGCTCACGTGCTGCGGCAATGGTTTAATAGCAGCCCCACCCAGCGCAGTCAGGAGAAGGACTTGCTGCGTAAGCAAAAGCTGGGAAATCTCGCCGCTGTGCACAGCGCTCTGCAAGCACTCCACTCGCATTTTGGGAGAGCTCTTTTTTTTTTTTTTTGTTTACCTGGAATCACCGGTGCCAAAAGAAACTAGAAAGGACAGCACTTTGCTCCTTTGATCCTCTCTCCTCCTGCATTCGGAGATGGCTGCGCTCCTGGGCGTAGGGCTCATCAGGGCACCGGGGTGTATTGTGCCGTGGTACCGCTAACGCTTTCTCTCTTGGCAGGACTCGGAGTCGCTGGACGGTTGCATTCAGAGTACGTTATCAGCACTCTACCCTCCGTTTGAGGCTACCGCAGCCACTGTTCTGTGCCAAGTTTTTGATGTGGCGGAGAAGACGTACCGTGGGGATGGACTGCGCTACCTCATAGACTTCCTGATTCCAGCCAAGCACATCCTGCAGTGCATTCAGCAGGATGCCTGTGTGAGTACATCATGCTCTCTAAGGCCTGCGAAGGCTTTCTTGGGGAACTTGCTTTCTTCTGTCGTATGTAAAACAGCTGGCAAAAAGTGCTTGCATGTGTACAGCAGCCTAGGTGGGAGGGCAGGCAGACAATTAGGAAACAGTTGAAAAATTGTTATTGAAGCTTAACCGTGCAGAGATCAGATGTGGAGTGGTGCCCTTGCCTTCCATAACCAGCGACACCAACCAGAAGGCTTAAAGGGTTTGGGAGAGGGAGATTTAGCAAAGCCTTTGCAACCCGTGATATGGCTGACTCGGGTGGCTTCTAACCCCAGCCGTTCCCTGGCCCTGTGGATGAAGCTGTCAGGCTCCTGCTGCTGGCAGGAGGATGTGCGGGGCGAAATGCTGCCAGTCGGTGTTTTTCCCAGAACTCTGGCTCCCTTTTGATGGTTGCTGGAACGGTCGGAAGGCTCAGTAGCCCCAAGGAGTCACGTTACATTTACTGCCAGAATGAGTCCAAGATTAACGTGCTTTACTGTTGGGAGTTTAAAATGTTAGAAACGATGAGTCAAATGCCTCCATCACAAACTTGGCTTAAAGTTTGCAAGATGGAAAAAAAAAAAAACAACCACCAACCTGAAACTAGGGTTCGTTCTAGCCTTTTTGTTTCTAAACCTAGACGGTGTGTGTGGCCAGGCTTTCGGGAGAGATCCTCGTGGTGGAGGACAAGGGACTTCTGGGAGGAGGAAAAATATTCGATACAAGCTGAAATAGTCAGTTTCTCATTTGTTTCAAGGAGGTGAAATGCTGAGGGGAAACACCCATCGCATATGATGGATCCACGTAACAACCCCTGGGAGCTGGTCACCTTGCAAAGGTGTTTTGGCGCAATGTTTGTCCTGCTGCGTTGTCACCGGCCTCCAGCGTGGTGCCAGCCGTGTCTTTGTGAGCAGGCACGGGAGGATCCAAGGTTGCGCATACAGATTTTTGGAAGCTGCCCTCTCTTACCCTGAATGCTCCGATAGGAGTTATTCCCTCTGTTTATCTAGCTGCAGTTTCTAATGCGATGGTGTGTAGCGTGGTTTTGCCCCTTTAAAGAAACAAAAGGCTTTTAGTTTGTATGAAGCGGTAATTATTGCAAGACGTTTCACGGCCTTCCCCAAACCGCCTCCCTCACCGAAGGAGGCGAGGTAGCAATTTCCCCGCTCCCTGAGATCTCGGCAGCTTCCCAGCGCCTGGCGGTGGCCCGGGCAGGTAAGGTGGCGGAGGGGAGGGGAGGGAAGGAGAGCAGCCTGCCTTGCCAGCAGAGCCCGCTGCTCAGCGTGGCCCAGTGCCCCGGCACGGCCCTCTGCCCGCCATGGCTCACGGGGAGCCGGGCCCACGGGGCTGCTCCCCCAAAGAGGGACATGTTTGGGGCAGTGCAGGGGCAACCTGCAGGAAGGGGTGCCAGCAAGGGGGTCTGCTGGGCAGTGAGGGGGGGGGATGTCCCTCCCTGGGCAGCCTGACAGGGGCTGGTGAGGCCGCGCAGCCACCACGGGCCATGGCTGCCCTCGGGCCCAGGCCCCTGTGGGACAGGGGTGTGGTGGCAGGGAGGGCCTTGCGCTGCCCGGCAGCCAATGGGAGGACAGCTGGGCCTGCAGCAGCCAATAGGAGTATGGGGCTGCCTTGATGGGCATGGTGGGTCTTGGCTGAGCCAGGGGCTGTCGGAGCAGGAGGTGCTGAGGCGGTGGGCCCTGGTGTGAGGGTGGTGGGCCCTGGTGTGAGGGTGGTGGGCCCTGGTGTGAGGGTGGTGGGCCCTGGTGGGGCCCTGCGGCAGGAGAGGTGTGAGGGCGGAGGGACCCGAGGGTCCTTGAGGCAGGAGAGGTGAGGGCAGTGGTCTGTGAGGGGCGGGAGAGGTGCGAGGGCGGTGGGCCGCGAGGGGGGAGAGGTGAGGGTGGTGGGGCCTGAGGCAGGAGAGGTGAGGGCGGTGGGCCCTGGAGGGGCTCAGGGTGCTGGTAGTCCCCCAGGCTGGCCTGGAGCATGGGGCCAGAGGACGTGGAGGCAAGGGGGGCTGGTGGTGGCTGCGGCCTCCTGTTGGAGGGGGAAACCAGTATGGTGAGGGTATTGTACACATGCAGCACTGTTTGGGGAGGTGGTGCAGGGGCAGGAGCTGTGCTTGGAGCCGCCCTTCTGTCACAGGCCTGGGAATGGGGGAAGGTCTGAGGATGGCCTGGAGTCACAAGGTGCAGGGCTGGGGGGGGGTGGGGTGGCCAGGCAGCCACCTCCAGTGAGGGCTGCCCAGGGCTCGGCATTAGGAATCGGAGGCTTTTACGGAGGTGTGACATGTCTGGGAGAGTGGGCAGCAAGAGGCAGAGTGCAGGCATAGGCCTCCCAAAGAGCACAGCTGGATGCCTTGAGCCTTTCATTCTTTCAAACCCTCCTGGGCCCTGACTCATGAATTTGTATTTTCAGAGTGGCAATACAGGGAGAGCAAAAGAAGCTCTAGGTACATTGTGTTGCCTTTAGAGGTGGGCCCAGGCTATTCCACGTTTCATTTACAAGTCTGCTTGTTTGAATTTTTATTGTTGGAAGTTATCTCTTTCATTTGTTGTGGACTCCTCTTCCTCAAACCTCCATTGTGTACCCCTTCTTTTGTCTTCACTGTCTGAAATCACAGGACTTATTTCTTGTTACTTGTTCTTTAAAAGTTTTGGCTGCTTTCTACAGAGTCTAAACAAAAGCAATGTTTCCTCCCTAGTTTGTAGTTCAGCTAGTGCTTGTGAGCTTTTCCTAGTGGGGGGAGGGAGCAGGGAAGTAACTCCTGTCTTGAATGGCTGCTGTAGGAAATATTGAGAGCGCTAAATCTTTTTCTCAGCCTCTGCAGTGACAAAAGTGGAAGTGGCTTCATGAAGTATTAGACAAGGTCATAGGCTTCAGCTTGGTGTATTAAAATCAATAGTCTGTATGTGATCCCCAGGGGCTGGAGAGGGCTGTGTTCTTACTCAGCACAAAGTAAGAAACCAGATTTTTGCCCCTGGCCTTCAGATGACATCCTCATCTAAATGGACTGTTGGTCTGTTCCAGGCCAGCCATTCCTGTAGCTCTAGGAGCTTACCACCTTTGTGCCATCTTCGTCGTTGACACCCAACTCTTTCCTCAGAGGCAGCTTTATTCCTGGCTGCAACCGCTGGGCATAGAGTCTGTTCCTGGCAGTCTTCTGATGAGCCTGATTTGGCTCGGTAGTGACTGGAAGAGCAAAGACTTGAGCTCAAAGTGAAATGTTAAAACAACTGAAATAAGCCTCTTCATGTAATCTTCCTTTTGGTGCTTTTTAGGAGCATCCTCATGTTGCGCCTGCTCCAAAGTTCTAAAACTCTGAAACGTTTAGGCTATTGATGGACTTACATTCCTGCTTGGACATTACTCTGGCTCTTGCTACAGTTTAGACTGTGGCTTTATAGGGTTTTTCAGGAACTTCAATGCATTCTGCATTTTGGTGTTGGTGATTTTATTGCTGAGTTTTCTTCCACTTGTCAGTCAGTAGGCAGACATTTAAGCGGTGAGGTTGGGTTTTGGATTTCTTAATGTACGAATGGCCCCCAAATAGGTAACTCTGCATTCAGGTTTTAACAGAAACTCTGCGTTAGGCAGGTGCAGATGGAATTTAGCTTCATGTTTATGCTATTGCTGATGGTGTCTCTCACTTTTCAGTCATTTACTATTTGTAGTAGTTTGGGAACTGATTTTTTTCTTTTTTTTTCTTTTCCCTCCAGTCTGCCTGTTTTTTCCCCCAAAGGCCCTCAGTCCAGATGGCCAGTACCTACTAGGAAACATTCTAATGGCAGAAGAAGGGTTGATGTGGTCTGGTGTAGGATGCAATTGTACAGTCTCTTCTGGAAAACACCACATTGTTTTTGTTTAAAACCTTGTGTACAAAATATTTGGCTTGAGCACTTCTGTAATCTGTATTGACCAGGGTGCTGTGTGAGTCTTGAGCTTGATGGAAAAAGTCAGTGAAGTACGTATGGCCTGAGACTTGCTGAAGCCAGTAACAACTTCTGCAAACTGTGTGCTGTAAGAGGAGGTATTGGTTTGCTGAACTCAGCCATGCTGTGCGAAAAAGGGAATAATTAGTGCAGAAGCATCTGTATCTGAGAGATCATAAAGCATGAGAACATAAGACTGCAAAGCTTAGCTCCCCATGCGTTTGAGGGAAGTGTTAGATTTTAGGCCTTTTAATTCTAAATTATTAAAGAAAGAAAGGGAGGGGGCAGTTGTTTTGCATTCAAGGTTGGAATATAAAGGTAATATTAATATGATCCTTCAAACAAATGACAACTGAAGTGAGATTCAGTTTAGTAGTGCTACGGCATGTAGATACACAACAGTAAGGCAGTTGCACTGAGTGACCAGAAATAAAACTGCTGTGACTGAAATGGATATGTAATAGACTATGTCAGAGAAAAGGGGCTGGCTGGTCTCAATCCTGGAATATGGAAGAAGTTACCATGTAATCATCAGTGTCTGATAACAGGGATTTTTACTGAGTCTGTTAAGTCAGGGCCAGTAACAAAATACAGAGAACAAGCTGAGCGTATACCACCACACACTGAGCAAGGACTGAATTAAGTGACCCGTTAAAAACTGGATAATGTTTTTTCATGGGGTTTGCTCCGTGACAGGTAGTGTAAGACAAGCCTTTTTCATAAACCGTCTCTCTCTAGTGAGAAAAATTTCATTGTCTAATCTCTTCCGTAAAGGATTTATTATGGAGTCATATGGAAAATTAATTACTGTGTCAAAGGGATGGATATCTATGCAAGTATTGCAAGATGGGTAAAAAACTCGTGAAAGGGAGGGTGTTTGTACCACAGTGAAAACTGAGTTGGAGACAGGAGTCATGAGACACACATTACTTCTCATCCATGACCTTGGCATAAAAAGTAAGAGTATGCAAATGACAGATATTTGTGATGAAACCAGTCTGGGAGACATGAGCAATAACCTAGAGGAGGAGGGTGATAAATGTATTACACAAGATGAGCTCTGAAACTTACTACGTACGTTTTTATAACAGTAGACTCAGAGGGCAAGCACATGCCTTGACAAAGTAATAGGCAGAATTTCTGTTGTGAACTGGGGTTCATCAATTTGGAAAGAAAAACTAGCAGATGACTGGGTTACCATAGGGACATGACTGGAAGACAAGTGTGATCTTGGCTTCAAGAGATGCTTCTAGCACAGTTGGGAAGTGTTGGTGCCATTATACACAGTGTTTTGCAGTGCTTTGCACAATGAAAAAGTGGAACAAAGAAATGTGGTCTTTTAAGAAAAGGCTTCACCAAGGAGGTGCTTCAGGCAGGCTTAAGAAGCGAGCAAGGGAGACGTGTTAAGGTGATGTGACATGGCTTAATAATTTTAAGCAATGGGAACACATCCAGAGAATAAGCTCCAGGGTTGAGGAGGAGGAATTGTTGAGTCTGAAGGGTGATTTCAGCTTTCAAGCCTGTAAGCAACTTTGCATTAAGTGCAATGAGGATAAGAAGCCTGGCTGGGCTGAAGGTAAAGCTTGATGAACATAGGAAAGAAATTACTTAATGCCATTACCTATTGTTTCAAGCTGTATGAGGATCCAGGAGGTTCCTTCCAGTTCTGTGGTTTCTCTGTTACATGGAAAAATAGCTGAATTAAAGTATCCTTTTCTTTCATCTGTCTGGCCTGCAGAATACAGAATTCTTATATATTGCGTTCTCTGTCGAGACTTCCATGTGACCATGTAAGAGAAACAAGATAAAATGTCTGAAGCCTAATGCTGCCAATACTAAAGTCTTTGTGCTCCCAGATGACAGCTTCCTAATTAAGTATTGCATCTGATACAGCTGAATCCTATCTAAACCCTTGTTGTGACAGAGAAAGATGAAATTAAGCATGAAACTGATGGCTTATGTCATGGCTCAATTTAAATCTTACTTTAACTGAACAGAACCAAGTTCAAAGCAGTGACTTTATTTTTTTAAGTTGTGATAAATCTGTAAACAATTGAGTCAAGTCAGTTCAGCCATGAAACTTCAGTTCTTTTACTTGATAGAGATTTGTCTGAGACTTGTCCTGAGTGCTGCTACGTTTTGGGAATGAGGAAATCACTAGTGCGCTAAGTGTAGTTCCTCACAGCTTGCTGATGGGACTTGCTGCCTTCTTTCTTTGTGGTTCGGCTATTCTTTCCTCGTTTGCTGCCTCCTTTCTCCTGCTTTGTCTTAGCAGTGTCTCCTTCCATCGCTAGTGGGTTGCAGCTATCCCTTGCTGCTGCATCCCATGTAACTTGTCTCCACCTGTCTTGCCTAGGCTCTTGATAGCACCAGTTGAGTGATGCTCTTTACCTGGCTCCATGCTCTTCAATTTGGCTTAACTAAAATTAGGTGGAATATGCAGCATGTTCTAGCAGAGCATGTTAGGGAATAAAAACAAGTCCTCAGACAGACCTTGGCATTTTCATTCTGCCTTCCTTCAGCAGCAAAGCTCATTACCTCCCTTCCAGCAGACCTCAGTCTAAAGAGCCAACACTGCTTCACCAGACAAAAGACACTTTGTGGTGCCAGGCTGACTAGTGACATCCTGTGCAATGAGGTTTCTGCATCTACAACCCCTTTCTGGCAGGTTGGTATCGAGTGTACCTCACTGTGGGTGCACTGGTGTGTAGTATTTGCCACTTTCTCTGTTAAGGCTGTGGATGGTCTTTAGTTGAGTACAGTGGTTTTTGTCTGTGCATTGTAAGTAGACTGCTGTCTGCCTGTGTTTCTTTAATGGCACTTGGTTAGGGATGCTGTATGGTCTGAATTTTCACTTTCTTAGTCAGCCCAGTTGGTCCTAATGAGTCAGAAATGAGGTAGAGACAGGGTCTCCTGACTTGACCACTGGGAGGTGAGAATGCCTGATTTCTCTGTGCTGGGGTTCTGAGGCTTAGACCTCTCCCTGTCTGTGCTGACCCAGCTTTAAAACAGGGCTGAGACTTCTGGCAGCCGGTTGGTTCGTATTCAGATCCTGAGTTGCTGGTGACTTGTATTGGTAGCTTTTCTTGTTTCTACTTTTTAAAGAGAAGACCTCAGTATGGTCTCCCCTATGCTAATAACCGAAGACCCTAAATTCAACTGTTCTATTGCTACAGCCGTGAAAGAGAAGCGTTGATCTCTTGTCCAAAAGCTTGAACTGAGATCTGTTCCTGATACTGAAAACACTTTCTCTTTTCTCCACAGGTTCAGTACTGTGGCTTGCTGTTTCGCCACGAGGGCTGGCCCCTGTGTATTCACGAGAAGATTGTAGTCCAGCTGGCTTCCATTGACTGGCGAATCTTAAAGCCTGGTGACTTCTACCTGCAGGTGGTCCCCTATCTGAAGAAGTCTCCACGAATTGTATTGAAATGTTTGGCAAAAGACAAGCATAATGTAGAGGAAGTCGTGATTCCAGAAGTTTCCTATACCTCTATTTTTACTCTGGAATGGTTGAGTACTATCAATGGAGAGCGGATGGGTATAGCACTGGAAAATTGTTTACTAACCACTGATGATAAAATATTTCGTGTCCCCTGGGATAAAGTGGTTAATCCTGAATTTATAAATAAACCAAAAATAATTGAAAACAGTATCATCTCTCCAGAAATAACAAAGGAACCTTCAATTTTGTACCTCCCCATGGACCATGCTGAGTGCAGTTCACCAGACCTAGGATCTCAGTATCTACAGGAACAAAGTCCAAATCAAGACAACCTGGTCATTAGCAGCACAGCTCCACAGTTGAGTGAAGCTCTTGTCAATGGTGTGTGTACAAGTCCTGTGCCTCAAGACAACTTGAAAAGTGACCTTGAAGGGGAGTACGTTGAGCTTACAGAAGTTTCACTGCCCAGGTTTGGGCCGCAAACGGGCTCTTTAACCCAATCGCTAGCTTTAAATTATCTAACTCAGCCCAGAACACAAGTGAATGCGTCTAAAGGCAAACACAGGTTTATTGTCATTCAAGACAGTACTTACTCCAAGAACTTAATTCAGTCAGCACTTATGCAGAAGGAGCACTGTCAAATGGACACTTTGAGGACTTCTTCTACAGAAGTTCTGAAAAATGTAGTTCCGTTAGAAAGCAACAAAATGATGGCATGTGGAAAACTGTCTCCAGAAGGTCAGCTGATATCAGGTAGTCCTGGAAACATGGGGAATAGCTTTCCTATGGCTGAGTCTCCTGCCTGCAGTGCAGAAGATTCATTTGCAGAGCAGGAGACCCACAGCGAACACTCAATCGACTGGCGCTATGCGCTGTGCAGCTACAGCGACGTGTGTGCTAGTGATGGTGTCAACTGCAAAGCACAAATGCCTGGTGCTCCTGGAAACGTGGAAGGAGAAAGTGATGGTCCTAGCAGAAAAGCTACTGTTGAAACATCAGAGAGGAGCCCAGAAACAATTCTAGATAATGCTGCTGCTCCTGCTAAAGAGGAGGTGATACTGAGAGGACACGGAGAACCACTGACAGAGGGTCAAAATGAGGTGACACAGATGGATGCCTCTCCTGTGTCTGTTCTGGAACCTTTGGGACCACATTGCACACTGAAGGAAGGTTCTGATGTTTGTTGCCAGAGTGTTAGTGAAAGTGTTGCACCAGTCCAGGCCACTACACTGCTTATTGCACCTGAGAGTTCAGATGTAGATGTGGAGAGAGGCTCTCCTTCTTCAGGGAACACAGCAGATGTAGGAGCAGTTGGTGCTTGCTGCAGTCATCAGGAAGCAAATCTCAGTTCTCCATTAAATCCTCCAGAACAGAACCAAGGAGAAGAATTTGAGCTGGGGAGAAGGGACAGCCCTGAGGAAGTCAAAGAGATTGAACAAATATTGACAGTAAATGAGAATCAGGCTAGTCATAGTCACTGTTCTGTCAAAGATGGACTCTTATCAGATGGTGAAGAGGAAGAGGTCTCTGCATGTCAGCATGAAAACGCTGAAGAAGCCATACTACTCCAGACTGCTCTGTCAGCAGAGGGTGATCAGACAGCAGAACAGTTAAATAACAGTGACTCTTTGACGGGACTTGATACACAAACAGAAGGCTCAAGTCAATTCAGAACCCAGAGGTCTGGAGAGAGGTGTGAGGAACCACAAAGACGGGCAGAAAACCAGGGCGGTAAAAGCGAAGAGAACTCTGTGCTGAACCCAGAGCATGTTGCAGTACAGGGCTTGCAGGGAGGGGAGGAGAACCAGGGGAGTTTTTCTTATGGGGAAAAGTCAAAGACTGTAGCCTTAAAAACACTGGAATCCATTGAAGAGGAACTGGAGGTTGGACCACTGTCCTCGGAACACTCTGAGGGGCATGCAGAGCCCACCGCTCTGCACTCCCACCAAGAGGCAGCTTCTGGGGCATCATCTCCTAAAGGTACAGCAATTGGGTGTTTGTGTTTATCTGTTTGATAACATGGATCGAAAGCAAAGTCCTCGAGAGGTACCGCTGACAAGTACATCTGCTGGGAGGCTTTGGGGTGATAGCACAAAGTGATTAGGTTGTCATGCTTGTGGCTTGAGATTAGCTTTCTCTTGACAGGTGAGTTTATTGTAGGTATTTTGTTTAACAGGTCTTTGCAAATTTACATCAGTACAGAACAAAGTTCCAGTGTAAGAGAGTTTTAATTTCAGTTAATCTGATTGCTGGTGGCCTCCACCTGTTATATTCATCATGTGCACATTATGGATGCATTCAATTGGAATGTGTGAGAAGAGAATGTGTAACTGTACAAGTTGTTTGTAGTTGAAAATTGGCTTTAGGAAGATAGTTGTGGCAAGAGGAAGCAGCAGTGGATGCCACAGTAAAATACTAGCTGTGTAACATGACCTGAAGATCAACAAATATGTGTACTGGTGACTGATTTAAGAAGCAAACTGCAGAGTTGAGGGATTTCCCCCCCTCTTCCCTCCTGTCCCCTCCGGCATGCTTTCTTCAGCTTGGTTATGTTTCACGTAGGAGCTGTTTAATTCAAATGCGAGAGCATAGAGTTATTAAGCATCTAACTTCAACTCAAACGATATGTTCAAGCGGGTGGTGCCCAGACTTCTTGATGCCTGGGTTCCTGTGCTGGAGCTGTGCTCCTTCAGAAGGAATTGAGCAGGCAATCCAGGTCTCTCTGCCTTTTGCACCAGGCTGTAGGCAGGCGGTGTGTAACCGCAGGGACACGATGTTGGCTTTGCTTAGCTCTGCTGAGTCTGGAAAGCTCTAGCTAGATATGCAGATCACATCGAGAAGCGTGTGTGGCGGGGGCGGGTGAAACATGCCATTCCAGTTCAACAGCTCTCATTCCCTGAGACCCCTGGCTAGGAAAACTACCTGGCTTGAAATATTAGAGCGAGGACTCTTGAAAGGGTTGGAGGTACAGACCCACACTGCTAGAGCTTGCCTGACCCTGTGGAGGAAGAGATCAAGCGCTGGTCTTCTTGGGACAGGCTGCCAGTGTCGTGCTGCCCTGGGCCTGAATTGTGTGGGTAAAAGCCTGTGTTACCACTGCAGCACTGCTCCGTTTGGCTGCAAACACAGGTACTCTCTCAAGTGTCCAAAAGTCACATTATACCTGATGCGTTAGCGTGACCTCCTAATGGAGCTGAAGTGTCCATTGATTAAAATGAAATTTCATTGACACCTGCACCAAAGTATTTTAATTCCGTAATTAGGCAGGCCCGCAGTTGCCAGACATTTCTGATACTTTTAGAGTGACAAGCAGCTCTCTTCTGTGAAATGGAGGGGTCGGCTCAAAAGTTCCTGTTTCTGAAGTGTGCGTCTCTCTCAGCATCTACCACCATGAGCAGAAAAAAAAAGAGGTCACCTTCTGCTTATCTGTAGCTCTTGGGGGACGTATGCCAGTAAATAACCATGCCGTGGGTATCCGTTCCCCTGACCAAGCTGAACCTGGCTTGACTTCATGTTTGCAGAGGACCGGCCCTCAGAAATCCTAGGCTGTGTTGAGTGCTGGGGGTGCGCTTTCCTCATGACTCTAGTGGCAGCTTGTTCGGTGTTCCCATCTCTTCTGTCTAAAATTAGCCAGGTCCAGCTCGTGCATGAGATGTGTGATGTTTTTGCTGCTCCACAGGATGAGTCTTGGACGCTGCTGTGGATTTCAGCAGTGACAGACCCCTCTGGGGTACGTGTGGAGTTTCGTTTTAATCAAAGAGAACTTAAATGTTTCTGGGGATTTGGCTGAAATAAGTGACATATTCATGGCCCATTTCTGATGATGTTAAACTTCAGCATTGCAGTTAAAAAAAAAAACACCAACCTTTTATCTCAGAGTTTGTAAAGCAAAATAAACAACATAAATCTCCAGAAAGTCCCTCCAAACCAATAAGCTAAACTCTTTAAGGCATAGGGCACCTCAAATATCTGTTAATGCCGGGAGTATTTCTTAAACACTATAGTTGGAACGGTAATAAGATAAATCCATTCAATTACATTTGATTGCTTTGAGATCCAAACAAGCCGTCCCCTTATCTAGGCCCATTAAACCCTCAGAGATACAATAATAAGATAATTCAGAGATAAAATTACAAAGTGAAGCGAATGTCCTACTCTCGTCTTTCAAATGGACTTTTCTCTTCCAGCCGGTCAGTCTGTGGGCAAGTTAAACTCTCTGTAACTGTCTCTTGTTGAGGTCATTTTGCTATTATGATTGGAAACTGGGTATCTTGTCTAAACTATAAATAACAACAAAGCTTAAGCTTTACTGCGTCAATTCAGATCTGCAGATCACACCTCAATAGTAGTGTGCAGGCACATGATTTGCTCTGTGAGGTGGAGGAGCTTGCTTGTTAGGGCAGACGTTGTAGATTATGTCAAAATACACATTCAGATCTGGAGTGTCTGAGTTTGCCGTGTCTGTAGATTTTTATTTTTTTTTTCCATGTCCCTTAACTCCCCTTCCTCCCACTCCCAGTCACAAACTGAGCTTATTTTCTGCACAAATGTGATGTAACTTAGATTTTTAGTCAAACGGGAGCTGTTTTGAGTTGGTGGCTTAAAGTTTACACTGGTTCCATTCACAGAAAATCTGACTGCTGTTTTTCCCTCATGAGGAACTTTAAGTGAAAGTGAATTTTTAAACTTTGCAGCTCTGGAAGGAATTCCTGTATTTTGGGGGTGGAAAACATCTTGATATTCAAGATACTGGCTGAAAAGCCACGCTAGGGCATATTCAGCAGCACCTGTTAGGGCGTTCCGTTCCTGCTCCCTGTTACTACGTGATGTTAGCATAGATGATACTGGTGCCGGGGCAGTTTGCAGGAAAAATGCTAATGTCTCTTTGAAATGCACACAAGCAAATCCTCCTCTACCACTTCCTTAACCTCGGGGAAAGGTGGAACCTGCAAACATGGCAAATTCAGATGTCCCAGTTCTCAATTTGCTTTTTGATGTAATCCTCCGCATTCTACAGTTTCCGCTTTAGTAAGTGCCTCCACCCCGGATTGCAAATAACGAACAGTGTGCTTGGGCCTGTTCAGAGAGAGGTGGGGTCTGCAGATCTGAACTGAGCCCGAGAAGCTTAGGGAAGAGGTTTGTTTGGGCAAGACGTACATAGTCTGGAGGCTGCACAACTCCAGTGAGGTTTACTTGGGGCTGAAAAGCGCCGGTACCAGGACTGCGTCTGACGGGCTGAGCAAAATGTTTCTCTCTTCTGGCTTTTGGGAGCTGGTGCCTCATTCCTAAGAGATGTACATGGCAGGGCTGCCATGTACATTTATGTCTTTCTCTTGCCCTGCTATGGTACCTTCAATATAGTGGTGTTCCCTTTCCTGTCTTCTTTAAATACCACCTTTTGGTCCTCTTTGCAGGCTTTCTTCATTTAATGCAGATTCCTTTACTACTAACTGTGTGGTTCTACTTATTGCCAGGCCTTATGGCTCCTTGGGAAGATATTCTCCTAGAAAATCTATCCCCCTTTAATGTGAAACTGTTGGGACGTGACTTATCTTGAAGACTGGCATGCCATATACCCCATCTATGGGTGATCTGTGCCCCTCTGAAATGCCGCTTTAGGAAGATCTACCAGCGTTGTCCAAAGCAAATGACTTCTTGCATCGCTGGAAAGCAGAGGCTGAGGTAGTGCTAGGAACAGAACTGAGCTCTGATGCGTCCCACAACTGCGCAGAGCCCTGAAGCCATTGCGGCAGCTTACGTGGTCAAATGCAGCAGATGCCAAGCTGGGTCCCAGGGATGCTCCCTCAAGTGGGGTGTTACCAAAGGGTAATGAGTAGTTACTCCATCATGGCCTCGATGGTGCAGGGCCCTGGAGCCCCTCCTAGTTTCCCCCTCCACTGTCGGGTAATTTTGAGCAGTGAGCCATGCTGCTCAGGGCATTTCTCTCACCCACTTTAGCAATTTTGAAAGCAGTTTGGGCTGAGCCTCAACCTGTAAATCTCCTTCACTGCGAAAACTTGTATTGAAAGCCACTTCAAGGACTGCTTTGTTCCCGGTCCTGCTCTTTAATGAAGTATTGGAATCTGTTAGTAAATAAACTGAGTCAATTGTCAGCATTGTTGATGCAGCAGGAAGGTAGGATGGTTGAAGTCAATTTTAAATAGCAATTAAAACGTCTGACTTCATAGCAAGCAAATAAATACTCCACTCTTTTATTTTCCTAAAGAGAAGTTGTTTGGTTTTTTTGTTGTTGGTAGATATTGAAGTATCAGGATTTGCAGAGAAGTATCGCCTTTTCTCTAGCATATCTTTCTGCCAAACAGTGGGATAGCCTAGCTGTGGGCTTAGGATGCTAAAGATGTATCGTCGAAGACATATTGTTGGCTTCCAATTCTTATAATGTTGGGAAATGGGGAATAATACTTCTTTCACAGTAGGTAGATTATTTTTTTTTCCCTTTTCTTCAGGTGCTTTTACGTGAAAATTGAAACTTGATAAAACTAGCAGTAGTTTCTATGTAGTAGCTAAGATGTTTAATTTTAGAATTAATTGATTCTGATAACTTGTACTTTAGAGCTGAGGTGTCAGGTAAAAGGAAGCATTTCCTCCAGTTCTCGAACAGAACTGATTGGTGTAATCATCCTGTTCTTTGGGGTTTTAAAATAGGTTTCTGATTTTTCACATTAACTGTTAATTAAAAAAAATCTGGATGAGCAGAACAAGGTCTCTTTGGCTAATTTCCAGCTGATTTGTCAGCCTTGAGCTGACTTCATATTTTCAAGAACTAATCTGAAAGTGGTGCTGGGGGAGTAATTCGGCTCTGATGGAGCAGCTCTCCCTGTCAGAAGCCGGTTTGTCACTTCGGCGTGCTCAAGGTCTGCTGGAGCTTAGCCAGGGACTTGCCCCGCGCCAGACTTTCAGGCGGTGAGCAGACACGTAGTGCTTGATACGTTACCTTTAAAAATGACTTTGACTACAGTAATCCTGATCTGAATTGAGTTTTTGTAACTTGAAAACTCCACAATAAATCGGTGTATTCTTTTAGAATTACAGTAGTATTAATGTTATAAACAGGTTTGGAACACGCGTGCTACTGGCAGGAGGACTGGAGGAGCTGCGGAGTGCTGGGGCTGGGGGCATGTCCCTCCCCAGTCTGGGACTTACCTGGGACCTTTTGGGTGGAGCTCTGCTCTAGCTTCTGACTGCTGCTTGTCTTACAGGGATGGTGTCAGAAGGGGCAGAGACGAAAAAAGAAGCAACTGGCACAGACGTGTTGAAACCAGTGAGTAAAGTCGGTGCCCTGGAGGAAACCTCAACATCTATTACTCCCCCGACATCCCCAGCTGCTGGGAGCGCCTGGGGTGGTCGGTCTGCACCTACCATAGTCAAGGATGTGAACCCAGAAGTGCTCAGGAGCGGAGTTGCCTGCCTGCCTGGTGAGTAGCTCAGCCAGAATGTGTCTGGTAAGCGTGGTCTGTACGAGGGCAAGGGAAACGAGCCTTTGTCTACAGCTCTGCAGACCGGTGCCAGTTCCATTCCTTTCACCCCAAACCTCTCCAGAAGCGACACTTCTTGAATCCTCTGAAGCTTCTGGATGGGAAGGACAGGAAGGAGAACTTCCCTCTTATGAAAGTAATGTTAACGTGCTCCCAGGAGTCTCAAAATGTTAACCAAGCATGTATGAGTCAGAAATGCCAAATCTTTGGGCTTATACCAGTAGTTCAAAAAGAGAAGAGTGAGGATTCAGCTAATGATGGGCTGGTGGGCCTGACATCAGACCTGGTCAAAACAATAGAAACTTGATTCACTTGGTAGGTAATTAAAGGATAGGAGTGTAGAAGATGCTGTTTGACAGTGCTCTTGTAAAACCAGTTTTATTCTTGGTAATTAGAAGTTTGCTTGATTAAATGTAGCTGCCTAGATATAATAGATTTTTAGAAAACGTTTGATTTCATGACACATGGAGTTGAAAGGATTACCCCAATGAAGTGTGGATGAGCAACATGTGGGATGAACGATAGCGTAGCTAAATAGCAGATGACAAAACTAGCTGTAAAGGGAGGACTTCCCAGAATTGTTCTGCTGAGATCAGTTGTAGGTCAAACATTATTCAGTGTTTGCATCTGATACGGCAGCAAGTATCAAATTGCTGCAGATAAAACTTGTGCATGGCACAAATATTGTGTGCAGGGCCCACACAAGAGGTCTTTGTGTTTAACCAAACACCAAGTGAAGCAGGGGAAGTGAGAAACAGCCACTTGGCAGCATCTGCGTAAGCGGCCCCTGTGGACTTGCTTCCCTCTACAGCCAAGGAGAGGGCTCTCCAGTGTGGGGCAGGGTGATAGCTGCGTTCAGTCAGCTCAGGAGCCATGTATGAGTTGAAAATTGGCCAGAGCGCAGAGAAAAGGTCATGTGGAACCCGTGCAGCCCGGAGAAGTTGCGAAGGTGAGCAAAAAGGCAGCACAGGGATCTCCCACTCGACGCTGGGGCTGCAAGACCAATTTTGACCTCAGATGTGTGAAGGAGGGGGGTTGACTAGCCAGATTAAGAAAGTGATTTTACTTCTGTGTACTTGTTGGCGATGCCTCTCGAATAGATCGGTCTGTTCTGCTGCCTTTGTTATAAAAGGAAATGGTGAATATTGGAGGTGGTGCAGAGAAGGGTGACAGCCCTTTCTTGTAACCGAATTGGATGTCTTATGGCAAGAGACTGGAAGGCTGTTTGTCTTGTAAGATGATTGAGAATGAGGTGAAAACACCTTTGTGCAGGGGAGGAGGAAAGGGAAATGAGATTTTTTCCAGTCTTCTGGAAAAAGGTGAAATGAGAAACCAAGTGCAGGGCAGAGTTACAGTACGTTCAAACCTGTAATTTTGCATTGGGAGGTAAATTGTTAGAACACATTCCAAAGGGGGATTTCTAATCTTCTGGTCTGCTGATCAGATTAGACATTTTTATGCTGTGTACAACAGCCAGAAAATTACAGAGGTCGAGAGAGGGGTCTTTCAGAGAAGCTCATAGTCCGTACTATTGTAGAAGCCTGGCTATGGTTTAATGCTCTAGTTGTTTCCTTTGTCACAGATTCCTATCACAATGTATAAATGTTGAACGAGGCAAATACATTTGAATATGGGATGAAGGGATGTGCACTTGAAATGCATTGAACAAACAAGGTTTGGGTTTGATGCTTCTTCCAAGGGAGTTTTCGTCTAAGGGAGGAATCTTGTTTTCTGTAGAAGCGGTATCGGATTTGACGGACATCTCTTCTCTCACATGTCTCCTTTTGGATTTCAGTGGGCAATCCTCACACCTGAGGGAATGCACTCACCACTCACTGAAATGCTTCATGTTAGACATTGGTAATGATATAATCATTACCTCAGAAAGGATAACTTCTATAATGAAGAGTGATTAATAAGCTAGTAGCTGATGGAGTTAGGAAGAAATTTTCCTTTCAGGAGAATTTCATTCCTGCATTCTGTCTTGAATCATTTGGTTGTGCCACTGTCGGAGACCTAGCCCTGGCTGCTTTTTTGACCTGGTCAGGCAATTCCCAGGCTCCTATATGGAAGTTGAAGGTTCAGTCAAGTTCTGGTGATGCCCACCCTCCCTGATGGACAAAAGATGTTGCTTCAGAGTAAGAAAGTTTATGCTGAACCTGGTTATTGAGCCATTTTCCAGTAATGGAGTGCTTCACCTTTTTATTTTATTTTCTGATGATCCCCTTAGCTTATGAAATAAAGTATATTAATAAGCTTTTTCTATTTTCTCTTCAGCTCTTTGATTGTACAGTGTCCAGAATACAATATTTCTGGGGTAATAATACTCCTCTTGAATCACACAGATGATGAAAGATTTTTTTTGTCCCTCCTGTTAGCCAGAGAAAGCCTGTGGCACTGTTCTGGTCCCTGGGAGGTAGAAAGCCCTGCTTCTAAGTAATGCCCAACTGTGTCTGTGGCCCTTACTCAAGTCACGTTCTAGTGACAGATTGAGATCTCACCAGGGCAGTTTTCTGTGCTCGGGGCTGTCCATCTGTATCTGTTTTACCTGTCAACTTGCATGCTTGTCCCTGGGATGGAGAGAGAGGTGGTCCAGGACAGTATCTCCTGTGGTAGCAATAAAGTTCAGAAGAGACAGAAAGACATAGCTTTCTCTAAGCCTCTGGTTTTGTATTGTGCTTGGGATTTTTTTCCCCCCCTCTTATACAATTTGTACGACAGGAAATGGCTCCTGTTCTTGTGAAGTACTTTTCACACAAGAGGTGTAGTCCCTACTGTTCTCCTGGTGACGTCGGGTAGCACAAAGCGCCGGTCGCTTGAGCAGGCTCACTCCAGAGGCACTGCCTGCTTTTGAATGGCAGCTCTGGGTCTCCAAAGTTGGTGTGTCCGCCGGCTCTTTACCTCTCCGCTGCATCTGGAGAGGAGGCTGGATGTAATTCCAGAAATGGCAGTGTTATGTCCTTCTCTTCAGAGTTCTTGGTGCACATTGTGGCTAATGCCCAAAACCAGACTATCATTTAGTTTTGGGAGCTCATAGAGCAGGCTTGGTTCCTGTGACAAGCTGTGTCTCTGGGCTTTTGGAAAGCAGGGGGCGGAGAACTTTTGCCGTGGCTAAGTGAAGCAGAGGACTTTCTCCTTCCTCAGCATATAGCAACTCAGCTGTGTTGCCCGTACTGTGCCTTATCTATTCCCTTGGCACTGAGCGAGCTCTGAAACTAACGAAAACCCAGCACTGACTCTGCCCTTGTCAGAGCTGCAGGCAGGCAGGAGTGTGCTTCTGGGTGGTCAACTCTGCAGCTTCCGAGGAGGAGCTCTGGGCTCCTGCTCCAGGGCTTTGCTCCCAGGAGGAGATGTCTCTGGTTACGTGCTCAGCTCAGCCCACAGTGTGTGTGTCCAGTCTCATTAGGTAGCACACGATGTTCTGCAAACCTGTCCATGTTCTCTCATCTGACACCAATGTGAATATTGTAATGTAAGTGGAGGTGAGATTATTTATCTTGAATTTGAGGTTCTTGCTTTTCTCAAAAGGTTGGGTTAGCCAACTTCACATTCTTCATAAAATACGGCACTTTGGGTAGAAGAGAGCAGTCCAAATTTAACACTACCATGAGAGAAAGACAAGCAGAGCTCAGCTACTTCACTCTGAGCAGCATTTGAGTACTTTGGAAGCGTGTTCATAGCCTACCACGATCTGCAACATACACTATATCTAGTTCTGTGGAGCGTTACCAGGAAGGTGATGGGGTGGTGGTAGGGGAATATGAGACATACACACCTGGAACCAGACTCTGTTGACTTACTTGGGTGACTTTTTCTCCCCCCGCCCTTCTTTTTACAGGTACCAGAGATAAATCAGGACGTGCAGTGGCCATAATAACAACAAGGAACACAGCCTGGTTAAACCCCCACTGCAACACCACTGAGCTTGTACGCCTTCTGCTGTACTTGCATAGCATCCCAAGGTTTGTGATGCTCTCGGGCTGACAGGGTGGACACGGCTGCTGTGTCCACTTTGCCTTTCAGGGGTGTGGAAGCTGAGGCGGGGAGTGGGACGGGTTGTCTTTATTGGCCCAGGAACCTGGTCCAGACAGTCTTGAAATTGTACAGGTGGGGATCTCCTGCTAGGGTGAACTGGCTGGTGCTCAGTAAGCGCTTTGGCTATTCCGTATGTGCCTTGTGCACACGGTATGGTAGAATTAGGTATGTACTGAATGTTTTCATGCATTGCCTTGAATCCAAGCTATTCTTGCTATCTTTCATTAGCTCAGAAAGTGGAATTTGAGAGCTATGATGGGGCAGTCATGCAGCAGCTCTGTGATAGTGTTGTGACATGGTATTTTTAAGGCCGGGCCTCCAAGCTGAGAGGGAGGGAGGATCTGCAAGGGTTGAGAAAAATCTGCCGTGATGTCTGGCTGACAATTGTTTTTGGCGTCTGCTGGCTGAAGTTTGCTACAGCTACTCTTCCTTTCACTATGACAGACTTCCCCCCCCCCCCCCCCCCCCCCCCCCCCCCCCCNCCCCCCCCCCCCCGCCCCCGCCCCAGCTCATCTCACGCTCTAGTGAGACTTTGTTTCACTTTTAGCTTTACCTCTTATTAATCATCTAACTCTGGTAATTATTTTTCTTTTTTTAAAAGCCTTTAAACCATTGATAAAAGGAGCAGGCTTAACCCATGAGAAAGCTTCTGCTACTCATGCTTTGTTTCTTATGCCTCTCCCTTCAAATCTGATTCTGGGCAAGATAGATGTTGGGTCTGATCCAGAATGGCTGTTCTTGTGCAGCAGTGCAGCTAAGGCCAAACTCATCCCTGAACGCAGTTAGGAAGGACTGATTTTTCCTGTGTGGATTACGCAGCGGGTGTCAGCGCTTTTGCCATCAGTGAGATGTATCCTAGGAATTGGAGAAATGGGAAGTTCAGGTTGAAATAGCAAAGGTAAAAACTGAGCAATTCAGGTGGTGATTACTGCGTATATATTTTGGCTAGGAGAAGGTGGCCACTTAGTTCCCTGTCCTTACAGAGCCCTAATGTACTGGGGTTTTTTTCACCCTGTCATGACTATGGGTTCTGTTTCCATAGTCTTGTTGTTTTTCACTAGTGACAGACATGACCTCTTTTTCTCTCTCCTTACAGACCAGAATGTCAGGCTTTAGGTCTGACTGTTCTTGTGGATGCTCGTCGCTGTTCACCGGTTCCTGCTCTCTTCAAGGCATTCAGCATATTGCAGGTGAGCCTTGAGCTTTGGGCAAAGGAACACTACTTGGCTTGCTGTCTTGGTTGGATGTTACATCTCCATCTGCTGCTTATGTCTCCATCTGCTACTTGGCTTTCAGTTGGCTTTGGGAGGTGGATTTATGCACCCAGCCCTGTTTTAGGAGGGTGACCTGGACTTGCCAGACTGCAGACAAAGCATAAAACCCTAAGCAAGTCTGAGTTAGGGGAGAACACCTGTCCCCACCCCTCCAAATTTACTTTTATTTCTGTGCTCAGAACAGCCTGTACCCAAGTCTAAACGCTGTCATGAATTATCATGCTTGTTGTCCCCTGACTGAGAGGTTGCGTGAAACACGCAGGGATTTTTGCCCACCACAGGGAAGGGAGGAAGAGAGGCCTCCGCCTGCTGCAGAGGGAAGGGAAGGACACTGCTTGCCACGCCAGGTGGAAGAGCATGTGCAGCTGTTGATGTGGCTGTCGGTGAATGATTGGAATCGGACATGCTGTAACTCTATATTGCTTCAGGTCAAAGGCTTTCATATCAGTCACTCAGAAAGCAAGTGGGTTGTGTTGCCCCCGCTCCCAGATAGCTTCTATCTGCTGCTGTTAGAAAGCCAAGGCGATGCTGGGTTGTAGCTATGACTAATCTTGTTTAAGCAGGTGTTCCTTTTAAATCAGAGCTTAGGTCTCTCAGGACTCAAACTCTGCAAACTGGAACAGGGCAATGCTTTAATGAGGCTGGTGTCTCTGTGGTTTGTGTGCTTCAGTGCCACATCTGAGGGTTGGGGCTGAGTCAGAGGTCTGTCCTTCTGCTTCCTGGGCTGGGTGGTGCTGTGAGCTGTATCAGCGTGCTCATTCTCTGTGCTGAAGGAATAATGTGGTGCCCTGCTCAGTTCTGCAGAGGTAACAAGCAAGTTATCTTTTTTATGCTGTGCCCACATGGCAGTGGGCTTGCTAAAGCTTTTGAGCATTTTGTTGCCCATGTACATTGTGTGGTTGTGTCTTAGTGGGATGATCTGGAAATCAGCAATGTGTTGAGTCAAAATGTGCTTTTTGGGTCCCCAGTCTCCTACAAGCATGGCAGGAATAAAGCCGTTCTAACCTTACATTTCCTACCCTCTGAAATGAAGGAGGGAGGGAAGCTTTTTGCGGTGCCTCTGTAATATCCTGCTGTGGTGGCTGTTTGGCTCTGAGCACCTGTTATCAGGGTGGTGCAACAGTTAGTTAACAGGGATTAATGTGCTGCAAGACAGATTGCTGGGGCTGAGTGTGTGCTCCGGGTAACAGTGACTGACAGAGGCTGATTACTCTGCTTGTGGCTTTTTGGTCCTTACCCTGACTCCTCTGCAGACTCCGTAAACAAGACCTGTTTGGCTAGCTCATCATCTGATTAAGGCACAGGAATAATCCCCTGGCTCCTCTGAGCCTTTTGGAGATCCTTAGCGTTTACCTCTGTGATCCCGTAACAGGACTCTCATCTACTCTGAAACAAGGATAGAAAGATAGAGAAAACTAATGGTAGCTGCAGCGAGGCAAGCTAAGCTTTCTAGAGTGCAGCAAGGTTTGCTGGCCAGTGGATTACAGAAGCACAGTCAGTATGTTGTGCCTGTAAAATCACAAAGTAGATCATCTCCTTGGGGTCCTTCTGAAATCCCTGATGCATCTCCCAGTCTCTTATCTCTGGAGCTCGTTTCTCTGCTGTTCTGCTCTCCACTTCAACAGGATTTTAGTTATGTGGCTTTTGTGAAGCCTACTATGAGAGTGTGTCTGGAAACTCTTAAATATTGGGATCCAGTGTTGCTTGTTCAATTTTGAAGGGACGTTTTCCTCTTGAGCAGTGAGGAGCACTGCTTCGCAGTGGGTGAGCACAGATTGGATGACCTGATGGAGAGACCCTTCCTCCTGCAGTGCTTGGATCTGTTAACCCTAGAGAACCTCCCTGGGGAGGGAAGACCTTTTGATCCCACAGGTTTCTGGGTCAAGATCTGGCAGTCTGAGAAAATACTTACTCCACTCTTCCAACTTTCCAGAATAAATGCATGAACAGACTTTTTAAGTTCTAACAGACAGTTTTTGGTGCTTGCAGGTAACTCTCCCTACAGCACTGGGAGACTGTCAGTTGTTCTGTCTAGAGCCCTCTATTAAACTGGTGAAAGCTTCTCATTGTCTCTGTCTTCAGGGTGGGGGAAGTTGTGTTCTGCAAGACTTTCTTCCACCTTCCTTTTTAGAATACGGGTGGCTGGACGCTGCTGGAAATCCTCCTGTCCCAGACAGCACTGGGAGCAGAGGCAGAATAAAGCGCTGCAGCAGCGCTAGCTCAGAAGGAGCAAGGAGGAACTCTGGCAGCTCCGTACGGAGGTGAGGGGAAATGTGCAGTGCGTACGTGCTGCAAGAATAGATCCCGCTTGTTCCTGTGGGAAGCTGCCTAATGATGCTTTGGAGCAAGGATTTTTGTGGAGGTAAATGCTGCTGTGGTGTTTGGTCACAGGTTGTCACCAGTAAGCTCTGGGCTGGTGGGCCTGTTCAGAGGAATTTTGCTGCTCAGTAGCAGTAGTAGTAGTGCTGGGCCGACCCCTTGGCCAATGAGGAAGCAGTTGCATGGACAGCGGGATGTGTGCACTGGCCTTCGGTGAACAGATCTCTGTAGGATTTCCCTCTGCCTGAGTCTTTATAGAATGAGATTCTTTTGAATTTCACATATCAGTGTGAACATTTAATCCTGTAATCTGCTGTGTCTGTGTGTTGGATGCATGTGCTGTTGCTGCAGAAGTACACGGGACCTTGGTCTAACGTTAAAGACTAGGGACCTCCTACTACTTCATTAGAAGCGGTCACTTTGAGATTGAACATGGTATTTGGGGCAGCTTGCGCTTCAGACTGTGCCAGTGATGTTAAATCTGGCCATGAGCTTCCATTTGGGTCAGGAAGCCAGAAGACTGTTTGAGACTTTGGTCTGAGAAAGATGGAAAAGAGTACGTAATTCTCTTTTTAAAGAATAATAATAAAGGGGTGGATGTTTACCCTGGTGCTTTCTGAGCTCCTGTTGATGCCCCTCTATTCTACTCTGTCCACGCTGCCTGTTTTGGGAGGTGAGGAGCTCACTTTACATGTGTGGGGCTCTGTTTCTTTGCCTCCAGATAGCTGGTTTTGTTTGCAAAGGTGGTAAGAGATTGTGCGGAAAGCTGGAGGAAAGCTTCCTCAAGTAGCATCCTGCTGCTTCCAGCTCTGCTTGTCTCCTGAGGCGCTCCTGTAAACTGTTTTAGTCCAATCGGATTGCTCTGTCAGTGCTGGATGAGACTGACTTATCTTCAGCTGTTTCAAGAAAAAAATATGATGGAAAATACTTTTTCTTTGGAAATATGACAACTACTTGGATTGGAAAACCCTGAACTTCTCTCCTGACAGCTTTATTTATTTGTGAATGGTTTTTCAGTCTCTATTTTCAGCAGTAACAAACAAGCGAGTGTTTTGGCTATTGTAGCCTCGTGTTACACCATCACTACCTTTATCCCTCACTCATATTGCACATCTCGTGACTGTTGGAGTTGACGAGGGGTTGTGAAAGAATAAATTTTAGTGCCATGAATTGTCTTGAAAGCGTGGCTAGTCTTCATCCTTCAGTACTTTCTGGCAGACAAATTCAGAGCTGCTGATACAGCTGTAATACCTCCCGTCCTCTCTTCAGATGAGCTTTAGTATTTACCGAATACAGCCTAATTATGCAATAAATTCTTTTGATCAGTGTTCAAATAACAGTGAAAGTGTGAATAATTTGCTTTGGGGAAAGGGATTTGAGAAGACTGAGAAGCCTCTCACTGTTTTTGGGACGTGTTTCAGTTGGGATTTTTTCCTGCCAGCTCAAAAGGATGTTTTAGGACGAGATGAGAAAAAGGTCTTTTTCCTCTGCTCTGGAATATCTGCTGCTGCTTTCACTTGCAGAATTGGGTCTCCTTGTGTTGGCATTGTTTCCTAATTGCTGTACTGGGCCCAGTGTCAGGTTAGGGAGCGCTGTCTCTGCTGGTGCACTTGCCTCTGTACTCTTGCTCTGCCGCTCATGTCGGATATTTAACCTTAAACACTGCCGAAACCATTTATTTCAACAGGGTTCCCTTGCTGTCATGGTCTGCTGTGTGACAGGTTTCTAGCAGCTCGAGCAATACCGGAAAAATTTGTTGCTTGACAGTTTCCAAGATATTTGCAGAGGCAAAGACAATCTAGGAGACGTCTAGATGGCGTGGTTCTTATTTAGCTGTGCGGAATGACAGCTCAAATAGCTGTCCTCCTCTCTATCCAGATCCAGGCATCATGTATGTCGTGGGCCCTGTCTCCGTGATCTGGATCTTTCTGCTATGTTTCCCTCTTCCTGCTGTCGCTCTCTGTGCCTGTTTCTCACTTTCCTGTAGAGTGCCTCTATAACTGGAGAGCTGCTCCTGGATCACAGAACTTGAACTACAGCTGCCAGACGGCCCTTGTATTTGGAATTTCTGTCGGTTTAACAGTAGCAACAGGATGCAAGTCCTTGATTGTGAGTTGGCAGTAAGTAAAGACAAGATGACATTTTTGGCGCTGTGGGGAAAAAAAACCCCACCAACTTCCTTTCAGTTAGGAGAAGTGACCAGGATAGTTATCAAGAAGAAACTTGGACATTGAACGTGGTTCTTTTCTTTTTCCTCCCCGACATGCTTCCCTGTGTAGAAGGCAGAGGTTTTTTTTAGTACAGCCAAGACCTGACCTCTTTCATTGCTTCCTTAAATACTGCAGGACTAGTAGATCTGAAGCAAACTACCTTAAGGACGTAGCCTTGGTGCTCTGTAGAATGGCCTTCCCTATAGCTGGTGACTGCCTTCCAGGCTTTGTAAAGGACTTTGAAGGATAAATTGCAATCTCTTGTGCAAACCTGGTATGGGACGTTCTTCTTGGCATCCCAGGCAGATAGGTAATGGATTTGCGCTGTGTTCTATTGTAGGACATGGATCCGCATTGCATTCATGGAGTACTGCTTCTGGTTGAAAGAGATCTGACTTTTCGGATGGAGAAGCCACCGGCAGGACAGGTAATGGAACCATTCATCCAGGGGTTGCTGGGGAGCTCTTGATATCCTCTATTTAACTCTCAGAACAGCGAGTTCTATGTGTGCCGATGTATGCTTATTCTCGCATGAAATCTCTGTAGTTGTTCTCTGTATTTTATGGTTGTGGTCTCTTACAGGTGTGGTATTTATAGGCTTGTAAAGTTTATGCAAGCTGAACATCTCTGTCATGCTGTCTTTATTGCTGTGTCCATCATTTGCATCATAATTATGTCAGTCTGCTGGGGCTCTCAGGACACAGGGGGTTTGAGAACATGGATCGCTGTATAGAGGAGCCCTGCACAATTAACAGTAATAGAGATGCTTTTCAAGTTCTCCTGTTAAAAAGGGGGGAAATCCTTGGTCAGGAAGAGATCACATTAGGTTAAATCCTGAACTCCATCCTTTGAAGGTACTTGTTGCTTTCCTGGATTTTCCATATCTCATGTTTCCTCTTCTCATAGCTGCTGCTGTCAGTGGCTAAGACTTCTGCAAGAGGGGGAAGAGGAGGTGTGTATGTGTGTGAGGTTCCCTTTGCAGCTGAAATGTCTGTGAAGACTAACACGAGGTGCTAATGGAGGAGGAAAAATCATCACAACATCACTCAACACCCCAACTAGAAGTAAATCCACCCTGGTATTCCATAGCTGTATAAGAAATGTAGGCTCTCAGCCATTCTTTGTCTGCAGTGAGTGAACAGAGAATCTCAGTCACCTCCCTCTGCTCTAAGACTGTTACAAGCTACAAGAGTGGACTGAAATTATGTGCCTGCTGAAACCCTGTAGACTTTAGAGTAGGCCAGGACCTCCCTTTTGGCTCCTGTGGATGAGGACGTTATGAATGGCATTGGTTTTGCTGTGTGTGTGGTGTGCTGCCCCAAAAGGCTAAAAAGAGTAACAAATGCTGTTGGTCCATTTCCTGATTGCCCCCATGGGGAAGAATTTGAAGTGAGAAAGGGGGTTGCCGGTGTGTGCATGCAGGGAGAGCTACAGAAGACATTTAAGACATTGAACAAATCCGAAGTGTGTAGGAGGGAGCAGAGCAAAGGGTAATAAAGACATTGGCATGCAGGAGGAATTGGAAGCATCGTCACTATTTTGTAAGGAGGTGGAAAGTCACAGTGTGTGTGTGGGGAGGTTAAATGTCTGCACCTGAATTCCTAGTGTCTGGGCTGCCTTCCATGTACCTGCAGGAGCACTTGTCTGTTTCTCCAGTGAGTATAAAAATGCTCTGAGGTCCTACAGACTCACAGAAGGCAAGTTATCTGTGTTGAGATCCAGAAAACACTTGAAGCGAACAGCTGCTGTGAGGAGTGGGGAGCCGAGGGTAGGGCAGAGGCTGCTCTGTGAGACTGTTTTTCCAGGAAGTGAGCTGGGGAAGCTGGGGGCTGGATTTAACCTCTCAGACTCTCCAAACAAATGCAAATCGCAGCGCAACGTGGGAACGTATGAGGGAGTTGCTCTGCTTATACTGGGAGGTACTGGCTCTGGAGAAGGCTGGCTGCTGCCAGACTTCCATCGCAGATGTTCTGCTTGGTGAAACAGCATGTTGTGGCCTGCATTCCCTCAAGGTTCGCCCACTAAGCTGTACGGCAAGCTGCTCTAAGATTGAATTGATTTTTGTGTTTTTTTTTTTTCCTTTATACTGTAGTTATATTGCAGATATACTCTGTGTGCCTTCTTTCTATACGAGATAGGTAATGAAAGACAGCATCCTTTATTTCTCTAACCTTCCCCTCCTCCTCCAATACTGACACCCTAATACAAATGTGCTTTTACTTCTTCTATTCCTGTGCAGTTTGAACTTCTCACCTCCATGAAATCCCTCCATAAGCACATAGACAGCTCACAGCTGCCTCTAGAACTGGATGGGACCTTCCCTTATTGCCACCGGGACTGGTTAAGCTTCCGCATGGTGAGTAGGATGTCTCATGTTCTTTGGTATCTGAGAGAAGAAATGGCATGGTAACGGAGTTGAAGCAAGAGGAGCTTGTCAACAGCTGAACCTACAAGCACTAAAAGACAGTGGTTCCTATAATAGCTGTGTATGCAAATGAATCTCTGTTATCAAAAGAGTACTAATACTGTCATCATAAAATAGATGCACACTGCAATCTATTGGCATGACTGCAGGAACTAAAATCTTAGTTTTTAACTCATCTGCTTGATCTCTGTTAATTCAGCTTTGACCGTATTTTGAAGGGAAGAAAGAAACAGAATCCTGTTTTGTTGTGATAGACAGCGGCACGTCTCTTCGGTTATACTCTGAGGCTTAAGGGCAGACTCTTCTTGTGCTAATCTCGGGAGAAGGTGTTAGTATCATGTTGCCTTTGAACTAACAATCAAGAACTCGAGCGTAATAAAAATAGTTAGATCCTGTTGGTTTTGCAGCAGCTTCCCCAGACCAGGCTAAGAACTCCTTGGTAAAAACTGCAATCCTGGCAGGAGTGAAACTTGGAAGTTCCTGATAAACAGTTCAGATAGTTCTGCCATGCAGCAGGGTATGTGCAGACTGCCAGAAGTCTGCAAAAGTAGCATCTGTGGCACCAACACCCAGCTCTGTGTACACTCGTGCTGTGGAGGGAGCATAGGTCCCGTGGATCATGTGCTTTTTGAATCTTTAAAAGCTGTATTGAGACATGATTTGGCATGCTGAGACTAGACAGGATTAAATCTCTGTAAATCTGCACACAAATTGGCTGTCTTCACATTGCGCTTGACTTGCTCACCTCGGTGGATGACAGAACTGTCACCTCTGCTTCCAAAATATTCAGTGGTCTTTTGGCTTGGATCTCGCTGCCCAGAGTGCTGTGTGGCTCAGTGCAGTGTTTGAAGCAGGTGAAGATATCGTTGATAATACCACTGTGTTGCTGGTGGCAGGCTTCAGCAGTTAGGCTTAGCACATGCCAAATGTTAACTTATCTTTTTCAACTTATTTTAGAACCCATTTTTTAAACTTGCATCGAAAAGTACTAGTACGAACCCGTGCTGATGCAGTAGAGGTACAGAAGCCTAATCTTAGTGCCTGGGACTGAATTTGAGGTTTGTTCAGCAGTGAGGAAGCAGAGAAGCTTTGCAAGAGGTTATGGATTAGTTTTCTGGACAGAGTTGAGAAAAGCTTGAGAGCTGAGCTGATCTGTCCATGCAGAAAGATAATTTGTGAAGGAAGAAGCATGATAGCAGGCTCCTCCTTGTTTGTGCCTTGCAGCTTGATGTGCAAAATGTTACCAAAGGGAGTTAGTGCAGGAATCAGTCTGTATGGGTTCCCTATTTAGATGATGTGCTGTGTGTGATAGTGGCCCATATGCTCAACCCCTTTAGATCTGCAGCTCCGTGGCAAACAGCCTTTATTTCCTGTCTCAGTGATCTCACCTGTATCCTGCCTGCTAATCTGTCACTGCTGGGCCTGTTCCAGTGCTCCAGGGAGGAGGGAATTCAATTCAGTAAAGATTCAAACAGCTGTTTTTTTTTTTTATTTTTTGGTTTTGTTTTGAGCACGCTTTGTTTGGAATAGCTGTTTCTCCCTCCTCTGATTTCAGTTGGCTAGAGGGTGGCACCTGAGAGTATTTAGGCTTTATATCACTGGCTTTTTAGAAAAAGTACTGTCTCGTGAACCCCTGTGAAATGTTTGGATCTTTTTTGTTCTGTTTTGTTTTCCTTCCCCGGAAGAGAGGGGGGAATCTCAGATTTGTCAGTAGTTCAAGGTGCTTAATTATGGAAGCTTTCCAGTGTCCTAATCTTTAATTTACAGTACTCTTAATATTAAGAGAAATGATTTAAAGCAGGGAAATTCCAAGTACTCGTTCTTTGGGGTTTTTTTCCCTCCAAAATTCATGCATAGTGATTCATCTTAGTGAGACGTTACAAGAAATGCTAATAGTAGAAGAATGTGGGACATAAGTGGACTGATTTTCTTTTCTGTAAAGCGTGATGACCCATACAAGCCAAGAGTATGCAAGTTTACAAGGTCTGCATAGAGGCCTTGGTGTAGTGGGATGCATCTAAAGCCTCTGATGGTCCTCTCTTTGCTGATACAGCCTCATGGAATGGTATCATTGAAGCCTGGGGTTAACATGTTTTATCCTCTTTTGATTTCTGTACTTTTAACCTTCTGCAAGCTGAAAAGTCAGTTTTCCTGTCAGCTGTGAGACAGTAATCTCTGCCTTGGTCCTTTCTTCTTGTAGAAACTGGAACATTTATTACAAGGATGCCAAGGTGCGTGTGCTTTCCTCCAGGGAGCCATTCATAAAGTGGAGTCTGGAAAATTACCTGAAAGAGCTGAGGTAAGCACCTCCCTTACCTGGTGTCAGAGGTGGGCCTGGGACAGAAGGGAGCAGGAGGCTGAAGGAGCTGCAGAAAAGCTGTAGCTTTGAATTTGCAAGCTGTAGTAGCAGTGTATTCAGTGTGGCGCTGTCGCGGCAGCGGGACTAGTAGAAGCTAATCCAAATGAAGTGACAGAGGCTCCGCTGGGTGTAGAAGCTGGTTTTCCGATCCCTCAGCATCGCTTCAGGAGATCTCCTTTTCAGCTGTGCTTGTTGCTGCTGGGTGCTGGCTTCTTAGCAGCTCCCCAGCTCTGTAGCTGGTACTTTGGTGTCCCTAGTACTGAGCAGCTGCCTCGGGCTGTGCCACACCAGGTTGGCTTGAATGACTTGGGAGAAAGTTAGGTGACACCATAGATGGCTTTGCTGCGGTTCCGGCTTTGCTGCTTGCAGAACAGAAGTTTGGAAGTGGGCAAGAGGAGAAAGGTGCAAAGGCCAAGACAGTGTTGTTGCAAATGTGTTATATCCCCTACACTTGAGAAGCTGCTGTACCCCTGACAGAGTAGGAAATTGCTGCCAGCTCCGCATTGAGTGTCCCAGTGGCTTCTCTGGGCCTTCCTGCATACGGGTGTGTATCCACGAACCCTTCCCGTGCATCTTGTCCCGCAGCTTGCAGCCATGCAGGTCCAGGCTCTAAGAACGGTAGGAGCTAGCTGTGCGTGGAAAATGAGGCTGGAAAGCCTTCTTTCTATGCCCAGCAAATGGAGTATGGACAATGATAGGAATTGGGTTTTGATTTTAGCCTGGTGGGGAAAGTATCGAGAGCATAAAGAGCACTGTTTATCACTTCGGGCTTGGCAGGCTTGAGGGAAACAGCCGTGGGAACCAACCTCCCTCTTTCCTAGGGTGGGCCAAGGTGAGATGTGGTTTGTGTGTGTTTCGGGTTGGATGCTGGTTTTTTGCCCGTTCCCTCATTGCCTATAGGTTGCAGTAACTGCTCATCTCACTCTTGCGATCCCTCCAGGAGGCAGCTGTGCTGCTGAGGAATTACAGGCAGTTGATGAAGAATGTTCTTGAAGATGCACGGCTGGTCAGGCTGCAGCTGGAGGGTGGAGCGCTCCTGGCCAGGCTGAGGAAGGAAGAGTCTTGTGTCACCCTCACCCACGACTACAGGTGAGCCCCAAGAGTGGGAGAAGAGGAGATGGAGTTGAGCAAGAGGCAGGCACTGGGGGTCTCTGTGAGATGACCCTATCGTTGGTGCAAGCTAGAGAGCAGCTTCGTGTAGCGAGGGCTTTTGTTGAAAATAGCAGAATTGAAAAGCGTAATCAATTTTACTCTTACCCTGCCTGCGGCGTCCCCAATCCAAAAACTTGGCTGGGTGGATTCACTTAGATGGTTAAAGTTCCTTTTTCAAGCCAAATCAGACTTACCTTCTGTAGTGTAGAGAGGGTTGGATATTTTGTGCGCCTCTAAAACACAAGTCTTAATTGATGATGCCAGTGATGAATGTTTTAGGTCCAAGGCATTTATGGCTGTGTGATTTACCAAGGCATTCCTTATGCAAGGGGATTTCCAAGGACCTTAACTGTGAGGAATGCTTTCTGGCTGAAGCAAGCTCCGATCTCCTCGCACAGTGGTACGGTTTGCACAAACAAATATTCGCTGCCCGTTTGCAGAATTGGGGACTGAGCAGGGACTGAGAGAGGCCAGCTGTTTGAAATCCCAGGGCATTGCACAACTGTTTGTACTGTTAAAACACCTGAAGCCTATCAGCGTGTGAAGGCCTCTGTGCTATGTGCTGTGCAAACAGCAAGGTAGAAAGAAAGCCCTTGCACCCAGGAGCTTCCAGCCCGAGTGTGAGATAAATGCTGGTGTGTGGGCGCAGGCGAGGGTGTAGCGGATGGCGGGGTGGCGTGGAATGGCTCCGTGCATCCGCCGCCTTGCTCTGGTTAAACTCCGTTGCTCTGGCAAGCTGGGAGGTTTTGAGGGAGGGAAGGGAGAGAAGATAACAAAATAGCTAGCAGGGTAGGTCACCCAAACACCGGGAAAAGAACATTTCTCTTTGAAAATTCAGCAAGTGGATGGCAGTGCAAGTTGCTACCCATCACTGGGAGACAAGGGTCGGCATTTTGGTGCTGAATGAGAGGGGAGCGTGGGGACAGGTGTAACCATTTCTTTTCCCTGCTTGCTGTGACTCCTGTCAGCAGCTCTGGCAGGCCATGCAGATGCAGTTTTCTTCCTGAACTGGTGAAGTACTCTTGATGCAATTTTGGGTACAATTAGTACAGTACAGCCTTTTCATTCTGACGTGATGTGAGAAGCACAGATAATACAGGTTGTTGTGTTTTTGTTGGTTTGTGTTTTTTTTTTTTTTAATTTTAAGCAACACACAGCAACTTTAGGGTCTTAGCAGAAAGGGGAGAATATGCGTGCTTTTTATGTTTTGGTTTGGTTTTAAGCTAAGCCTGTGTTCTTGTGCAGGGAAATGATCAACTTTGAAACCTGATCTGGCAGAGCCCCTAAGGATGATTTATTGCTTTGATTACCTTAGCAAGGGCAGGGGCGGAGGATACACACACAATTCTTTGATTGCACAGTGTCTGAGTGCATGCTGAGGCTGTGTAGCATGCATGTTCTCTGTTTAATTCAGGTTATATTCGTTACCTGCCAGTATGAATGGTGGGTGTATGCTACGGGTCAAATATATGTGGCACTCTCCAGCCTGAGGAGCGTAAACGATTGTAGTTGGAGAAAGTTAGTCATCTTCTAGCCTGTGGAGTAGTTGCAGAAACTAAAATCCATGCAGTATTTTAGTAAAGGAAATGCCTGCTTGTCATGTAACTCAGGGCAGAGAACTAAAGACGTCAACCCTTCCCTGTTCCAGGATCCTTTTAAATGTGGAAAAAGCTCTATTGCTTGGCCAGAGAACTCTGTATAAGACGCTACTGGTTTTAGATCCTCCACGGCTCTGCACTTCCTCCTTCTCTCCAAACTAGTGTGCAGATATTAAAGGTTCTGAGCTCTGCTAACTGTGGAAAAGCTCCTGTGGTTATGACTTTCAAAGGCTTCTTTAACAGGATCAGTAGGGTAGGGACAAAATATTGTAGTTGGCCTACTAAGCTAGTACGGAGTGGCAACTGATGTATGTGGGTCCAATATTAGATTTTTGACTGGTGACGTGTGAAAATGGAACAGGATTGGTTGTGCCCATACACTCAGCAGGGCCTGTTGTGTTGCTTTTCTGAACGTTGAATTGTAAAATCTTAATCAATGCTTAACAGTCTTTAATTTCACACCCACTCCCGAATACTTGAAATCCAAGTTATTTACAAAAGCAAGTCAAGTGGTTTTATTCTTCTGAACCACCTTTTGGCTCTTGTTTTAATCACGTGTCCCACTGCTTTAGTTTTTTTTCTTCTCTCTTGTGGTGCAAAAGCCTGATCAAGCAGAGAGTCGTGACTGCAAAGACTTCTTAGTCAGAAGTTGTGAGGCCAGCTGCGAACAGGTAACTGTCAAAATGTGCAAGAAGTGCACATAAATAGAGGCAAAAATTGTAAGAGCATGAGTTTTGTGGACTCTTAGTGCTACAGTTAGTTAAAATAAGCCAACCAGAAGTGCAGAGGTAAAGGCACAAAACATGATTTTTCTTAAGAGGCACAAGGAGGACAAGCCCAGCTGCACCATCACCTTGGGATTAAACAAGCAACAGGGTTTCTTTGCAGGGGTTGTGTTTTGCCAACTCTCACAGCTGCCTTCGCTAGTTTGCGGCTTCACCTCCTGGTGTTCTTTTTGCCCCATGGTAAGAATAGAGATGGACAAACCCATCTGAAAACACTTGACTGCAGGTTAGAGATAGTATGCTAAAATAGGCAAGGAAGCAGGCTTGTGCTCTGTGCAGTCAGATGTTATCTGCCAAATACCTTTCTGGAGCGCATAGCAAACAAGACTTGCTTTCGTCTTTCTTTAGTAATGAAACTCTTCCCTTGGGGTTGGTTTTGGCATGTTTCCTTGCTCTGCCCTCCTGGAGAGCTGAGATGCCCTTTGGAGTGTTTCATGACACAGAGCAGTGGGATCTCATTGCTGCTCAGGTCTGAGCCAGGCTTTGAGAGGGTTTACTAAGCCAGTGACACAGCTCCTTTCCTGCAGAAATGGAGCTTGTCCCATCAGAGATGTAGTCATGCAGGAGAGGTGCATTGTGGTACATCCATGTGTTTCTCTTTGAGAGCCTCCGTGAGTCTTTCCTGGATGGTCCCATCCTGAGGGATGCTGTACCACCACAGCAGTGGCTTTGACTGGTAACTCTGCTCACTCTCTGTTCCCAATATGAGCTGACCAAGAGTCTCCATGCTCCTTTCTTCACCAAGTACCACTGTAAAAGATAGCCTTGACCATGCACAAGGGGAAGGTAAGACTTCTCCAAGCAGCCTTTCCGGATCTCAGCCTTTTCCTGGCTTAGAAAGGAGGAGCTCCTTTACCAGAATGCGCATCCTGCAGGGATTTGGCTAAGGGGATGCGGTGTGCTCAGCTGATCCCACACCGCGCTACTACCTCCTGGAAGACCAGGCTGAATTTGGCCTGGAGTTGGTGCGGGTGTGGTACTGATGAGGCAGTATCGCTGTGGCGCCTCTTTAAGTGCTGTAATGATAGCTCCAGCACAGGCTGGCCACCCAAAGGTGCAGGTGGACTGCTGAAGGCGCCTTATTCGTTGTTGGTGGAGCTGACTGGCTTTAAAGCCAGCACATTTGCCTTCACACCATCTGCTGCGCTGAAGGCTCAGTGCCTCTCCAGGTCTGTTAGCTGAAAGCTTCCAGGTTTTGCTGTCCCAGTCTTTCTGCGAATTGAAATGCGGAGCTATTAGCCTAGCTGAAGTTTCTGTCGGTAAGTGTGGACAAATGCCACGGAGACATCCATCACTTTGGCGCTATTAATACTTATTTTTGCACTTTAGGACAGGAAACTTTTAATAAACACAGTCTTTTTAGTAAAGTTGCATAGAGTTGGCTAGCAGGTGTATCTTTGGCTTCTGGACATCTAGTGTATTGATCAACTAACCTGTGGCTTGCAGGCAACTCACTGAGCCAGTTGTGGAAGATGGACTAACGCGTTGCTTATTTTGTGTTGGATTTTCTAGACTTCTCTAGGCTTATGATGGAAGTGTCGGAGAAGCTGCCAGAAGCCAGGCAGCAGCAGCTGGGAGCTCTTAAAGTGAGGCAGTTGTGTGGGGCTGGGCAGCAAGGCAAGGAGACTTTTAACCTGGTCTTTAGCCAGACGTTTTCCACTGTTGTTCTCGTTATTGCTGTTCTTCCAGCATAGCCAAGAACTGGGAACTCTTGCCTAGACAAAGTGTCCAGTGATGCCTTTCGTCCTGTAGATGAGTCAGAAGTGGAGTAAAGAAGATATAAACATTTTATATTAATATAGAGATGCTTTATACTAGTTGAACCAGCATACACCTGGCGCACGCCTGGCTCTGCCAGCGAACCTGTGTTCTCAGTGTGGCACGGGAGTGGGATTGCATCATGCTCTGCATATTGGCGGGCAAGATCACCACAAGACTGGATGCGAGAGCTGAAAGAAAAAAAAACCTCAGATGGTGAAGGAATGACCAGGTTGGGTGCTGGGCTCTGTGCAACATGGAACCAGAAAAAAAAAAGTCTCTTCCCCCGAGCTCCTCATCTGAAAAGAATTTGTGCTTGCAAGCTGTGAATAAGCAGCTTATAAATAGATGGAGGAGTGAATTCTCCTTTTGTTTGTAGAAGGCCGTGTAGTTAGTCTCTGTACTTTGAGGGTGGAGTGGCGAGAGCCAAGAGCTGGTTTTGTGAGCTGGCTATTTTTAGTGTGGTTTGGTGATCTGGTTGGAAGCCCTGGGTGGGACCTGAGCTGAGCAGAGGTAATGGGCAGTGCAGAGCAGACTTCCTGAGCAGCAGCTGCCAGGTTCCTGATGCTGGACCTGACCCAATTACAGCAACAAAGAGGGTGATCGTACAGCAAACAGCCTCCACAGCTCTTGTGCCTGGCTTCCACACTCAGTGTTGAGGCACTAGGTCTGCTTGAAGCTGTGGCCAGTTAATGAAGCAGTGGGTTATAGCTGTGGAGGAGATCATGTTTGTGGGTTTTTAGCAAGACTCCTGTTAGTAGCAACTCCTGGGGCGCTCCAAGGCAGGCACGTGCCACTCTGCAAAGTGGTGTTTGAGCTCCTTTTGGCAGAAGTAAACTTGGATAATGTACCAGCTCTCAGGAGCGCCAGGAAGGCTTGGCAAGGGACTGCATGAGCACCATCTGAAGCTCTGCCTGTCTGGGGTCTAGGCAGAGAGGCTAAGCTGGTCTTCTAAAACATGGGACAAGTTGGGGGGAAGGATGGAGGTGAGACAGGTGTCTGGTGCGTAAGTCTCTGTCTGGGGAGACTGGGTTGGCTGTCCTTCTTGGTTTGGAAGGTAAAAGGTGTGCACCTGCAAGCTGACAGCTACTGCCATATGCTGGTGGTGATGGACAGGCAACCTACACAGGGAAGTCCTTCCAGGAGGTATTACTGTCTTCTGCCATCCCCTTTCTGCTTTAGAGGTGTGTCCTGGTTTGAGGTCGCTACTCTGTGTGTTTGTATGTCCTTCAAAAGCAGGCAGTGCTTGCGTCCCTCTCAGTGATGCCATTTTCCTGGTTTGCTTATCTAGCGCTTGCTCATCTTCCTGCCTCTCTGGGAGCTTTGGAAACCTCTCACGCTACCAGTTTCCATAGTGCACTCTCCTGACGTGGTCTGTGAGATGCATTTTCCATTGATAGGCCTCCTTTGCATGCTGCTTCTGGGGAGCTAATACTAAAACCTTCATCTCTTAGTTAGGACAAGCTCTCAGTATGCCTTGAAGTGAGATGAAAACTGTGCTTAAACCCTGGCCTCAAAGACTGGCAGCTTTCTACCATGAGACGCCTCTGCGCTGTTGCTGGTGACACAGAAGATGCTGAGGAACACTAAACCTTTGGCCTTTGGCAGTGCATGGGTGGCAGTGCTCTTCATGGGTTTATTTGTTTGTGTCAGGTGGAGGGAGGAGCGCAGGGCGACATTTCTATCCAAACACATATCGTGCTGCTTGGTATTCATTTTCGTTACAGTCTAACCTGTTCCCTCTGTTTGCGTGGTGGTTTTAGCCCGGCAAAAAGCACTTACACTCGCATTAAGCAAACCTCCTTGCTCTGCACATAAAGGAGCGTGGAGCCGTTCTGAGTGTATGAAGTGCTGTGTGGAGCCAGTTGTGGCATTTGCAGAGAGGTGAAAGATTGCAGAGCTCTGTCCAGGTAAGTTTTCATTGGGTTTTTTTTTTAGGCTTTACATGAGGTGATCCCCCACAGTTCTCTTTCTGCTGTTTATTTTCTGCTGTCTTATGTCCTAAATCTTCCTGGGTTCAGTGGGAATTTACCCAGAAGATTATGGTTTTACTTGGTCTTGCTTGCAATGTTTGTCATGCCAACAGGGCGTTAGGCAATTAATGACACACTGTGTGTTTTATCGGTTTAAAAATATTACGGAAAAAATTGCCAAAAGTTTCCAGTATAGGATGTTAGCTGAACTGCCTGAAGTTCCTGGCTCAGCCCAGACCGTCTCACAAGCACCGTTTTTTATATGGCTGAGTTGGGGTAGATGTTTCTGTTGCTGGGGTAGTTAATAGCACAGTCACTGCTATTATGTGTATCATAAATGCTGGGAGTGTGCAAAAGGAGGATGTATCGGGGAAATAGGTATGTGGCTTGAAATGCGAGTGGGTACATATTTGAGCAGGGCATTGTGAAAACCTGGTGGTCCTAACTCGAAGAGCACAGCTGTTAGACTAGTGCAGTCAACCTAGATAACAAGTATAAATAAATACGTTCATGTATACGGGATGAGGTGTGGAGGTAGGAGGTTTTTTTACAGCTGGTAGAAAACCACAGCCTGATGCTTGGTGTTCCCGGAACAGTGTTTCCATGTCCTATCTCAGGCTGCACTGCGGGATGAGCTTTCCCCATAAGCAGGCTACTGGTTGGTTTGGGATTTCTTGTAATATTTTTTTCCAGTCAGTTTTATGGGTCTTACTGGGATTTAAAATCAGCCAAAGCCTGAACACAGTTTTACTGTAACTGAATGCAATCCAGGCTGGGGAAAAAATCAAAGGTCGCAGCTTGGGACCACACTTGGACACTTGTTTAACTGTATGCGTCAATCCCTTTGCTTTTAAAGGGACTTCAGAGTATATTGCTGCTAAAAACATGTTTAAATGAACTGTGCTCCAGAAAAGAATTTTCTTGACAATTATGGTCTGCGGTGTGTCATATTAATTGGATGGGTTGCTCCCAGTGTGTGTGCTTGTCAGGTAACCTAGTGAGGAGGGATTCAGGCAGGTCTGTGGTGTCAGCCAGGTCCCCTGTTCCCATTGTGAATGGCAGGAATCCCACAGGCAACCCCAGGCTTGGTGTTTGACCTCTGTGCCTTTCTAAGGACACCTCAGGCTTCTAAAAACCGTACCCAGCTCCTCAAATACTTTTATTAGGTAATTAAAACCACCGTCGCTATTTGTGTGCTGCAGAGAATAATTACAGTTTATTTAGCAATATCAGCATTAGCTTCACGATGGCTGGTTTAAATTTTAACCTCAGCTGCATGTGAAGTTTTCAGCTTTGCGTTTGAGGTTGACCTGCTTTTATGGGATCATTACAAATATGGCAGTCGGGTAGGTTGCTAGCAGAATGCATTCGTGACCGAGAATGGCTTAAATGCATTTCTCTTCCTGTGAAACAGCCCTCAGGCACGCAGGACGAAGCTGGAAGGATTTCTTCCTGAAGCATTGCTCAGGATGTTTAAATGATTTGTAGCCAAGGTATCAGCACAGACGATCTGGGTGATGTCCTTGGACGAAGCCATCCTTTTAAACCTCCTAGTTGTCAGATCCTATTCACTTTCTGCCAAAACCTGTAGAGGCATCCACAAGGGAAGTTCAGCACCAGCAGTGGAAGACTAGATGAGGGTCCTGCACCTAGGGAGGAATAACCCCCTACACAGGTACAGGTTAGGGGTTGACCTGCTGGAAAGCAGCTCTGTAGAGACCCGAGAGTCCTGGTGGACAACGTAACCATGAGCCAGCAATGTGCCCTTGTGGCCAAGAAGGCCAGTGGTCTCCTGGGATGCATTAAAAAGAGCGTGGCCAGCAGGTCGAGGGAGGTCATCCTCCCCCTCTACTCTGCCCTGGTGAGGCCACATCTGGAGTACTGTGTCCAGTTGTGGGCTCCCTGGTTTAAGAAAGACAAGGAACTACTGGGGAGTGTCCAGCAGAGGGCTACAATGATGATCAAGGGAATGGAGCACTTCTCTGATGAGGAGAGGCTGTGAGACCTGGGTTTGTTCAGCCTGGAGAGAAGGCTGAGAGGGGATCTCACCAATGCTTATCAATATCT
>RSEF01000011.1:1228949-1243195 GCA_003993805.1 Himantopus leucocephalus | reverse complement strand
CATCAGACTTTTAATCTGAGGGTCCAGGGTTCAAGCCCCTGTTCAGGCGAAGGCTTTATCCTTTAGGAGCCCAAAGGCAGGATGGGCACCTCCTCCTGCTGGGACAAGTCCCTCCTGGGACAGGTGAGATGGGAATGAAGAAGCATCCCTTCCTCACTGAAAGGTGTGCCCAAACCAACCATCACCTTCAAGCAGTTCCCTCAGAGGTTGGGTTCCTGCTGGCACCTGCTTTTTCTACATGAAGATGATGAAGGGACTGGAGCATCTCTCCTGGGAGGGAAGCCAGGCTCTTCTCAGCATTGCCCAGTGCCAGGACCAGAGGCAACGGGCACAAACTGGAACGCAGGAGGCTCCGTCTGAACATCAGGAGACATTGTTTTACTGTGAAGGTGACCGAGCACTGGCACAGGTTGCCCAGGGAGGTTGTGGAGTCTCCATCGGTAGAGGTATGCAGAAGCTGTCTGGACTCTGGGTGGCCCTCCTTGAGCAGAAGGTTGGACCAGATGACCTCCAGAGGTGCCTCCGACCTCAGCCAGGCTGTGAGTCTGTTGCTTGTCATCCCAAACCCACTCCAACCAGAGCAGAGCCCCCCATTGGTTTAAAGGAAGATGGTTCATGTGAGGGCAGAGGCTGCAGCGACCCGTGGGGCCACCACACTGCTTCAGCCAAGCCCTGAACTGCACTGTGTACCTGGATCTACGCTTCAGGTTACCTTTGCAAAATAGGAACTCTTTTCACAGAAAATTGGGTCATTTTGGATGAAAAATATCCCCTTTGGGATTTTGATATTTTTCAACCCAAACATACATCAGTTACTCAAGCACGGGGCATTATTCTTCAGGTAAGCTTAATGGCCTTATACCCCAAAGTGACTTTTGGGGGTGTGAAAACAAGAGGGACGGAGAAATTATGCATTTCCTTGTGTTTCTGCTTCTGAGCTGTGTAGGAGTGTTCCTCTTAGAAGAGACTTAACGGAAAAGTAAAATTACTGAAAAGGAAATTGGTTCTGTTCTACCTCAAACCGGGACAGGCAGTAACTGCTGCTGCTGAAGGACAACTTCTCTAGATGTTTTTCTTCTCTTTCTTCTGTATTATCTTTAGAAGGAAAAACGCTTTCTGTTTTCTGGGTAAAGAAATACGTGCTTTCAGTGAAAGAGTAAATGAAGACCGGAGGAGTGTGAAGTTGTGCAGGTAGTGCACTGCAAATCCTAAAGGGAAATGCACAATGAATTTTGCTCTCCGTTTCTTGCTATGGATAAGGTAGGAAAGAAAAAAACATTTATTTTATTTTATGCAATAAAAATGCCTCCCTCTCCCCTTCCCCACGCGCAAGCCCTGCGGCCCCCTGAACCAATCTGCCGGGGCGCTGGCAGCCCCCTGCTGCTTTCAGTTCCCCCCGCAGTGGCGAATAAATCGAGACCCGCTGCTTGGGTAGCGTCTTCTTCACCAGCCGAGCCCCGAGTGCGACCTGTGCGATACGCTATGCCGCCCGCGGTAATATCATTTTTGAAAGCTGCCGTCCAGCGTGAGTTCTGCACAGTTGTCAGGAGAGGGCACCAAGACCAAGCAGACAGGGTGTCTCCATGGTCTCAAGGCTCCCGAAGAGTAAAGGCAACAGTTGAAAAGGCTTCCTCAAGCTGAAGCACCTCCTGGTGGCTCCCAAAGATCTCCACCTTCCTCTTGGTGCCCATGAGACCTCTGGTTCCCAGACCTGAAGTGTGTCATGGTCATCCCTCAGTGCTGGATGGGTTTTGCCTCTGCTGTGAAAAGCATCCTTGGAGGTGCTGCAGCTGAAATCCTGTTCCCCAGGAGTTGGGAGCGCCAGCAGCAGTTCTTCAGCAGCTTGACCTTCCTTCTTCTTCAGGTGGTCACTCTGGCAGATCCTTCCCACCCTGGAGAGCAGGAGGGAGCTCTCTTGGCTCTCCGGAGCTCGGGCTGGGGCAGCAAGCTGCTGCCTCCCACCTCTTCTCGCTCTGCGGGGTGGCCACAGTGTCTTCTGGTCCTCTTTTTGCACAACTGGGAGGAAGGGTGAGGGAGAGGTGGGAAGCTGGGTGATTTCTTCAAAATTCTCAAGCTCTGCCTGGAAAACGGAGAAGCTGGAGTGCTTTCCGAGAAGCGTCACTGCAGCTCCACCGCAGAGACCGCAGGTGGGGAAATCACTGTAGGCACCTCGGAGCTTGCGGCTCCCTCCGAGGGCACAGCATCTCTGCGAACCAGCCGCCTTGCGGATGCCTCCCTCCCGTCTTCAACTTGGCTTTTCCGTGCGCCAGGCGACCGGCAAAAAGCCTTGCTGTGACTCGGATTCGAACCGAGGTTGCTGCGGCCACAACGCAGAGTACTGACCACTATACGATCACAGCAGAAGACGTCCTGCCACACGCCGGGACCACGGGGAGGAGAGCGCCGGCACCGTCCCCTCCTCTGGAACGAGGCAGCCGACGCGGCCTGGCGAACAAAACCACGCTGTTTTTATTAAGGCGGCTACGAATGGAGTTGGATGCTGCTGCTCGGAGCTTCAGCAGCCTGGAACGGGGCCCTAAATTGTGCGAAACGCTGGCGATGCCGGGAGAGCATCCAGGGGCGCAGGCTGCTGCGAAGGGCAGCGCTGTCGAGGGGATATCGTGCCATGGAGGCGTCACGCGGCGGGGGCATCACGCTATAATGCGGCAAATTTAGAGCTGTAATAGTTTTAGCTAAGTCGGAGTTATACAAGAGGTACGCAATTGAGTAATTTTATGGCATTGTAAGCGTGTGACCCAACAAGTTTGTGGCAATTCGGTTTAAAACGCAACAAATGGCACAAGGATGTCCACGGGAAGCCGAGTGATGCTGTGGGCAGGGAGGTCCGGGTGACCCGGCATGTCCCCAGGGCCCCTCATCCAACATCCCCGGGGCCCCGCTGCCACCTCCCTGCCTGGCCGTGGTCCCTGCAGAGAAATCCTTCCCTGGCAGCGTCGCTCAGGGAAGCCCAGGGGCTGGTGGCGCAGATGGGTTGAGCCTCCTGGCTGGGACCTCCTCGGTTTGGGTTCTTGTCCCCCAAGCACGTGTCTCCAGCGTCTGTGCTGACACCGAGCTCTGCCTTTCAGCCCTTGGTTTTCACCCTAAACCACCCCTCCAGCTGCTTCTGTGACACTTTTAGTCCTGCCCCATCCCGTGTTTGCCCTCTGGTAGCCCAGTTGCTGGGGTCTGTTGGTCAGTGCCGCTTACTCTTTCCTCCTCTGGGCTTTTTCTTCCTGCCTGCTTTGGAGAGGAAACCCCATTTTCTGTCCTTTTAGCTTCTTTTTGACTGGGTCTGCACCACAGAGGCGTGAGCGGGTGGTACAAGGCGGCCCAGGGTAGGAATTGGCCAAGAGAGAGGGAACCAACGCCCCTCTTCCTTCAAACCCCTGTGGGGGCTTTCTCCCCTGTCGGGCACACCAAAACGGCCTCACATCTGGTGAGTTTGCTCTCCCAGAGCCCTCCTGCCCCTGCCTTTCTCTCCCCTGCCGATGCTCGCAGGCTCCCCAAACACCCCAGGTGCCCAAACAGGGACGTCAAAATGGTCCCGTGTAGCCTGCGCTTGGAACCACCCTCTGCCGAGATGGAGGGCACAGTTGAGGGTCCTGTGTTCTTCATCCATATATTAAAACACAACCTTTGTATTCAGTATGGATGAAAGAATCCTCCCTGTATTCCCCCCCCGCCCCAATTTTATGAGTCCAAAAGGGTGCTTTGGTGAATCCAGATCTGCCTTTGATATTTCCGGCGCTGGCGCAGGTTGGGCTCAGTGCTGGTAGAGAGGGAAGGGCTTGGCGGGGGTGAGAGCTCCCTGCTCCATGTTCCGGGCAGCCCACAGCCCCCTGGGTACCACCCCACTGCCTCCTCCTCCCCATCCCTCCATGCACCACAGGGTATGCAGTGGGTGATCCCTGGTGACCCCAAGCCCTGCATGGACCCCAGGGCCCCCATGTGCCCATCGGGTCCCTCACCCCACTCCATCAGCCCCACGGTGGCTTCCAGAGCCCCCGTGGGCATCTTTGCTCAGCCTGGAGCCCCCAGTGCCACCATGTGCCCCATGGAAGTATGCACAGTGCCAGGACCCCATCCTGGCTCCGCACACCAGCTCGGAAGAGGGAGCACAGCCACCCAAAAGAGAGGTGGAGACCAGATTTAATAGGAGTGTAAAAGAGACAGACATGGCGGGGGCTCCCATCCCTGGGAGGGCTCAGGACCATGTTTACAGACATATTCACATGTCGTCTGTTCTGCCAGAAGTCCAGATACCTTTCCCTTGGATCCCGGAGAGTCATCTGCTTCCCAATGCTGCGGTGTTAAGGAGGAAGAGTTTGGTTTTATTCCCCAGGGTGGAGGGCACAGAAACAGTACAGGCTTAGTTCAGGCTGAATATTATGGGATCTGCTTCCTCTGGCATTTCTGTACTTTCTGTGATGGGACGCAGGACCTTGCGTCCGAGGCAACGACAAGGTCCCATGTGCAGGCAGTGAGCCAGGGGATGGGTCGGGCAATGGATGAGACTTTGGACCAAGCAGGCATCGACCCACAGGGCAAAGCATCTCAGTGTCTAGTTAGAAAACACCGGAGGTATCCTTGTCTCTTCGGCCCCCCACAACTTTTTGGTCCCACCTAGAAATCCTGCTGGAGTGCCCAACAGCTGGCCCTTGGATGGAGGGGTGCCTTATCCCAAGCCTGCTGCCATGCTCCCATGAGGGGTGCCCATGAGAGACACCCTTCCCCTGGTTGTGGAGGGAAGGGCACTGCAGGGGATGGGGAGACACCATCCATAGCTGGAGAGATTTACCAGAACAATTGATTCTCTTCGTAATTGCTCTGCCGATTCAGCTCTGCTCTCCTGCTCCACTCTTCCCGACGCATGTGGTAAGTCTCCAAGAGTTGCAGGGTGTAGTTTGCGCGCATGGAAAGCTGACTGCAAGGCAAAAGTCTCTCTTACCTTCTGGCTGAGACCCTCCTGCCTCCCCCTGCCTTCGACTTGGAGGCAGTGTGGGGCTGCCTTGGCATCAGGGTCTAAGCCAGGTCACGGGGAAGGGGAGGATGCTGTACCCAGCCCCAGAGCTCAGGGGTTGGAGTTCTTCACGCCTTGCACAGCTTCTGCTGTTCAAGTTTCTCAGGCTGAGGTTGGTGGACATGTTCAGTTTGGGTAGCCCCTGTGGACTCTCCAGCATCCTCTTCACCATAGCTCTGTGCAGGAAGGGATCAGTCCTCTCCTCTTTCCCAGTCAGTGGCAGTGGTGAGCGTGGCCAAATCTCTGTCAATGTTTCATGGGACCACGTATCCTGCATTGGTACCAGAGGATGGTTTTTAGGAGGCTTCTCATAGAATCATGGAATCACGGAATTTTCAGAGTTGGAAGGGACCTCTAGAGATCATCTAGTCCAACTCCCAACTCTTCTCCCCTCCCTCAGGTCTTCCAAACATTCAGCAGTGGAGATGTCAGCAGCTGCAGGCTCTGTGGAGCCCTCCAGCATGGTCTGCTCCACCCTCAGAAACCCCCATGAGGTGAACTGCCCGGGCAGGGACCTGCAGCTGTAGCAGAGGAACCAGGAGAATGACAGCCTCTGGATGAAGGGGGACATCAGTTCCCTGCTGGCCCCACGCTCTCATGCTGCCATCACTTGTGATGAGGTAAAGGAGAGGAGGGAATGCCCATTTTTCAGAGCAGGAACCATGAGGTGAAATCCTCCAGCAGGTCAGAGCACATCACCGAACCAGAAAGATGGCTTGGTTGGAGGAGTTGAAGGCCCTGAGGGCACCAAGAGCCCTCAATGACCGTGTCCAGTGTCCCCTGCCACCACCACCCGCATCCTATTTCAGCCCCTGCCGGAGCTGATCCAGACCCTGACCTGTGGACTGGTTTCCTGATGCGACGGGGAGGTCCTCTTTTCATTCCTCAAAACGGGAAGTGCGGTTTGAGGTCTGACACTGAGAGTTTGCTTGTGCTTGCTGTCCTTTTCCACCACCAAGCTCTCCTGAATTCTTGGCAGAAAGCTGGAAATACCCAAGAGGGTGAGCTGGTGTGAGTACGGGATGAGGATGTCCTCTACCTTGTGCTCACGAGTAGCTCAGTGCCAACCTCTGCAGCAGACTGCAGTTCTGCTGGAGATTTAAGTGTATTTGGCTACTTGGTTTCGTGTCAACAGGGGAGGAAGAAAACCTTGAATTGTAGCACTCGCATGAGCTGTATCACCCACATGTGGTCCCCGTCTTGAGGGAACAAAGAGAACAACAGTGACTTTTGCAATAACTGGAGCCTGGAGGGACCATGACCCTCCTCCTGCAAACGGCACTGTGGTGGTCACACACTAAAGGCTGTGTTTTGGGGACACCCAGTGCAGGAGAAGGAGGAAGTGTTTGAGGGAGAAAAGCAATGCTGGCAGTTAGCTCTCTCTGTCCCCTGACCACCAGATCTGGAATTAAATCAGAGTCTCCCCATTGACTGAATCCAAGGTAGGAAACAGTGAACACAGACATTGCTCTGTCTTGCTGGTGGAGGATGTTAGAATCATAGAATCATGGAATGGTTTGGGTTGGAAGGGACCTTAAAGACCATCGAGTTCCAACCCCCCCTGCCCTGGGCAGGGACACCTCCCACCAGCCCAGGTTGCTCCAAGCCCCGTCCAACCTGGCCTTGAACACCTCCAGGGATGGGGCAGCCACAGCTTCTCGGGGCAACCTGCGCCAGGGGCTCACCACCCTCAGAGTGAAAACTTTTTTCCTAATATCTCATCTAAATCTCCCCTCTTCCAGTGTGAAGCCATTCCCCCTCGTCTGATCGGGTGTTCTGAATTTCATTTTTCTTTGAAAAGCAGCATCATTTACACTGAAATGAGAGGAGGTTCACAAACATCAAAAAGGAAGGAGAAAAATTTCCTCCATTCCTGGAGTAATTCTTCACTCAGACACCAGTCACTGTGACAAATCTGAACAATCCTTCAGAGACAATACCAACACTGCTTACAAAGGGAACAACTCATTCAAGGAACCCAAGAGCACAGGGTCACCCTCATCCATTTCTCCATGAGACTCACCTGCCAGGTGACCTTCTTCCTTTGCCTTTCTGCCCCTTTCCTTTCTTCGGGCCAGATAGTGTGGACGGAGACAGGGACCGCCTTCCTCGAGAACGGAGACGTTCAGTAGGAGGACTCTCTGGAACTGTACAAGACTCTTCGGAAAGCATCTTTGGGGCTATTTAACAAGAGTGGCAGGCAGATCAGCTCCAGCATCTGATAAAACAGTCCAATTCCCTTGATGCCACCATCTCAAAGAGGTCTCGCTCTCTAGGAGGTCTTTGGCACAGCTTAGCGGCCTTTTAAAAGTCACGTCCAGGCAATTTTTCTCCCCACATTCAAGTGCATAGGATCTGTGGGACAGGTAGACCCCTCCAGAGCAGACCCCTTAGGCAGAGCTTCCTCAAATGAAGGAGCAGCTTGCAATATATACCAGGGTACAGAGCCCTGGGGGAAAGTGTGTTGCCATGAGGTCCTCTTCCATAGCAGGTGACTTGAGCTTTGCTCAAGTAGTGAGGCACAAGAGATGCAGCCTTCCCTCCCAGGCCACCACGGTTTGTCCTCATCTTCAGCCATCTACTGCTGAGGTCTAAAGGAACACCCACACACAAACACCCCCCGTCACACACACACTCTCACAAGTCAGATGCGACATTACCATCAGTCTCAATTTGCTTGTTACCCTCTTCTTCCTCCTTCTCCTCCTTTTCTTCCTCCTCCACCTCCCTGCCCTCTGTGGCCTTCAGTGGTTCTACAGAGGGACATGCCAGGGCTTCTTTCTCAGGGGGAAGCGTAAAATCAAACCTGGAAATGAGAAGATGCTAGATGAGAAGAAGGGCCACCACATTTCCCTTGCATCTTCCAATAACAATGCAGTCATGGAGAGACTTGAGAAGGTCTCTCAAGGCTGCTGCTTTCCAAAGCGGAATATGCGACATCCTTGAGAGCTCTGTTAGGAAACATTTGTCACAATCAAGACCTCCATGGCTTGGGAGCACACAAGACCCATCAGGCTGTTCCAGGTCTTCCCAGTCTGGGAAGTTCTGATCTGACTGGTCTGACCTGGTCCTAAGTCTGAAGAAGTTGACTCCCTCACTGAAGACCATCTCTCATGTTCTCTTCCTGTTCATGGATATGGAGAACAGACTACTGTCTCTTTATCCAGCTGTCCAAGGCTGGTTTGAAGGTCAAACTCTGCCCTGCAGCTCCCTTGCAGACCCTCTCAGGCTCATGTCAGGACATCTGTAATGCATAACCATGATCCCCATGGCCGTTAAGGCCACTACTGGGCAGTCCCAGATCAGGTCAGAGCTCTGAAGAATCCTACTCAAGCACAGGAGGGGAAATCACTCCTCCTGTCCCCCAGGGACTCAGGAAATAGGCATTTAGGGGCACTTGGGGCCCTCAAGTCTCACCAAAGGCAAGGCTGTGTCACAAACTTAGGACTTGTATGAATCTGGTACCCACTCAGGGACACTTTTCCTGTATACTCCATGTACAGGAAATTCTGGGATCTCTCCATTTTGAAATTGCACCCAAAAGAAAGAGATGAATTAGGGGAAACCTTATGGAAAATGTTGCCTGTGTTCCTCAACCAAAGAGAAGTGAACGTACTGTGGCAACACAAAGACACCGCCAGGACCCACGCGAAAATCAGGACTTTCTCTGCCTGATACCACCAGATGTCTCCTCTCTGGGGTCTAAAACAGAGATAGAGATATGTGAGAGCACTCCAGGGACATTTATACCTTGTTTATAAAGTCTTTCTTCTGCTCAGAGAAGACGCAGCCATTCGGACGTCCTATAACAAAGTTTTCTTTGGCTAATATGAGCTCCTCAGCTTTTCAGGCAGAAGCTGCGCAGCTCAGAGTTGACAAGGAGCAGTAACATTGGCACGTGTGGCCCCACACAAGCTGCAACCAGGTGCGCAACAGGAATGTGGGCAACTGAAGCTGCTGCGCCTGCTGCCCCAGCATCCCAAACGTGGTCCAAGAAGTTGATTCAAAAGCAGTAAGGTCAACCCATGGCTGTCAACACGCAGGGAAACCATGAGGGGGCTTTCTATGAGGGGTGAAGCAGAATGGGATGTGCAGTTGGCATGTCCCCATGTGTTGGACTGTTTCTCTAGTCAGTGTCTACTTTTGAACCCATCAAAGCCTCACCATTATCATTTCTAGGACAGACAGTGGGATGATGGGCTAGGTAGAGCCTTGATCTAACTCTAGGTGACTCTTCCTGGATTCTCCTACATCAGCTGGACCACCGCGTAGGAGAGCAGGACACTACAGAGTCAGCCCTGCTGTAGACCATGACCTCCCCAGTGGCTGTGAGGGTCCAGAAAGGCCACCAGAAATCCATTCAGTCATCCTTTGACAGGTGTCCAGAAGGACAAGGTGTAGCGCAGGGAAGGGATCAACTTACACTGAGAAGGGCTTCCAGCAGCCTTTCAGAGCCGTCCACAGTGAGGAGAAAGTCATCAAAAAATCTCATAGTGACTTCCCTGTTTCGTACGGAAAGAATGCCGATGTCCTTGAAGATAAAGTCCGTGTCCTGTCTTTTCGAGATGGCCCGAAAGAATGATGTCACGGTCTCGTATACACAACATTGCACCGTTGTAAAAGGTAGTTGGGCACAGGCGGAGAGCTCCTCACACCTCAGAGCGACGACTGTTACATCCGCTAGGGAACAGAAAAAGAGGAACAAAGTCACCTCTGCAGCAGGACAGTGTAGGCTCCAAGGAGTCAGCAGCTTCGGGCAGGACGTTGCTCCAGGCCAGTCTGTTGAATCCCATGTTACTGGCTTCTAAGAATGCCTGGGGGTGAACACCAGGAGGGAGGACAGGGGAGACGGGTGCAGATGCCACAATGAAGCCCATGGTGCTCGCCCACAAGTGTGCCCACACCCAGTGCCCTCCAGCTAAGTCTCCACCAGACTTACGGAGGAGCAACGGAGGAGCAAAATGCAAGGACTTGCACAGCAGCGTACGTCCATCTCCCTGCCCCTCATACCCATGCACCCGCTTGATGTTTCAATCGCATGGAAGGTGGGGTTATGTGAAAGAGAAGAACCCCTCCAAACACAGACCCAAGCTCTTTCTGCCCGCTAGTGTCATTCATATCACGCTGCACCTGCACTGATCAAAAGTCATGGCAAATTTGGCCATCCATGAGTCCTTCCACAAACTCTTGTCCCCACTTTTGGTTCTGGTTTGTCTACACGTGACTTGTACCCACTTTGCTCCAGAAGGAGCATGTAAGAGTCAGCAGGAACTCCGGCTTTTGCCTTTACAAGTAGATGGGCAGCGTGATAAAGGTGGAGCATGAGCTTTGTCTCGGTTTCATTAGGAAAAGCAGCTCCAATAAATTACAGTCCAAAAGCCGTAGTCCTAATATTGCACAACCGTGAATGGTATGGAGCCAAGTGGGAAAAAAATTAAGGAAGAGATCCTCTAGCTGAATGCTCGTCATCAAAAAAGGACACCCAACGGGTCTTTCTAAGAAATTGCTCCTTGATGGCCTGTTCAGCTTGGACAAGCCGAGGTTATCCTCAGGACATATTTTGGCATTCAGTCACGCCTCAACAGCGGTTAGCATGCGCCCCAAGGGTGGTGCAAGGGCAGGTAAAGGTTTTAATCTGTCTTCTTACCAGGAATGTCTTCTTCAGCGTAGCTGAGGTTGCATTCATGTGCAACCACCTTGGACATATGAAATACGGGTCTCCGAACAATCGCAACCTTGCTGTTCATGGTGCACATGTAGTCTTTAAGAACATAGAATGTCCCGATTCCTAACAGTTGGACACCCTGAGAACGGTGGGGGTAAAAAGAAGGAACAATTGTAAGTATTCAATGCCTTGTCAGAGCATGGGGATGCTGCCTTGTGCCTTGCCCACCCCGAGCCCACAAAGGCCAAGGTGGGACACACTCCAGGCCTTTTTTGCTCTTTCTCCTCTGCTCTGCCTGAGAAAGCTATCGGAAAAAGTGGCAGCAGAGTCCTTCCCTTAGCTATAATGGGAGGGGTTTCCAACAGGGATGAAACCTTAAAGAGGTACCAGGGTATGGTCTTCCCATTCTGGCAGTGGAGATGAGAGAAGACCCAGAAAGTGTTTAACACTTTCTTCTGCTTCATCTGGACTTCCATTTTTATCGCCGGTGCCAGTGAAGTTGGTCTGCGCCATGTTTGTTGACAGCAGTGTCCTGCTGGGCGACTGTTTCTGTTTTCAGAGCGGGGAAGCGATGGCACAGCGTTGTGCGGACAAGGCAAGCTCTCGGGGTTTCACAAAGGGAAGAAGACAATGCAAGGCTCACCCTATCCTGTGCCAAGTGCTGTCTAATGCGTTCAGACACGCTATCCCAAATCATAAGGATCTCTGGAAAGCAAGCGAAAGACGTGTCATGCTCCAAATCAGCAAGTTCACAACCCTTCAGCATACCCAAGGAGGTGATGAGTGAGATTGAACGTATTGCCACGCCAATTAAGAACATGTAAGGTGCTCCACATCACAGGAGATGTAGGAAATTGGGAACAGATGTCCACACCAGTGAGAGGATGGTGTGGTGCCCACAGAGGCTCGGGAGGTTCAGCGGACCCCCAGGTATGTCCCCTTCAGGGACCACTGCCAACCCTCTCTGCGCTCATCAACTCCGCACGGCCACGGTGGCTGGGAGCTCTGGGCAGGCAATCTCCTCTGCAAGGCAAGCGGCAACCCTTGGTGCCAGGGGCTTCGACGTGGGGAGCGGGCAGCAAGGCAGGCGCAGAGGAAGGTCCTCAGGAAGAGGATCCAGGAATCCTGGCTGCCAAACTGAGCCTGAACCGGGAAGGGATGAACAGACAGGGCTCCTGTTGCACCCACCAACCCTGTCCAGTCCTCTCCAAAAGCCCCCAGGTTTCCACAGCTACTTTCAGAGCTAAAATTGTCTACAACATCCAGGAACTAACTCCTGCAAGCCTCACCATCAGGGGTGAGATTCTTGAGCGTTGGAAACTCATCTGGCCACAGGTTTTCCATCTTTGTCCCCTCCTCTGTCTGGGTTAACTCCTGTAGCAGGAGGGTGAGAAGGAAACGTCTCCTCCACAATCTCCACCTCCTTCTTTGACTTCACTCAAGGGTCTCCAGCTTCATCCTGGTGTGGAATGTCCCATTTGTGACCCCAGGCTGTGTCACGGAGGGGCTGCAAGGGCTCCTCTGAGCCCCCCTCAGCCTCCCCCAGATCCTGCCAGGCTTTGCCCTACAGGAGGGAGGGGAGGTGCAGTGGGTGTTGTGGGGTGCTATCCCCACCTCACTGCCCACTGCCCAAGGAGAACGGGGGAACACTGAGAGCCATGGGGGGTGTCCCCAGATGGGGGCTCACCTTGTGCACTCCAGATGCGTTGGTTAGCTCGTCGGTCCCAATTGGAGAGGCTGTGCCACCACGGCTGGTGTGGGGTTGCGCGCACAGCAACATTCCAGTTCCTGGGATACAGACAAGGCTTGGACACTGACGCACATAGCAACATCCCCCGTCCTGGGATACCAGTGAGGCTCAGGGACCCCGTTATGGAATTTTCCTTCATGTGAGAGAGCAGCCAAAGCCCATGTAGTTCTGCCTGGGGATGGGTGATGAGCCGGCTGCGAGCTTGTGGGTCGGGGTCAAGGAGAAGACTGGGATGGGTGTCATTGTAGTGGGTGTCTGCTGTAGGCTGCCTGATCAGGAGGAACGCGTGTGTGAGGCCTTCTACTGACAGCTAGGGGTAGTCTCATGTTTGCAGGTCCTGGTCTTCACCGGGTATTTTAACCACCCTGGTATCTGCTGGAGGGACAACTCAGCAGGGCATAAGCAACACAGGAGGTTCCCAAAGGGCATTGGTGATAACTTCCTGGCATATGGGACACAGGAGCCAACGAGGAGCAGTGATCTGCTGGCCCTCGTACCTGCAAACAAGGAAGGCTTTGCTGGGAGGGGTGCCCAAAGCATCAGAAGGCTGTGGTGCCATTCAGAGGGAGAGCTGTGGCATGGGCTCCTCTGTGCCCAGGGACCAAAGCCCTGCCAGGATGATGTCCAGGCCACCAGTCAGAGGCGATCAGACGTTCTGACCAACCTAGCTCAATTATACACAGAAATAAGTCTGAGAAGTTCTCTCAAAGCACTAGTGAAGACTCTCACAATGACAGTTAAAAGGAGACCAAGAGGAAGGCTCAAACAACACTACTTATTGTTCACAGACACAAATTTATTAAGACGCAGTCACAACTTGGTGCAGTGGCAAAAGGGACCTGCTGTCAGGATCCTGGACTGGCGTCTCACCAGGGTACAACCTTCCCCTCCCAGTCTAGGAAGGTCCCAGTCTCCTTCTCAGAGAGGGAGGAGAGCACCTTCAGCATCCCTCGCACACTCTCATCCACCGTCAAAAGGGGCTGCAGGGGCAGAAGGAGAAACACAGCCATGTGTCAAAGGCCTGGCTAAGGATGTGCTCCAGGGCTTGGGGCTCTCTGAAGTGAGTGAGGAGAGGCCACCACAGGGCAAGAAGACTTCCTCGTCTCTCATCTCCTTCCCTCATGTGCCTCCAGCTCAGGGTATCTGCCAAAGAGCTCCCCCAGAGCCCAGCGTGGCTGGGACTGTTCAATCCACAGCAAGCTCTGCATTCCCAAATAAAGACGTTCTTCCAGACCTTGGCCATAAGCTCTCTTACCTTTTCCGATCCCGAGCCCCCCATGTCGGTCTGCACCCAGCCGGGGTGGAGAGCGACGCAGAGGACGCCGTGTTCCCGGTACGCCAGGGACTGGCACTTGGTCAGCATGTTGAGAGCAGCCTGCGGGGAGACAGGGCAGGGACGGCGGTGGGAGGGGAAGGGTGGCAGCAAGGGGACACGTCCAGACCCTACGGCTGGGGCAGGGCAGGGCAGGTGGAGCCAGCTTCCCAGGGCACACGGTGCTGCTGCACTATCCCCGTGCAGATGCCCAGCCCAGCCGAGGGCCCGTCCCGGCATGTCCCTCTGAGGTGGAACCTGGGGCCAGGCACAGCAATGTGCCGTGAGAGGGCACTGATGGGAGCTCAGGCACAGTGGAAGGAGATTGGAAGGAGATTGTTCGGAGAGGAAAATGCCTGGTCTCATGGCCGGCACAGTGTGGCAGTACCTTGCTGCAGCGGTATGAAATAACATGTCCATAATTCCATAAATAGAGTTCCTCAATGGAGCCTGCCGTGCTGGACATGTTGACGATGGCCGCCTTGCTGCAGCTCAGCGC
>RSEF01000011.1:1178850-1223262 GCA_003993805.1 Himantopus leucocephalus | reverse complement strand
TGTCCTTCTGATGTTGGGGGCCCCAGAGCTGGAGGCAGCACTGGGAGTCTCCCCAGAGTAGAGTAGAGGGGCAGATTAAGTTAAATAAAAGTCTCCTGGCTGCTTTCTAGGTGTGGATCAGTCAGATCCCATAAACATCTGTGATCTTTTTCCATACGTAAAGACCACAGTGTAGTGGTTCATTGGTGGGATGGTACATGGTACCATGGTACACTTGGAGGTGGGATGTCTTTTTATATTGGTCAGCAAAAGTACCCTCCTAGAAAGACTCTTGTGGAGCCATTCTTCATGTTCCATCTTGAGAAGCAGCAGAGCGATGGCAACAAGCTGATGATGAGTCCGCGTGTCCCCTCCGGGCTGTCGATCCTGCGGGGTTTGCCTACATCCTGCTGCTGAATGAGCCACACGTTGCATACCTGAGGCTGGCTGCCCGTCCCTGCTGCCCACTCTGTTGTTTAGATTCCTGCGCAGTGCTCAGGTCCCTGCTATCTGATAAGGCCCAAGCAGACTCCTTGTCCTCTGGGTGCAGCTCCAGGCACACTCCTGTTGCCTCTGGGTGCAGCCCTTTATACAGTCTGCAGGCAGGAGAACGTCCTCTTGTCCTTGGCCCAAGAGCCACGCTCAACCCCCTCACCCCCTGCACTTCTGTGGGAGCTTCAACTTCCCTTCACGTGCCACTTATTGAAGCGATTTACAGCCAAGGGATAACTGAAGCAAACAGGCACTGGTTTTCAGAAAGACCTTTGAAACCTCTAGGTATGTAGACAGAGTGCCTTAAAAAGTCATAAAGTAGCTCAGGCTGTCTGAGTGTCCTACAAGACGGTTCTTTCAGTGTTGCAGTTCCCTAAGCCTAAACTCAACCTTGAAATTATGGAGTCGCATAGTCTCCTTTGGAGTAACTTGTCAACAGTGAGAAGGTTTATGTATCACTTACTACCCTGTGTGTGTGAAGGGTTGTGTGCTGTTTGGAGTTCACCTTAGGAACCTGCACCCTTAAAGATCAGTACTAGGACCAGTTTGACCGTTGCTCTTCTAGGATTCTGGGCTCTTCTCCTCTGGAGAGAACTGGATTTGCAAAGGAGGCTGTAGCCTACCTGTTGTTTTCACAGGCCAAGGTGGATCCAAGAGTTTTAATGACTTCCCATTTGGAGGTAGACACTCGGGCGCCGTGCACTATGTGTTCAGGACAAGAAGTGTGATGCAAGAACCTAGTAAAGACTCCCTTAAACACACAGGTTCCTAATACCAAACAGAAATGAAAAAATGCACCAAGGCAGGCTCTGCAGCCCGTCCCAGCTTTAAGCTGAACTTTTTTTGATTGAATTGAGCAAAACTGACTGCTCCCAGCTTACTTGCTTGCAGATCACCAATGATGGCAGCAGCTGCGCCTGCTTTTGGGCCTGCCTGGGAGCTCTAGGGCGCAGCAGCGTGCCCCTCTGCAGTATGGGACACAACCTGGGAACCCACCCCCATCTCCTCCTCTTGCTGATGGGCTTGTTCCATAAGCACAGACCCTCTCTTAGTCCAGAAGACTAGGAGGTTGTCCTTGACTGTGGGGTTTAGTTGGGATACGGATTTAGATGATACAGGAAAACAGGATGCGTGGGCATTAGGAAACACTTAGCCTGTCCCTTCCCGCAGGTGCAGTTATGCCTGAAGCATTGCAGACAGGTTTACTAGCCTGTTTTTAAAACCCACAGTTGATGGAGATGCTGTGTTATCCTGCTTGGCCTCCTGTGTCTGCTTTGCTTTTAAGACACTCTTGTTAGTTCTCGACCCATGTTTGAGGATATAAGCTTATAACTGCGGCAGTGGCTGGGCTCTGTTGAGGAACCTGCAGTTACTGCATGGCTTTGTGGAGAGCTGCCTTCAGAAAACCAGCAACAGAGTCTCAGAGAACTGTGAAACATTGCAGATGAGGAGAATCCGCCAGTACGTTCACACTGACATAGTTCATGTCCTGCCAGTCAGAAAAGGGAAGTGGTGTGGGAAATCTGTCAGCAGGGATAGTTTATCCCACTTGGGGGTAACAATAATAGGAATATCAGGCCAGCCGGCAGGTTGCAGAGCTTACGATAGACCATGGCTCACCCGAAACAGAGCCCAAGCAGCTACTTGCCCTGTTTATGCCTAAGGCTAGTGAGCAATAGCAGAGCTTTGCAATTACTCAGTAACCTGAAGTGGAAAAACTCCTAGCAGGAGGCTCAGGCTGAAACGCCAGGATGGGGGAGAAGTGTACGTGCACATTCTTTCCAGTAATAAAGTGACCAGCATTATAAGAGCAATTCCCTGCTCTTTCCACATAAAGGCCTACCTCTGTGAGTAGCACAGAGTGACTAATAGTGGAGCTTTTCCTTTTTCTCCTAGGTCAGCAGTTGGATTGAGAATGTTGGCAGAAAACGGCTAAAGGAAACGATCAACCTGGATGATTCTTTGGAGATGCTGCTTCAAGCACAGAAGCAGTTCAGGGAGTTTGACCTTGTTGCCAGTGTAAGTGTTGTCTGATTGGAAAAATGTATTCTCCAGAGTCTGAGTTGGTAGCAGATGTGCCTTGTATGTGCTTAGCCAAACCTGTGATGCTAAGATGGCGTCGGTAGAGGGTTCATCACCAAGGTGTGTATCATTCCTTCACACTAGTTAGCTTCTTTGCTCTCCTTTTCTAAACAAAGCCACCAGCTCAGCCCCTCAGTAGATGGTATTTGCCAGTCTTGAGAAAAATAACTACTGTGATGGAAGATGGATTTTTTATTAATCCCTTGATGTGCTTGTAACACTGTCTTTTTGATCCTAACTGACCTGTGGCCTTACTGTGTAGGCCTTTACAAGCTGCTGTGTGGCTCACGTAAATCATAACAGAGGTCAGGACACTCCAGAACTCTGCTGTAAACAAGTACACCCCTGCTTATGTGATTTGAACCTCAAAAAACAGTCTAATTAGTCCTAGCTGTTAATGACCTTGAAGACTATCTGCTGTCCATGTCAGGTCTCTATACTCATACACAATTGCATTTTGCTTTCAGGAATATTGCAGAAGGGGACAGGAAGCACTAAAGAAGATGGATCGATGGGAAGACTTCTCCTCTGTGGATGTGCGTTCTTACAGGGTAAAGCTTCAGACCTACAGAGATCAACTGGAGGAGTTCTGCACTCAACTGGATGAAAACAGGCACCGAATCTGTGAGACGGTCAGGCTGTATGAATTCTTTGACAAGGTAAGACAAGGCATCTGCTGTACGGAGGAAGGCGTAAAAAGCCTACTTGGAGTCAGTCCAGAGCTTGGTTGTTTATGAAAGGTGTGAAACGTAGTGTGTGCACCAACAGGGGGCTGGATCTGTGACCTGCAAAAAAGCCCCTTCACTCATATGTGTCTGGAGTCAGTATGTGGAAGAAGGGGTGGGTGTGTATTCAAGAAAATGTCTGCATCTGTTAAGAATAAAGGTCTTCTGCTGTCAGAGCTGTAGCTTCTAGGCTGCTCTTATGGCTGCAACGGACAGAAGAATCATGACAGTGCTGGCCAAAAGTTTGGCTACTCGTGTCCAGTCCTTGCCACCAGGCCAGGGTAGGCTGCCTGCATTTTGTTCATAGAGTATCCTTACACGCTGGTAAAGTCAGCCTGTTTGGAGTAATACCCTGCTGTTCAGCCCTAAATATAGCCCAGCTTCTCTCTTGTGGAGGGCTGGGTGAGGAACTGGGGCACCAGAATGGGGTGCTGGGCAGCGTGGCTGAGGGATCGCAGGGGATCAGGCATCTGCGAAGCAGGAGGGGATGTGTGTGGTGACTGTGCTGAGTGCCTGGCCTTGTCACCTGTTTGGTTTAATGCAAGTACGCCCATTCAGCAGACCTGTAGTTGGATTTGGTGTCCTTTAATTTCTAAAGTTGTAGATTAATAAACAATAGGATTTTCTAAGCGCATTTTAAAATGCAGCTTTGGCAAGCACAGAAGGCCAGGGAGCCTGTGCTCCATTTATTCCACACTTGTACAAACATTGGGTATTGAAGTTCTCAAATTCCAGAAAGAATAGACACTAAATGTTAAGCTGTACCAGATGTAGGTGCCACTTAGTTGCTGTCTCTGAGCTGCCTTGGCAGCCAGAAGTGCTCAGAGGAGGGGGGAGGAAATTCAGCTAAACATGAAAACATGGAGAAGCATCCTGTGCGAGGGAGGAGAGTGGAGAAGGCAGCCTGGAACACTGCTGTCAGGACATGTGAGGATTGAGTTTGGTGATGCTCGGCAGGTCTGCTCTAGCTCATCTGTGCAGTTTGCTGTGCAGGTAGGGGACCCTCTTGCTGTGGGAATGTGTCATTATGTTTTTTTCCCAGTGGAGAGGAGAGTGCCCTCTGTGCTGTAGGAGGACAGCAAGAACCTGTGCTCTGCTCACTCACTGACCACAGACGTTCAGGGACTGCTCTGCTCCCTGAACACCCCTTGCCATCATGGCGCATCCTTGGAAGGATGCGTTTTGTCACATTTTGTCAGATAAGCTGAGGGAAACGAAGGTGCTGAGCTGTGCTCGGCGTCTTGGCAAGTCTGCGGCCAAGCCAAATGATAGTCCTGCATGAACCTACCCAGCCAAAGTTGGAGATCTTTGGAGCACGGATGTGGTGCCTAATGGCTGCTCCGTCCTCTGTTCGGGCATGGAAACTACATCGACGTAGTAGCTCTTGGGCTGCCAGGGTGGTCAGACATGACTCAACAGCAACGGATGTTCTTCCACAGCTTCAAAGCCTGCGCCATTCCTAGGGGCACAAATGTTACGCAGACCCCAAAGATGGCCCATTCCTTTTCTTAGGGTTTCATAACACCGCTCATACAGCTTCTTTTTGGTGGGTGACAGTTGAGGATGCAGTCCTTGGTGGCAGTAGCAGCACCCCCCCCTTGGTTGCACCTTTCATGCTGCACAGCCCCAGTGAAAACGGAATGATAGTGGCACAGTGTGTTTGCAGGCTGCTTTGGTGTGGAGGAGAGGTATCGCGCTTAGTGAGGGAGGAGGATTTTGATCTCACCGGTTTCAGTAGAAATATAAACAGTGCTGCTGTTGTAAATACAACATGTGTGTGTTGTGAACCAGTGGCCAACTGAAACCAGGGGTGTGGAGGGGATACATCCTGCAGCTGTAGGATGAGCGCAGAAATCACTGCACAACATGAAAGTTCTTTCAGTGCCCATTATTTTGATCTTGATCTCCAGAGCGCTTTCTGCCTTCCCAAAGCAAAGTCAGTGGTGTGATCTGGGAGGTGGGGGGAAAGCAGAAGATTTTATCTAAACTGATTTCACTCTCTTCTGATGCTGAGCTGCTTTGACTTTCCTGCAGTGATCTTGTCAGTGCCTGCCTAACCCCCTTCTCTCTTCCCTAATATCCGAGGGGATCAACAGCAGGAGTCTAAATGAAGCAATGTCCTTGATTTTCCTTCTTGTAAAGATCCTGCAGTGTGCCAGACCCCAGGATTTGGGGAAGGAGCCTGAAGATACGTGAGCAATGTACGCTATGGTAACGAGCTGGCAAGCTCAGATCTCTCCAAACGTCTCGGCATGTGCCAAGGGAGTGGAGCACCCACCATGGGGATCATGGTATTCATCCCTCACGTACCTCGCTTCCTACTAGGAATGGGAGGCTCTGTTCTGCTGGCCCTTCTTTTGCATGTGGTGGACAAGTGTTTCATAGGGTGCTGCCGGACAGGCCACGGGACAGGCCAGCACAACCCCATATGGTCCGTCAAGATGCTGTATACTGTGTTTTTCACTGCTTGGCAGTTCCTGATGGCCTGCCAGAGCTCTTCGTGATGAGGCAGGCTGAGCTGGGCCAGACCGCATGGAGCTTGCACATGGGCTGGCAGGGTTCCCTCCCCAAAGCCATGACTGGTGCCAAGCTGGATGTTTCCATTTGTCCCCACTTCCTTTGCGGCAGGAGCTCTTGGTGCCTGACAAGGGCTGGATGGTGGCTGGGCTGAGGCAGGAGGAGCGGTCAAGGAAGCTGCCTTCCCCATCGCTGACTGCGGGCAGAGGATTGTTTTTCAGTACCACAAACTCAGTGTGGGCATACTCGAGGACCTGCCATCTTCCTGTGGCTTCAAGCCTGGTCTGGCCACTGTCCCTTGTTTACTCAATTCCAAGACTGTGTTGGGATCTGGCACCACACAGTGCTTTGGGGGAGAACTGGGAAGCTGAGCAAGCAAGGGTGCGTGTTCAACCAAAAGCACTGATGTCTGCTTTGCTCTGGGTTGCCTGCAAGGGCGGTTACTGCTACCCTTCTCTCCCACTGCCTGTCCTGGCTTCACAGTAACACTGCCGTAGGCACACCGTCGTTACCAGAAGGAGCTAAAGCAAGTCTCCCTCTCCTTGCTTACCCTGTTAGCCCTCACATTTTTTCCTCTCTTGAGCTTTCTCTGGGTGAAATTATTTCCAAGGTCACTCTTAGATCCCCAGGTCTCTACATGCTCTTGACTTTACCGTGAGGGTTGGACTAGATGATCTCCAAAGGTCCCTTCCAACCCCTACCACTCTGTGATGAGCAAAGTGCCCGGCTGCCTGTGTCCCCAGGCTTGAAATGGCCCGTGTGAGAGCTGTGTGCCCTGTCAGCACTGCAGCTACCTTACTCGCAGCGGCACGTCCGATGAGCCGGCGCACCCAGCATGGTCTCTGTCAGCCCAGGGATGACAACCAGTCCTGCAGAAGGTCAGTAGTGACGGCACATGATACTTGCTGGCGAACGTAACTCTGTTGGAAGAAAGGACTGACCCAACCAGAATGGGCAGAGTCCTATCACACCGGCTCAGCACCCGCAGCCGTGCGGTGCTGTGGTGCCCAGAGCCTCACAGCTGAACTGCCTCTGTCATTACAGGAGGGCCTGAGGCAGCCCCAGGGGCTTTTTTCCTGCTTGTCAGGATGTTGTGCAAGATGCTGCTTCTTTTGGTGCTCAGGGAAAGTATGGGCTTTGCTCTGCCCTGGCCTGGGAGCCTCTCGCAGTGTGGGCCCATGCCTTGCATTTGCTTCCTGAGGGAAGGTGTTCAGAGTCCCACCGCTCAGGATGGGTAGGGTGAGAAATGGTAGCGTTTCCCTTGTTGGGATTTCTCTGGGCTCTGCTCCGTGAGCCGTTCCTTCAGTGGCGTTCTCTGTCTGCCACCCTTGAATCTATTCCCTCAAAGGACCCCTGACCATCAGCTTGTGCTGATTCTGGTTCCTCAGTAGTGATCTCCAGCTGTCCCCGGCTTCTTCCTGCTGCACGCAAGGAGCTGCCGCTTCCCAGCTCTGCGTGGAGCGGGCAGAGCGGCGCCCATCCCCTCACCATCTGTGTTGACATCTCTCGCGGAGTGGGCTACCTCCGCTCACGTGTGGATCTGCTCCCACAGCCGGTTCTCCTCCACTCTCCTCCTCCTCTCCCTCTCCTCCTCACCCACTTTGTTCTTTGTGGCTTAGAAAACAAAGCCTTTGGCAAGTGAAGGAGGTGCCTGCCCTTCCTGGGGGAGGGCCAGCTGGCCTGCATTTGATTATGGCAGCGCCTCCTCATCCCTCCCCATTGTCCTTGCTGCTGTAGGAATGCCAGCCTTTTTGCGCTCCATCCCCTGAACAAGTGTTGCTGCCTCTGGGGCCCAAAGAGGGGCTGGAGCCCTTCTTCCCATCCATCCAGGCCCCGCTGGCAGGAGAGAGCCTCTCTGCACATCTCCATGCACCTTCCCTCTGAGTCGCATACACCCCGTCCTGACTCCGGCAGCAGACAGACACAGCAAACCCTCTTGTAAGTACCAAGTATCCGGCGCTCCGGCTGACGTGTGAGTTGTATTGAGATTGTTTCCAAACAATGTAGAGAAGGCTTTTCACTCGGTTGCTTGCGCGCGTCTGTGTGCATCCAGCATGAATCAGAGCGCTTTGTGTGCGTCTTTTGTGCGCTCAGACAGAGCCCTGTAAGCTGTGTGCGTCTTTGCATGGCCCCTCCAAATGCCAGGGTTGCGCGCTCTGTAACGCAGCAGTGCCAGTCCTTCTTTCTCTTTATTAGAGGATATTGCATGATTGTTTCAGTGGGCATAATTTAACTGCCGCTAGAAGTTGTTGCTGGGATTGCATGCCTCCAGACTAGCTGGATGCACGCACAGGGCAGGTGGTACCTTTCGATCTGCCCGGACTTCTTTCCGTTAAAGATTGCGGACAGCATAAGAGGGGGCTGCTCTCTGAGCCTGCTCCAAAGTTTGCTGGGCTCCTGTCCTGTGAGTGACTGAGACCTGCTGGCACAGTGTTCCCAGCTTCGAGAGGTGGATCTGAGCTTAGATGTGACAGCAGAAATCCAGAGCTGACTTCCACAGATGTCATTACCTCCCACTTCTCCCCAAAAGATTCAGAACGGTGACCTGCTGATCGTGTTTTCTGCTGTGCTTGGTCTCTGATGAAGTACCAGATATAATGTTGCAGATGATGGTTTGGGGAGGGTGTGGGGGGGATCAAGTCCCCTTCAGGCAATAAATTATTGATGTTTCTTTTTCCTTAGCCTTTGATCAGGAAAGAAGGGTTGTGAATGCTGGTCTATGGGAAGCTGGAAAGGATCCTGGTGGCTGTGACCTAAAAGTGTGCTTTTTTTATGGCAGGCTGTTTGACACATTTTGAGAGCTCATTTCACGGAAAGGGTGTTATGATTCCCTGCTCTGTGAATGTGCTTGGAAGAATTTTGGAGAGTAGAACTTAGCGCCAAAGTGGAAAAAGAGGCATTTGATGTGTCCTTACTGTAGCGTACTAATTATGAACAGAGCTGCAGGTCGCCGTGCCGCGATGCTTGTCTTTTGCTACCTGTCCTGCGCAGGTCAGAACACGGCTTTGCCCCCCAGCACCTGCGAGCGAGTGAGTTTTTTGCTGTGTCTTATAATAAAGTCTCTGGGAGAGACGTGACACGCACTGTTCTCTCTCTACCTCTGCGCAGAGATTGGCTTTATTTTTCCAGGGATGAGCTGCTCAACATTCCCAACAATATGGTTACTGGTGGAAGTTCTCAAGATGGTGAAGGAAGATCTGAGTAGCACAACAGAAAGGAAGATACACTGTGCCTTCCTGATGCTGTAAAACTGTTCTAGGGGAAGCCACTGTTCTCTGGCTTCAACGGTGTCTGACAGCAGCTGGCTCATCTCCCTCTCTCTCTCTCCCCTTCCTCAGTTACGCTTGTAAAGTCATGCCCCTAGACAGACATCTAGTCTGATTTGCTCTCCCGTTTCAGGGGTGTCCTTTTTCATGCGCAGCCTGAAGCAGTTGGGGGAATGAGCCTAGAGGGTGGAAAATCAATCCTCTGGCAGAGTTCACGCAAGGTTAATGCTTGAAATCTCTCCCTTCTCCTTCCCGCCAGGTTTTTGCTGGAGAAATCGTGTTGCAAGGTAAATAAGCCTCTAATGTTTGCTTTCCCATCAAAGGGTATTCACGTATCAGAAAGTTTCTGCTTTGCCTTGGAGTTTGAGATAGCCCTCTTGCACAAACAAGAAGTCTTGACCGTTTAAATCTGGTCTGCTACAGCTCCCCTGTGTTTTTCTGTCTTGCAAAATTAGTTATTTGGAAACTGTTCTGTTTTAGGACTTCTCCATTAGTTCACTGCTAGATCTACTGGTGCCCAGGCTATTTTCTTTTGGGTTTCATCAATGATTTTATTGCCAAATTGGCATCACAGCAGTGCCCCTGGCTCCCAGCAAGCTCTGTGACAGCAGGTGAATGGTAAATGGTACCTTTCTGGTTGCACAACCAAGGCGTGAGACTGGTGCATAAGGTCATCCCTCAGTGTTACAGCGCAGCAGTGGATCAATTAGGGTCTTTCATGTGCTAAATTCAAGCACGATTCGCAGTTGAAGGTGAGAGGTTCTTGGGCTGAGATGCTTTCGAGCACCTCCCCCAGCACCTCAGGCTCTGCTTTAATGCAGTAGGAGGTCTGTGTGTCTGTGGCATGTGCAGGGGGGCAAAGCCTTGGTCTGTCTGTCTGGAGTCCTTCTCCCTCCTGCTGTGCTGGCTGAATCTTCCGCCTGGCTGGAGGGCATGGCAGGAAGGAGAGGCTGGGGGATACTGATACCAGGCATGGCATCTTTTTGGGATGTAGGCTGCTCACCCCTCAGCTACAATCCTCGATCCCAGGAGTGTCGTGTTCTGTGATCCCAGGAGTGCCACTGCTGTTTTTGCAGGGGGGGCAATACTTGATGTGTTGAAAGCACCTGCTGCCGTCATCCTTGATCACCTCTGAGTAAATATTCCTCTGTGCCCTTGGCTGCCCACGAGCATACTCTGACAGTTGTCTGAAAGTCTGGGGTTCCCCTTCTCTGAGTCGAGTGAGATCAAATCTCCTGCGGGATCCCGACACTGGTAGCCAGTCGCTAATGGCAGGGAAGCAGCGTTTCCTCCCAGCAGGTTTAGGGATTTCCCAGCTCGTGTTGCAGCTGAGCTGTAAGGGGAACAGATTGCACTTGAGGTGTAAGATCTGATGCTAAGAGAGGTCTTTCCGCAGCTGACCCCAGCCTTGGGCATGTGTGCGAAATGTTGGGTTTGGGTGCTTTTTTTTCCCCGCTCTGAACTTGGGATAGGAGCTGCGCAAGGTGACAGATTTTCTGAATGTTTGTGTGCTGGCATCCATCTGGATGCTTGGATCCTCCTGGAGGCTGGAATTCTCTTTAGTCACGGGAGTTAAATAGATCTGTTCATACAATCTGGACATGAAGCTCCCCTTGGCGTACAGATGGGGCTGAAGCTCACAATGGCTCCCATCTGCATATCAAAGCCCTGGACATATGGACAGGGTTCTCCCGAGCACCCGCTGTCTCTGACCAGGCTCTTTTGGCTGCTCCATGGGGGCCCACATCCTGTGAGTACATCTTAGTGTGCTCTTAAACCTGGGAGCTATTTCTAGCCTTGTCAGCCCCTCTGAAGAACAGAGGTCCCACAGTTGGTTCAGTTTCAGCTCCACATCTCCCACGGCACAAGCACCCACAGTGCAGTGCAGAGAGATCCCAGCACATCGTTGAATAATTAAGCAGAATTAAGCTTGTCACAGGGGAAAGGATGTGAATTGAAGACTACAGAGAAAGCTTCCACGCTTCCCTGTCCAGGCCCCAGGGCATACTGGAGGTTTCGCAATCCCCAGCTGGGCACGGAGGACCTCATTAAAAGGGAGCCAGTGCAGAGCAGACAGGAGACACCTACCCAGTCCAGTCTGTCCTCACTGCCCTGCGGTGTACTATTACAGCAGGGTATTTGTACAGCGTAATGATGCGGCTGTTGGGACAGATGTAAAAGCGAAGTGTGCAAAAAAAAAAAAACAACAAACCAACCCCGACCTCTGGAGGTGCCATCAGTCTCTGACCAGATTGATTTGTTGCTGTTGTGCAAGTTGCCAGCTTCAGTGACTCACTCATCTTGCTGTGCCTTGATCTTGAACCTGGCTGGGAGGTTCTCGGTGCTCTCCAAAGAGGGGAGTTCTCCCCTTCGCTAAAAGAAGCCTGAAAACGTGCTGCCCTTTTCCTCCTCCCCCTCTAGGCAGTAGTCATACATCCCTAAATACACACGCTCACTCCTTCATGCCTTCTGCTATCTCAGCCAGCAGTGAGTTACGCTCAACATGTGTAACTTCTTTCAAGTCAATCTTTAGATGGTTTCATGACTCTGTGGTGACTGCCGTAGGCTGTAGCCAAATGAAGGACCAGATTCCAGTTGTTTAGGGGCTACCAGAGAGAAGGACAGTGGCCAAAGCAGACTTCAGCGTGCAGGTTTGTAACTGGTGAAGCATTGGAAAGGAGGGAGGATAATACTCACCCAGGCAGTGAAACAGCATCTGCTCTTCTCCTGGTAAGAAGGGGTTGTGAGCAGAAGTTCATTGACAAAAAAAAGCACAAAGCTGATGAAAAGATGGGCAGTGCCTCAATCATGAAGAGGCTGGTTTGCAGCAAAGGCAAACATTAAAGGTTCTGATTTTACTGGAAGTAAACTCAGCCCCTGGTACTCTGGACTCAGGAGCTTTTAGATGTTGAGAAAATCCCCTTGGTGGGACAGAAAAATAGGGGGAGAAAAAATCGGTGCAGAATCTCCCCAAGGGTGCAAAGTCATGAGCGACTGTGGAGCAAAAAGGAAAAACTAAGGGAAAACTGCACTGTGTGGCTGTGGGGACGTTTCCTGCATCTGCAGAGCAGTGGAAGCTGGGGGGGCAGGAGGGGACAAATCTCAGTCACTTGCTGCCCAGCTTCCTAGGAAGTCATTTTATACATGCATTACACGTATAAATATATACCTACCTGTGTTATGTATAAGTATGTGTGTGTCTGTATACAGATATGTAGTGAAACTGGCGCAGGTTGCTCTGTGGAAGCTCTGACTTGTACTGAAGCAGGGATTATTGTGGCTTGTTGTGATTCATCGGTTGAGTCAGCCTGTTCCTAATGGAGCTACCCTAGGTGTTGCTTGGCAGTTGCAGCAGTTAGAGAAAAGAAGGGCAAGCACGCGTCCTGCACGCCAGCTCCAGCACAACGAGCCACATTTGCCCTTTGGGTCCTCGTGCTGTCGTCAAGAGAGCAGAAATCATGTGCAATCCTATTTTATCCAATTATATTCTCCTGTAATTAGGCTCTCCTGGACTTGTTAAGCCTGGCTGCCCAGAGGGGAAACGAAGGGATTTTTGAGCTCTGTTCGTGTTCACCCAGAGTGCTGCTGCAAAAGGATGTCCAAGCACGTTGCTATAATGAGCACCCTTTGATGGCGCTTGGGCTGCGGCATGCTGAGACCGACCCTTACTGGTGTTGCTTCCCTGACCCCTTGTTCTTCTTTCCTGCCCAGCTGCGGGTATCTACCTGTTCTCCTGTCTTATGCTTAAATCCAAGGAGTTTGTAGTCTGCGCTTCTCTCTCATCCTTTGCCCTCCTGCACTGTTTGTACAGCATCTGGCACTTGGTAACAGGCAGCAATGCAAATACAGGACTTAAAGTTTGCTTTCCTTAGCAGCTAGTTTTGGGCAAACTGGTGATTTTAGTGGTCTCTCCTCCCTTGGAGAGAGGAGGGGAGGCACGGTGAGCTACACAGCAACTCAGAAATAGTTTAGCTCTTTATTTCAAGAGGGTGAGTCCTTTCCTTGGTGTTTAAAGCTGAGCTTTTACCAGCTACATCCCATGTAGAACACGGTTTTGATTAATTTGGTTTCTGCTGCTAATGAATCCCAGGCAGGGCTTCAAATGCAGTTTGGAAAAGTCGAATGCTACAGGGTGGGGAAGAGAGTAACAGTGAACCTCTGCGTAGAGAGGAGATTACTTCTAACTTGGTGGCTTTGCTGAAATGCTTGTGCTCTGAAATTCTGTGGTTTCTGGTACGTTCAAGCGTAGCTGCCTGCTCACAGTCGCAAATCTTACTAGAAGTGAGCAGGGGCTTTGGCTTTTAGAGATGAGGGATCTCTAGGAGGGATCGCTGTTTTCTCCAAAGCTCTTGACTGTCGGATGGCAGCTTGCTTTGAATTTTGCTTGAACTTGGGGTCAGTTGGGATGTTTTCTCTCCTTGGTTTTTTGCACTGTGAAAGATCTGGCCTGTGCCCAGTCGGAGTGTTCTCCGCACACTTCAGTAGTTCTCGTGTGAAGCGCGGCCCCTTCCCCCTCCGCCTTGTCTCCGGTTACCAGGGCTCCTCAATCTGGTATTTAGGCTAGCAGCATTTGCTTGTGAATAGCCGGAGCTGAGATGATGCGCTGAAGCGGTGGCCCTGCCTCAGTCCAGCCGTAGGGGATGGTACAGGACAGAGCTGGGCGCAGCCAGGATATGGACCCCCTCTGTACAGATGGGAAGGTAGGATGAGGTCTATTTTTAATCGATAATTGACTTGCCAGGGAGAGATCTGCAGATCCTGAAGTCTTGCTCTTTCCCTGCTCCTTCCTTCACGGGTGCTATTAGTATCGGTGGGTGGGAACCTGAGGAAAGCCCAAAGCAGATCCGAGCGAGGGGTGAGCTGACCCCTTTCTGCTCTACCTACTTGGTCTCTGAGTTAGCAGAGAAACAGGCGTCTCGCTGTTTGCCAGCTGAGAGCTCTTGTGACAGTAAGGTTTCAGCCTGGATAATTTTGCTTTCAATATATTTTGATGTAAAACAGCTTTTTAATTGTGGTCCTTCTGAACTGCCAGCATACAAGGCAGTCTGCAGCCGCAGGTCCCTGCTAATAGTGTGTGTGTAGCAGCCTGTGACAAGGGACATGTTGGTGTTGTGAGCAGGAGTCAGTTCTCAAAGCAGCCTTAAAGCCATGTTGGACTTTAGAGGGAATAAGCCCAAATGAGCATCTGTAATGAGAGGAGCACACCTGGGAGCAGGCATTTTCATGCAAGAGAGCAGCATTTACTTTGGACCTGTGTTCTGGTAAGTGCCCTGTCACTTTTTACTCTTGTGTTGCGACTGGCATCTCAGCTCTGCGGGGTTCAGTGCCAAGACCTTGGGCTGCCGGCAGGGCAGGGCAGCTGCGGGAGGCAGTGCCTACGTGGCACCACGCGTAGCTGTTGGGAAGCGCTTGGCTCTGTTCACAACGGTACCTGTGATGCTTCGACCTTTTCTGACTGCACCAGTTCTGTCTCCTGTGCTGCAAGCCAACCTCATCGTGCTCTCCAAACTCACGGCTGAAGTTAAGGGCGCTTAGAGTGAACACAGTGGTAGTGAGAGGAGGTCTTGTTAAATGGGGAGTTGTGCAGTTGTTCCTTGCCACAAAGACGTGTGATTAGTTGTGTCTTAGTAACAAACAGCAGAGTGGAGCACAGCTTGCGTACAGGAGCGGCACGCAAGCTGGATCAGGGCTTGTTTGATTATGTCGGTTTCTTTTTTGCTTTCCTTGGCCATGTCCCCAGCTGTGGCGCTGCTTCCCTCTGTGTTGTAGAAAGCAAGGGAGTTGGGGGGCACGCGGTCCTGGGACATCGCCACAGAAGGGTGGGGGACTTGGTCTGTCTTGTTTCTGTACTTCAGTCGTCATACCCACAGCTGTATTGCATCCCTGCCTGTATTGTTGCTCCCATCAGGATCAGTCTTGGCTTTTTGTCACCCCTATCTCAGCTCCCCTGTGCAGTCACTTCAGATTGAGAAGGAAACATTCTAGCAGCAGTTAGTCACCCACCTAGGTGCATTTTTCTTCTGCAGAAAGTTGGAGGGTTTGTGATCTGCCTACTCCACCCACGTCTGCCTATTCAGACACCCAGTTTCCTATGTGACAAGAATAATACAGCTGTAGTCATCATCTCCTCACAGGAAGACATGAAGAAGGAGGTTTGGACAAAGGCAGCCCCCCTTGAAATTGCCCCTTCTGGCATATGTCTGCAGATGCACTGTGATTGTCTCCTGTCTTGGCTACCCAGAAGGTGTCTTAGAGATCATTGGACCTTGAGTTTGAGAGGAATCTGGTGTATTTGTGATCGGTTTGGGTTGGGGAAGTGTAACATGGTGGCTCAGGTGAGGATCCAGGACCCCTGCAAGGCTTTCTGTGCAGTGCTGGCAGTGTGCCTGAACCAGGGCTGAGCAGCTTTGCCTGTATTTGCAGATGGCACTTCAGTGGTGCCAAAGACAACAGACTCCAGGAGCTTCTGTTCTCGATACGCTGCAGGCCTTGCCCATGGTAAAATGAGCAGGGACCAACACAGGGTGATGGGCTGAGGGTTGCACCATGTTCTGGTGAAGTCCCTGGCTCTTCCTTACGGCACGGCAGGTCCCCGAGAGCCCCTGCCTCCCCTGGGCAGCCTGGCAGGACCAACCTGCTGCTGACTCCTCGCGCAGCTGCTGGATAGGTCAGCCCTGTATATGCAGGAAGCACGTTTGTCTTTAATCCTCTAATTGAGAGTTTCAGTAACAACTTGTCTGTAAAGATCAAAAGCCGAGGTACAGGCTCCTTCCTGCCTGATTCTAGACATGGCTGGGAAGATTCAGCTTCCCTGCACACAGGTGCCTCCTCTTGTATACGACCAGCTCTTGCAGCTTTGCAGAGAAGCTGTAGGGCTGCCTTCTCTCCGAATGCCCCACGGAGGGAGGGCAGTGTCCTGCCTGGGCTGAGCGTGGTTTGTAACCTTACCAGGACAGAGACTACAGCAATACCGCTGCCTGCATGAGGGTGCTTGCTCCTGGATGCCGGAGCACGCTTGTTCCCTGGAGAGGGCTGCCATTTCATGGGGGAGTTGAAGCAGATGATGTGACTGGAGAAAGCCTTGGTGGCCACTTAGCATGTTACCAAGCAAGCTGCAGGGTGTGGAGGGCTGCTCCCATTGTGCAGGGAACAAAGCTGAGCTATTCACTGGCCTGCGACAGGCACTGGGGATGGAAGAAATGCCACCGAGATTGAGAGTCATTTCTGCGCGGCCTTTGGACTCCTTGCCGAGAACAGACAGATACCATATGAAGATGAGAGGTGGCGGGGCTGCCTCCCTGTGTGGTTTGCAGCCCTGATTCCTCCTTGCTGTGGCCCCATGCAGATCTGTGGAGTTTCCTAGAAATAAAAGAAGCCTCTTTTCTCTCTCTCCCATCTGTGCATGGAAGTGAGGTCCTCAGCCTCGGAGAAGGCCTTCACAGGGCTGCTGCCTGCCCGACTGGCTGCTGTAAAGGCCAGGCTGGCCTGCTGGCTGTGCCTCTCCTGCACATTGCTCTTGGCACCCTCTTTCAGAGCCCTGTGTGTCTTTTGATCTCAGCTTTTCCCATCAGTGAGCGAAAGGGAGCCCGCATGAAGCCCTTGGAGGTCAACGGGTGACCCTGACCACAGCCAGAGAGGTGAGACGTACTCTTAGCTCACTCTGACGGTCAGCCCTTGCTCAGGGCAGAGCTAGAAGGGGCCGGTGTTGGTTCGCCTACAGCTGGAGGGAGCAGCTCAAAAAAACACAGCAAAATAGGCCATCTGTCACTGCCGTGTGGATCTGCTGGGCTCCGCTTCAGTCAATGTTTCACCTCGCCTTGATGTGCTTCTGCCTCCAAGGAATAAAACACCCTCCACAGCACAAATAAATGCAGATTCTCACCAGGGATTGGCATGTCCTCTGCCTCTGCCTGCCAGCCCCCAGCAGTGGGCAAGTCCAGAGCATAAAGCCCAGATCAAGAGAGAGGCAGGTCAGGGGCCTGTTGCTGCGCTGGGCAGGGAGATGGGAGGAGAGGGGGCTGCTGCTCTTTTGATTGTCCTGTGCTGTGGTTGCGTGGGGCTGTTTGAGAAGCATTTTCCCCGAGCAGCTGCTGGTATTTCTGAAGCAGCTCCTTGCTCCACATGAGTAATGGAGCTGGCTGCACGCACACCGTGCAGCTGCAGCTCGAAAGAGCGATGTGGATGGCTGTGGGAGCTCCTGTGGCATCTGTCCCTGGAGTGACTCGGCTCAGTCTACAGGCTACCTGTCATGTGCTGGCATTCAGCTCTCGCAGGAACAGCAGCGCTTGGCTCTCATCACCATCCCCATCCCCATCCAGGGGCTAGGCACCATGTGAGTGAAGCACCTCCTGCCCTGCCTACCCCTGTCACCAACAGAGTGACACTGGCACCTGATCTGTTTGAGCACTATGTCCCTAATGGGGATGCAGTGTCTGCTACAAGTCTGCATAAAGCTTGCGTGGATTTTCTTGGTGTCTAAGGCTTTATTCCACATAAAATTAAGTGCTTTAAGCTCTCCGAGTGAAGGCTGTCACAGTAAGGCTGTTCAGCCAGTGGAAAGTTGTCCAAGGCTGGTCACTTTGTTCCTGGCACTAAGCAAGAGTGTTACTTCTCTGCAGAAATATAGCAGGTATGCAGGGTCTGACAGGTCAAGTGCTAGAGATGGTCTGGCTCACTTCAAGGGCAGCCTGTGGTGTTTCCGCACATCCCCTGGTCTTGGGCGGACGGTAGAAGGTGCCGGGCAGGCCTGTACTGGACGTTTTCCCTGCCTTGTGCATCTGACTTTAACAAATAACTCTTGTGTTTTCACTGGTGAGCAGTGAAGTTCCCTGGCCAGGCCTATGGCAGCTGGTCACATCTTATTCACTCTATAGTTAAACCTTGCCATCATCCCTGTTTTATAGAGAAAGTAGCGGCTTATGAGCCTGACTAATGCAGATGTTTGCCTTTCCTCTCACTTTTATCGATGACAGACAGGTCGTAGTGCACGGTGCTTCATTAGCCTCTTTCCTCCCCTGGTGGTAAGGCACTCTTTCCTTGCGTCTGTCACATTGAACCACATTTTGTCCTGTTCCTCTTGTTCGACTGATACAGCAGAGCTGTTTTAGCAAGGCCTGTATAAGTACCATTGCTAGGGTTAAACCCCATGAAACTGCTTCCAGCATTCCTGAAGTATTAGAAATAAACTGCTGAGCTCAATATTCAACTAACCAGCACAAGCATGTAGTGCAGTAGCAAGCAGGGCCAGGCAGGTAGGCAGGGAACGGCACACCACTTGAGTGCCAACAGGCATGGAAAATGCACAAGCTGCAACTGGGCTTGCACGGTCTGAGATTGCTACTTGCTGCAAGGATGGGTCAGAGCACTCAGGGAGATCCACGGCACCCAGCTCTGATCGAGCTCCAGGCTTCTGTGTGCTGTCAGCTCTGGGAAAACAGTGTGGGGAGCAGCACTCCCATTCCCTGCAGCTTACGGACGCCCCTTCGACCTCATCTTGCGTGATAGGCAGGTAGAATGGCTGGGCAACGGAGGAGGGCGAGTTCCAGGTTTTATACCAAGCAGGGCCACACTGAGGTGTGAATTCCTGCAGTCTTGGCAACAGCTTCCCCTGCCCCCCCCAGCCCAGAGAGGACAGACGTGCCCAGCAGCGTGGGTGCCCAGCGTCACAGGGACCTGGCGGGGAGGTGGAGCTGTGGCAGAGCAGCCAGCGCAGCTGAAGCCCTCTGCATAAGGAGCTGTTTGTTTTGCTGAATTGTTAAGCCCCATTGACAATAGCAGCCCCCCCCTCCTCTCACACTCGAGGAACTGTGGTGGCCACACACTGATCCTTTCTCTTGTCTTGCGCTTTAGGCACCGAATTAGGGTTATTCTTCCCCGAATCCCTCTGACTGGCTGTCGCCTTTTGTTCTTGCTCTCTGCAGGCGTACGAGTGGGCCTTGGAAGGGATGCGACACCTTGCCTGCATCAGCATGGAGGACTGCAGCTCCGCCGAACACTGTGCAGGTGTGATCAAGTGCCTGGAGAGTTACAAGGGGCAGCACCCAGACATCAGCGATGCCCGGTTCCAGGAGATGAAGGAACTGGCCTGTGAGCTGAAGAGTGACAAGGGACTCAAGCAGTGGAAATTTGCATGGTCCAAATGCCAGGAGACCAAGCTGGTTTTTGAAAAGAAACTTGAAGCAGCCTTGAGAACAAGGAGGTCTCTGCTGTCAGACCGCAAACCAGCTGTTGGGGAGCAGCCCCGGGCTGGCAGCGAGGCTGGCAGTCTGTCCCAACGGAGGCACTCCGAGGGAGCCACCTCTGTGTCCCCCTGGGACAGGACTTACAGCGCGTCCCACTGCTACAACAGGCCCAACTGCTCTCCGGGGTGGACTAAGGAGAAAACTCCTTCGCCTTCCCTGAGCTGCCCTGGCGATGTCAGTGCTGGGGAAGAATTTGCCTGCCAAGCTGCTCTCAGCCCTGGTCCTCACTCGAGCAGAGTTTCTTTTGCCAGCGGGGCCTCCAAGTCTCCAAAGCTGCCTGAAGAAAAACCAAACCTGGAGAGCATATTGGAAACCCTGGAGGTGAAACCATCCTGCACATCCACTCCAGCTTCTGGGAAGCTGCCTCCCAGGAGAATGCTCCGGAAGGCCCAAAGCTTTGACCTCCCCTGCGGTGAGAGCCTGTGGTCAGGTTGCCAGAGGACGCTGAGTGAGCCGGCTAGATACGGCAACACCGGCGTCTTTATTAAGGGGCTGGAGGTGAGCAGCACTGAGCTGGTGGACAGGACTTTTGCCCTGCGGCAGCAAGCCGCTCACAGCTGGGCTGCAGACTGCCTGCTGGAGGGACAGAGGGGCTGCCTCTCCGTGTCGGAAGCCAAGAGCTGGGGCAGGTAAGTGGCTGTGACGCTCGGTGCTCCTGTCCTCAGGGTGGTTAAAAGGCAGCCAGCAAAGACGTGAAGAGCTCTGCAGTGACAGTTACTTTGGCAATGGGTACAGGGTGGATAGATGGAGATGTAGCTCCAGCTTCCCTGCACGTGTGTGTGCCACTGAGTGGGCCCGCAGGGATGTCCCCACACAGCCTGGCACCTGCCTCTGGGGACAGGCAGGGAAATGGGATCTGTTGCTCTTCCCCCACAGCATGGTTCGTCCGTGAGAGGGGAAAGAGCTGTTCCTGGGCAGAGGGAATCTCTGAACATTGCTGGCATTGGAGGACGAGGGTTTGCAGAAACATAGTATTTGGGGACCTAGCAAACTAGTGGTACAGGTGCAGTGAGAGAGCAGAAGCACAGTGCATCATCCCACACGCTTTTGCGGGGTGCTGTACCCAGACTGGTAGAGAGGCACTTCCAGTACCCTGTGACAGCAGCTTCACAGGTAAGAAGGTGTTTGTATTTGCCCTTCGGGGCTGAGATCTCTGTTTGGGTGACCAATAGCTGGTTTTTGTTCGCTTCTTTTCCTTTTCTGTCCTTGAGGATCTCAACTTAACTTTGTTGTCACACTGTAACATGCCTAGGCTATGGAGAGCCTAGGGATGTGAGCTGTTCTTGAAAGGGGGTCACCAGACAGGTCTCTCAGCTGCTCTCATTGGAGAAGATTTAAAAAAAAAAAAATAAAATAGTGGTAGAGGTGAGGAAACTTAGTGCTGGATGTGGGTGGACCACAGAACTCCTCCACTGCTTCTGCTCTGGATGGGGATGGCTGGGAACAGTGAAATCCTCTGGAAGGGGCCTCTGATATCCTAGCACATGTCAGGAAACCTCATGGCAGGGGATGAACTCCAGCAGATAGGAGGCTAACTGCTTCGCTTCTCATGGGAGCGATGCAGCAGCCCTCCCATCTGTGGGCACGGAGGCAGTCCCTCCTGTTCTCTGTCTTCTGAACATCCAGAGGAGTTGGCTTGGAGGAAAGCTGAGAGGCAGGGAAGGCAGGCACACATTGGAGCAGTTTTGTTTGGTGCTGCACTGCCTCGCAGTGGAAACCTCGAGTACCTAAGAGTGATCCTTTCGGAGGCGTGTGGAGCAACCCATGCTAGGAGGTGCTCTTTGCTAATGAAGTGGTACAAGGTTTGTTTCCAACTCTCATTTTTACTGGGGCAAGCCCAACAGCACCTGGGTCCAGAGCTTGTGTTCTCCCAGGGTTAACATTGCCTCCCACAGCATCCAGTCATCAGGTTGCCTCCTCCTCACAGAAGTTATCGTGGCTTCTGCTGTCCCTGTTGTTTCAGGAGCGCAGCCGTTTGCAGGGCAGCCTGTTGTGTCCAGAGCAGAGGCAGGCTGGGCCCAGAGGTGTGTGTCCTGTGGAGGTTGGGTCAGGACTACAGCCAACCTGGGGCTCGCCCTTCCTGAACAGAAAAGCTGACAGAGTTCCTTGGATCAGCCACGAGCTTTGTCAGTGCTCAGGGTCCGAGCTATCATGGACAGTTGTGAACCTGAGCTTGGATGGCGCGAAGGGACCATCTCATCTCTGTGCTGGGTCTCAGGGAGAACTTCTCTAGGGATAGTCCGGTGCTTTGCAGGCACTCTGACTGCAGTAGCCCTGCTGCAGTCTGGGTCCCTTCAAGGCTGTTTCCTATTGCAGCAAGCTGCGGCACATCATTGATGAGATGGTAACCACAGAGCGGGAGTACGTGAGGTCACTTTGCTACATCATCGATAGCTACTTCCCTGAGATGGAACGCCTCGACCTTCCCCAGGACCTGCGTGGGAAGCGCAGCGTCATTTTTGGGAACCTGGAGAAACTCTACGACTTCCACAGCCAGTACTTCCTGCGAGAGCTTGAGAGCTGCTGCAACCACCCGCTGCGGGTCAGCCACTGCTTCCTCAGACACGTAAGGCATCAGCACCTTCCCCCTGGGATCAGAGTCCTCCGGACATGTGTTTGGCTCCTATTCCCAGCAGTGCCTGGCTGATCACCTGCATGTTAGTGGGCTGTGGCCCTTTTTGGGAGGGGGAGAACTCCTACCCTGTGCTGGATTGGTTTGTCCCCTGCCAGTTCAAATGCTAGGTTGGGCTGGGATGGCTCTGCAAGGCTGAGTGCAGGCTGCAGCAGATGCTCTTTGCCTTTCCGGTTGTTCTTTGCTACCAAGAGGCACTGCCAGGGAAGCAAAACATCTGCTCCTTGAAGCCCACCTGCTTCTGCAGGGGCATTCCTCTCTTCTGTCTGTGGTGTCAATGTGGAATGACTTCGGTGAGCAGAGAGGTACAGACCTGCTGCCCTTCTTGAAAAGGGCTGCTAGGAAGAAGCACGGGGCACTGGTCTTAAGCTCAGCAGCCCCAAGCGTGTTTGCTGCTACCACGTGAATAGTATCTATTGGGGTATGTAAGGGGCAAGGGGTGACAGGACTGTGGATTAAAAAGTCCTAGCTGCTGTGGGAGTAGGAAGAGAAGAACATTCCCTGGCTCTTAACGAACTTGAAGCAAAGTCCTTCTTACCATAGGAGGCTCTGGTGCAGCCTGGGAGAGGCAGAAGTACTGGAGTCACCAACGCAAGGGTATGTCTGTCACTGCATCCTGGCTGGTTGGTCTCACGCGGGCATCTCTTTTGCAGAAAGACCAGTTTGGGATGTACGCATTGTATAGCAAGAACAAGCCGAAGTCGGATTCGCTGCTGGCGAGCCATGGGAATACTTTCTTCAAGGTAACTTCTACTGCCTGCATCACTATTACTTTTGGTGTTTGGGTCACTGATCTGTTTAAACAAGCCCAACTTTCCTGCTTGAGGCACGCTCAGCACTACCCCTGCTTTCCTGGCACAGCTCTTTGCACAAGTGTATGTGGGGGGACAGGGATGAAGTGAATGCTTTGGAAAGGAGCCCAGCACACAGCAGCATTGGCCCTATGCATTTCCCTGCGGAGCGAACAGAGTAGCCCGGTCAGGAAAGCTGTGGGTGTCAGTGCCTGCCTGTGGGCACAGGGCTCTCCATGGGAAGCTGCTGCCTTCACTCTCTGTTGTGTTTCTCAGTTCAAGCAGGTGCAGCTTGGGGATAAGATGGACCTGGCCTCCTACCTGCTGAAACCCATCCAGCGGATGAGCAAATATGCACTGCTCCTGAAGGACCTGATCAAGGAGTGCAGTGAGGCACAAGAGCAGGAGCTGGGCTACCTCCGTGCGGCTGAGGAGATGGTGAAGTTTCAGCTCCGGCACGGAAATGACCTGCTGGCCATGGATGCCATCCGTGACTGTGACGTATGTTCCAGTGTCCTCCCCTGCCATATCTCTTCCCCTTCTCTAGACTTGAGGTCTCTGGATTGTATGGTGAGCCTCCCCTCAAATTCCCACAGTGGTCAGGGTGCAGTCTGCCAGTAGTGGAACTGCTGAGGCACAGAGCAAGGTCTCCTTGATCCACTAGGACAGACGGCCTGGATGCTGTTACTTGAGCTGGGTGAGCTGCTTGTCGTTAACATGCTCCCAGTTGCTTACTGGTGACGTGAGGCAGCCTTCCATCCCTTTTAAGCTGGTGATAAGATGGTCAGACAGTTTGCAAGAAGGAATTCAAACTGGTGCTAGGGGTAGGCTAAAATCAGCTAGGTGGGACTTGAAGGAGAGGCGTGCAAAGTAGCACTGGAGGAGGAGAAACCACAGGGTGCAGGGTGGAAGAAAATGGATCTGGGACAGGAAGAAGTGAGGGACTGGGCTTCTGACCCAGGTGTGCTGCTGGCGGCTTGATGGGACTCCTTTCCTCTTCAGCTCTTTTCTTTCCCCAAGAGAAAGCTCTGGCTGCTGCCTCCAGGTGCCACCCCAGAGGTTTGTCACAGATCTGCACAGGATGACAGGAGAGGGTCATCTGTGGGTTATGCCTAGGAGAAAGGCGCAGCTCTCCCCTGAGGTCTGAGCCAGTTGTTTCAGCCTGATGTGGCCTCTAGCAATGTCACACAGTCCTACCTCTTCAAGACCCCTTCTCAAATGACAGGTAGCCGCTGCTTCTTCACCATCTGGGCCACAGTCATATGGGGCCCTGCTCTCCCTTCCCACCCTGGGGTTGCCTTCAGCTGATCCTGCTTACCAGGTCTTACCAGGATGTTCCCTGTGTCCAGGTGAACCTGAAGGAGCAGGGGCAGCTGGTGCGGCAGGATGAGTTCACCATCTGGCTGGGCCGTAGGAAGTGCCAGCGACATGTCTTCCTCTTTGAGGACCTGATCTTGTTCAGCAAGCCCAAGAGGATCGAGGGTGGCTTTGATGTGTATATCTACAAGCGCTCCTTCAAGGTAAGGGCAGCCCTGCAGCTCCTTCTTGTGCAGAAGGTGTCCGTGGCTGACTTGCCCATGGACACATGGCTCTGAAATGGGGAATGAGAGCACGTTCAGGAGAAAAGCTGCTCCCAGCACTGCTACGCTTTCTCCGGGGTACGCAGTGAAACCAGGAAGGGAATACTTCACACGTTAATGCTTGGGCCGCCTCCGTGCTGTGAGATGTGGGGCCAAGGTCTTGAGGGATACAGAGTGTGAGGGAAAGGCAGTGTGTGTGTGTGGCAGGGAGGTGGTGCTGACTCTGGATGAAGCACTGGGAGTTGCCCGGGCTGTCTCTGCTCAGCTGTGTCCGTATCTTACCTGCTCCTGTTCGGGCCCTTGGGCTCCTTCCCATTGGGTCTCCGAGCTGGGGGTAGCTCTGGCACAGGGTGCAGGCAGAGTTTACCTTTCCTGCTCCTGGTGGAGCCCCAGTTGATGCTTCGCTATTCCTTTTTCTGGCAGACTGCAGACATCGGTCTGACGGAGAACTCTGGAGACAGCGGCCTGCGCTTTGAGATCTGGTTCCGAAGGCGAAAGTCAAGCGACACCTACATCCTCCAGGCCAGCTCAGCTGAGACTAAGCAGGCCTGGACCAGTGACATTGCCAAGATCCTGTGGCAGCAGGCAGCCCGCAATAAAGGTGTGATTCCTTCCCGGGGCGTCTGTGCCGCAAAAGGTGCGGGAGCCCTGTTCAGCTCGTGCTGTCCTGAGTAGGTTTGGAGCCTGTCACCAGGCAGCTGTGCTGCAGCGAGCAGCTGTGTGTCAGCATGCGGCCTCAGGAGCATGTGCTGGGCTTGGCTGGGCATGTCCCTTCCCTGCCCCTCATCCCCAGGGATCTTGACCTGTCCAAGCTCTGTGTGGCTGTAGACACCCACCTGGACTCCATGAGAGAAGCGGGAGATACTAGCACAGGGTTCCCTGTGGCTGTGCTCCCAAATGGCTCCCTGTTCTCCCCATGGTCTAGGCCACTACTGGAGTGGCAGCTGTCTGGCTGCGTCCCTCCTCTCCACCCCAGGCTTCCCGCTTGGCAGGACTCTCGTAGGTGGCATGGCACTGAGCTACTTGGCTGGAGCAGGGCATGATTGCTTGCCTGTGGAGACTCCTCAGGACTGGGGAGCAAGGGGAGAATGGATCTAATATCAGTAGTTCAGGAGCAGCGCGGTCCAGGAGTGCTCTGATGTGGGGCTGCGTAGTGCCTGTGGGGTGGGTTGGAGCAACCTGACGATGTGGCTGTGGGTCTCTTCCTCTCCAGAAATCCGTATGCAGGAGATGGTCTCTATGGGTGTGGGCAACAAGCCGTTCCTGGATATCAAACCCAGCGAGGCAGCTATCAATGACCGTGCTATCGATTACATCATGAAAGGCCGAGGTCAGTGCCAGCTGTGCCTGTCCCCTTGCTCCGTGTGGAGCAGGACTGGTGCTCAGGGCTTTTTTTGGTATGTTTTCGGGCAGGTGCCAGGACCAGAGCATCAATTGCGGTGTCTCTGTTTGACCATTCCAACCCGTACAAGAGGACACAGGCGCAGCTCTCCGCTGGCAGCACCCCCGCTGCATACACCCCTTCCTCCTCCTCCCTGCTGGGGCCCCTCAACCTCCACATGTACCTGGACCAGGCTCTGCTGCCAGGGGTCCTGGCCCCCAGCCGCCCCTTTGACATCGGCACCTGCATCGAGGAGGATGAGCTGGAGCACGAGACGAGCAGCCAGCCGTCGCTGAGTACGTATGAGCATCCTGCTCCGCAGTGCGCCCCTGGCACGTGCGGGCTTGTCCCCACACCTTGTTCCCTGCTGTGTGGTCAGACCAGGCTTGCTGGGGTCATGGCAGTCCCTGCCCCATGGCCAAACTGGGGCAAGGAGGGCCCTGCCCTTCCACGCCAGCTCTGCCTCAGCTTTCCTGGGCGGGGGGGTGTTAGCTCAGACGCAGGGATTAGTAAAGTGCCCACCCATCCGCAGCCATCCCCGTGGCAGGCTTGGTGCTGCACACTGGGGTTGCCATGGCCGTGGAGAGCAGTGCTCATGTCTCTGCCTGCCTGCCCCTCTGTCCCTTGCTCTCGCTGGCCTGGTCCGGTGGCCCCTTGGCTTCCCCTGTGTGAACTTCCCTGGCCAGTCTATACCAATCTCCAGCATCGTTTGCTGCGCTTCCTTGGGTTATTTTGTTGCTTGTGGCTTTAAAGAGGCCCAGACAGGAGTGTGGCTTCTCTGTGGGCTTGTGTGGCCAGTGCCTCTGCAAACAGATACCTTCAGTGTATGTGGCACAGGTCATGTAGGCCAAATTCGTGGTCATCAGAGTGACTGTCCTCTCTGCCCCCAGCAACAGAGAGCTCAGAGTCATCGCACTGCATGTCAGGCAGCGGCTCCAGCGGCTCTGACAGTGGCTGTGTCTCCAGCATCCCACAAGAAAGCTTCTGTGAAGACATGGGCTCACCCCCCTACGCGCCCCTAGGCTCGCAACACAGCTCTGCGGTGAAGGAGAAACCCAGGTTCACAAACAGCCAGTACATTTCTGCAGTAAGTGCAAGCAGCCAAAATACTCTCTTCACTTTGCCTGTTCCTACAACTGCCTCCCCGGTTCAAGCCACTGCCTCTCATGGGGGGACTGAAGATGCTGCTTTTGGGTTAGGAGTCACTGTGGGGAAGTGACCTTTCCTCTCGCAGAGACTCGGCCTCCTCTGGGGCAGGCGAAAGCCCCTCTGTTGTGAGAGCCTCCTCTGGGGTGGCCAAGATCCCCGAGGAGATGCACTGGAAAGGACCTGCAGTGCTGGAGGCCGCGCACAGGAGCTAGGATGCTGTCGTGGGCTGGGGTACATCCCCCTGGGATGGAGGGAGCTCTGCTGCAGATGCTGCTGAGCTCCTTTCCTGGGAGGTCGGGGCCTTTTTTGGGGAGCAATGAGGTGGAGGAGCGGGAGCCTGTCGCTCTGAGATGTCAGTGTGTCTCCTCTTACATTCCTGAGAGTTCTTGGCTGCTTCCCTTCCCACTAGATCGTGTCCTGATGCTATTGTCCTCTAACCCTGTACTAATGCTGGCTTCTCTCCTCTGCAGAAAGCAGGCCAGGTCACCATAAGTCCCTCGACAATAGTGTGAGCCCCTCTGCACACGTATACCGCCTAAGGAAGCGGAGTTGTTGTAAGTAGCCCCTGAAGGGGATTTTCCAGCAGCTCTGAGTCAGGAGAACCTCACCCTGCACTTCTCCGTGAGAAGTTTTCCCCCATACATTCCGGACTGGTCTCTGAGGCTCCGATTCCTCTGGTTAGAGGAGACCAGCTCCCCCAGAGATGGCTCCCATAGAGCCGTCGCCTTAAACAGCCGGTCCCATGCCTCCCGGGTTTGGAGGAGCAGAAGGAAAACAAGCAAAATCACTTTCAGGTAGTAGAAGGTTGAGCACCACCTCGTCATCAGTGTTCAGATGAGCTTCTTTCCTCTGAATGCTGCCCAGCTCTCTAACCACTAATCTGTTTCCTGTGGCTGTTTGCCAAAATCCTGCTCTTCCTTAGTCCCTCTGAACTGCCTCAGGGAATCCACGGTGTTCTCCCCAGGATGGATTTATCCCACAGTTTCCTTTGAACCTCTGAAGGAAACTGCACATCAGGAGGCAGAGGAACCTGCTAGGTTATGGTCAGGATGGCCCGAGGGAGCTGCCAGGTGTTGCTCCTGTACTTCTTGATTTCCAGAGGATGCTGTTGGATGCCGGAATCACTGTTGGTCTGAGGAAGGAACGAACCCTGGCAGGACACCCAGCCAGGCAGGGCTGCCTCCGTGTGGGTGGCAGCCCTTGGGAAGTCATGTCATGTTCCCCTCACACCAGCCTGCTTCTGGCTCGGCTCTTTCCTCTCCGTCCTTAGGACCGAGCCGAGGGCTGGGAACGCGAGAGGGGCAGGGTTAGGCCTTTGGTGGCCAAGGCACGGGCTGGTAGGTGGCTCATGGGTTTGGCACCACGGGGCTGTTGGAAGGATGCGGGCCCAGGGCTTGTGATCTGCAGGTGCAGGAGTTCAGCTAAACAGAACCAGCCAAGGTTAAAATTTAACATCTAGAGCCCCTTCTGGAGGGTGGGGGGTGGTGTCACAGACAAGAAGTGGCCACAAAGCAGCGGGGTTTGCCGGCCCGCTGCTGCTGGGACAGCAGCACGCAGCCTTTGGGCGAGTCCCGAGGGGCAGATCAGTTCTCCCCGCGGGGGAAGAGCCGCATTTCTCCTGCAAGGCTCTTCCAGTAAAACGTTCTTTCCCCACGAAAATGCAGCTCTGACAAACCGGTGGGGTGGTTTCTTTTTTTTTCCCCAAGCATTTTGCAAACTCGCTGCTGGCCGGGCCAGAGGGACCTGTGGGATCCTGCCGCGTCAGCGAGTGCGGCCAGTCTAACCCATCGCGCGGTGCTGTGTTCCAGGTTTGATTGCCATTTCAAAGCCTCTGAAGAGCCCAGGCCTCTGACCAGCAGAAGGAGAGAGTCTTCACCTATGAAGATACTATTATTTTTATTTTTTCCACACATAATCAGGCTCTTTCAAACGCTCCCAAACCTGACCTCTGGCCGCGGGCGCGAGTCCCAAGAAGGTTTCTGTCAGCCACGCGTAATAGCTTTGGTGTTGGATGGGACCTTGGGCGTTCAAAACTTGGTAGCCCTATATTTATGAGTAATAAGTAACATAGCAGTTCGGAAAAGGAAAAAGGAAAAAAAAAAGTATTATTTTTAAAGCTATGAGCTGTACAGATTTTTTGTTACGAGTGACTCTGTTACTATTTGTTCTATAAGCTGCACATTTTATAAAGTTTTTGGAAGGGCATGAAGAGAAACCGAGGTATTTAAGAAAAGTAGTGTAACTTTCTGTTTCAGGGTTGTATTGACCTGGAGCTCAAGATTTAACGTCCTTCCTTATGTTCTAAATATGTCTATCATAGCAATAATTTATTTCCTTGGCTTAACACTTCCGTTTTAATAAAAGCAATTTCATTGTTACAGTCAACTGTTTCTTCAGATGATTCTGCCAGTGCCTCAGTGCTGAGCTTATCTCTGTCTTAACCATCTGTCACCTCTTCCCTGTGCGATTTCGGCACTAACCCGCTGCCGCCTGACCCCTGTCACACCTGAGGGGTGCCCCGGGAGAGGGGGGGGACAGCCCAGGCACTCCGGAGCAGCCAGCAGCGCCGTGAGGACCAGGGAAGCGGTCGGGAGGCACAAATCGCCTCCTTTCCGGGCTCTGATTAACGCCCCCCCAGCCGCAAGGCTCGCTCTCCGCTCGGGGTCCTTGTCCCGGTGGTCAGGCTGTGCCCCGGGGGTGACGGGCACCGGCTGCTTGCTTTGCCTCTGGCTCAGCCCCTCTCCGGGTCCCCAGGTCCCACCGTGGTGGCTTGTTTGAGAGGTGGGATCCGCAACCGACATAACGGGTTGATTATAATGCTGAACTTTAAATAGCCGTTATCTGAGGTGGAACGGGGGGACAGCCGTGCCCTGTGCTCCAAGGCTGCCTCTTCATGAGGAACTCACCGTGCCGCTGCGACACCCTCTCCCTCTTCTTGGAGGAAATGAAAATTAGCAATTTTGGAAACGGTGTCTTATCCGCAGTTTTCTTCCCCCCGGGGGCAGCTGCCCGGCCCTGGCTGCAGTCTGGGCTGTTAAACCTCCCCCCTGCCCCGGGGTTCCCCTGGAGGCACAGACCATCTCCCTTCCACTTGGGAAATTCCTGTACTGTACCTCAACCACTTGTTTATTTTCCATAAGCTGGATGTTTTGTAAACCTTGTTCTTTTTTTGGCAGAGAACACAGCTTGACAACTTTGTAAAAAATTGTGTGGGAAACAGTTGCACGGGGAAGACTTTAAAAGTTGCTATTTTAAAATAATTGCTGAGTTAATGTAAGATTTTGGGGCTGTTGAGACAGCACGAGCTCGTGCTCACAAGAGGGAGAGAATTTACTAATGCAAGAAGCAGAACGTGAAACTTCCTGAATTTCTCAGTTTCAAAGGTTTCTGCATTGCTGGAAAAACCTTTAGTAATGTTTACCTGACACTGTTTTTTTCAGGGTTTGATTGATTTGTCTAATAAAGGTTATTTTCTTTATATGAATCTTGTTTGCATTGTATCTTCATTTCGGCATGGGAACCTGGGCTGCAGGAGAGGAAACAGCCGTGCGTTGCCCTGCGGCATCCAAATAGTGGTGGGAGATGGAAATGGTGGTTTGTTTTGTTTTTTTTTTTTAAATGAGGTGGTTTGACAGGGTGAAAGTGAGTGACTTGCCTGAGTCCACACACTGAGAAGTGTCAGCTCTCCTCCCCCGAGCTGCAGAGGGTTTTAAACAGGAACAGCAAAGCGCCACGTCTGCACAATGTGCTTAAAATAAAACATGAAGTGACTGCTCTACACCTCTCCTTATTTACCCAATAAAATTATAATAATAACAAACACATTAGCAGAAAGTGGGGGTGATTTTGTTGGGTTTGGCTAAACAAGGCTCAGGGGAAGGGATGAGCTCGACCCAGCATTGTCTAATTCGGCTTATCTGCAGCCCCGGAGCTGAACCCTGGGTCAGGGGTGGAAAGACAGCATGGGAACCCCCGGACAGAGGGACAGTGGCTGTACAGGGGCCTGGGGTCCTGTCTGCCATTAAATAAACCCGCCATGTCACTGATAAAGATAGAAGACAGCTCCTCCTTTGTCGCCTAAAGCAGATGGCAGCTGCAAGGACTCCTGAAACAAAGTCACTGTTCCAATTTAGAGGAGGGCTGAGCAAAAAAGGCCGTTTCCAACAGAGGCAGACGAGGCGTGCACGCCTCTCACCTGCCTCGAGAAAGTAAAAACATTTCAAAAAGTAGCTGGGGTCAAATTTTTATTAACATTCTGTGAACTTGCATTTCCCCGGCAAAATAGGTGACTGCTCCGGCAAACCCTCTCCGGTCGGCAGTGGAGGCAGCGGCTGCGCTCCCACGCGGGCAGGAGGGTAAACCGAAAAAAACACAAACCTGACCACCAGTAACTCACCCGCCGACGGCAGAGCAGCGGCATCGCCGGCTCCTCGCCTTTACTTAACAACCCTGGAACTCCTCTGCCCACTTGTTTTTGGTGGGCAATTGTCTAATTGAGCACAACGATTTTAAGTGTCTATTAAGATTATACATGACATTAGTCAATTTGTGCTGTAAAATGCCTCCCCCACGCGCACATAACTCACTCCGCGGACAAAACCGGCAACAGTGAACCAGTTTGAACGGAAAGCCAGCAGTATTTGGGAACAAAAAATAGGCTGAGGCACACGGTGGCAAACACTACTGACTGCCACCCACTGAAGGAGCCCTTTGTTCCCGTTCCTGTCCCCATTACAATACTCTGAGGTCAGAAAAATCAGCAACAAAGTGCCCAGGTGGGACCTGCGGAGTCTGAAATCCAGAGCGTGACACGGGCATGGCAGCAGGCGCATGCGTGCCCAGGTACCCCGTGCATCTGCCAGCCAGCAGCTCTCCCCCCGTCGGTGACAGGGGCTGGAGAAATTCCCAGTCCGGCCTCGGCCAGGGCTAATTATGGTTGATGAAAAAGGATGGAGGTGAGGTAGCAGAGCTGGAGGTGGGCACACACATGTACAAGCAGAGGAAAAGGCCAGGTCAAGCTCTCCCACGTCCTTCCACCTTTCTCCCCCTCTCCCGGGAAAGCTTAAAAGTGCTTCTGGTTTCTGCCCCAACCCCCTCCAGCCAAGCACAGAGGACAGGGTCAGGGAGACCCCGAGGGGAGGTTCAGAGAGGACACCCCTCCCGGCTTTCCAAACGCCTCCTCAGCGGTCAGGTCAGGTCCCAGACTTGGTCAACGGTTTATGTCTAAAGGATGAGGTGGGCGCAATCCGTCCTCTATACCACTTGGCTGAGATTTCACAGTTGGGCGTGCTGCTAACCGCTTACCGAGGAGCCATTGCGGCAAGGAATCTCTGACCCTGCAGGAGTGACCTCGCTCAAGGGGAGATGCTGGTGCACAGCTGTGCAGAAGACCTCAATGAGGCCCCAGGGCTGGCCACTAATTAGCATGAGATGATTGACCTATCACCATCTTTACACAGCAACAAGACATCTCCATGCCTGTTCCAGGCAGCCTTTGGCTCTCTTGCCGTCCCCACGTCCAGGTGTGACCCATCACAACCCCACCAACCATTGTGCCTGGAGCAGGAGCTGGCAACAGGGAGGGCACACCGCCACAACCCTCGGTTTCAAAAAAGGGACCTGGGAAGACACCCAGCGCCCCCGTTACTGTGGGCAGCAGCCCCGCACACAGGGGGTAGAGCTGGGTGATCTTCAAGGTCCCTCCCAACCCAAACCATTCTATGAGTCTATAAAACCTGATTTTGAGAAGCAGGAATGTTACTCTGCTCTGTGACACTCTTCTCCCGCAGCAAAGTCCCCACAGCATTTTCCATAGGGTATCCCACAAAGAGGGTTCACAGCTTCGATGGGCTACTAGGACATCCACCGTTCCCAGAAACGTTCTTAGCCTTAGAATATGGTTATCTCTGCTGGCAATCTTGCTTGTATACACAACCGTAGTGTCTGACATCTGGCTTCCTGTGCCTTTGAGGACAGACACGAAAGCAACCAGTGGCTGTTATATCAAAGAAGCTGCTGGTGTAACATTTCTATTGACCCTGGGGAAAAGAATGGAAAAAACACCCCATACTCACTGTGGAGCTAAATGGCCTAAAAATGAGCACATCGGATCTGTAGTGAGGATATTCTGCCTACTAGAGACGATCCAACAAGCGATGGCGTCAAGAACTGAAGAGACCAAAAGAGCTTCTGATGCCAGGCAGACCTTCACTGCCAAATGCAAAAAATTCTGATGTGTAGTGGGTGGCAGAAGCATCAGTCCAAAGGAAACGGCTACAAGAAACCGTAACACCAAAGGGTCAGTTCCGGGCAGTCTCAGGGAGAAGCGAAACATGTTGGAATATCCTCAGAATGTCCCAAGGAGACGGAGGTTTTAAGCCATCTCTATTTCTGGTGTTTATTAGATCTCTCAACTTTATCAGAGTGACATGGGTACGGAGGGAGAGTGCCCCCTCCTCTTCAGGCCCACCGTCTTCCTCCATTCCTGTAGCACCGCAGTTTTGGAAGTCATATTTTTCAGCATTAGAACAGAGATACCAGTAGAGGGGGCAGGTGGAGTATTTTTCAGTCGGACTAGCCAGACTGAGCTGTCCCTACCACAAAAAAAAAAAAGGAAGGAAAAAAAAATTCTAAAGAGGGATGCAACGGTCTCATCAATAAAAAGTTTCCTTTTGGCTAAAGATGTGCACGCAGCGCACCAATCTGTGCTAGACCCTGCACTACAAGTGTCTGGCACATCGGTCATTAGAATAAAGGCATACACGCTGAAACGGAAACATCTCAACCTCTAAATCCCAATAATTTCTGTTTAGATAGCACAGTTTACTTCAGGACTAAAAGGAAAAGTCTTAATTCTCTGGGATAGCATTTCTATGAAAATCGGAACAGAGATCCCTGGGCTTGCTTCCCCTACAGCCATTTAATACAAAATAAAAACATTCAATCTACTTACTTCAATTGAGCTGGAAAAAACAATTTCCCAAGTCTTAGAGAGTTGAGAATGTGCCAAAACATTTGCCCATCTCCAAAGGCAACCTTGACCATACGTGATCCAATGGACTTTCTTGCCAACAGCTCTGGGTACTACAGAAATAAAAATACATTAAGACCATATTTCTGGTGTTATAGAGAGAAAGAAATCCAAAACCAGGTTTTTTTTCCTTTCTCAATGAAAGGATTAAACCAGTTCCATCAAGTCTATTTATGTTACTAGCCCAGAAAATACTTTCTTGGGACATCCAAGATTTATTTCCCTCAGGTACTCAAACACGCTGCCCTCAGTGTAAAGTGCCCAGTCTACATGCGAAGAGCTGAAAATTCCAAGTTTTCAGGTCGAAAGCATTGTAATAATTCTTATTAGGATAAATATATATTCTAGCCTGTGGAACTATAGATTCCGTCTTAGGAAGGTGTGGAATAATTGCTGGAGGTGGCTTAGAAATTAAACATATTCACATTTTAAAGAAAGGTACAGCAGCGACGAAACTTTCGGGGCAGAGTGCAGCTGGTGTGTGAGGGATATATTCCACAGAGGTTCCCGAGGCAACCAGAGATGTTGGTGACATTGGGGAGTCTGGTGTGCTAACCCTAAGAGAAATGGCACAGGGGATGGAGAGGAATGGAGGCACTGCGGCCAAACTCTGTGATAAAATGGGAACTTGAAGGTCTTACGGAACCCCCGAAGGACTTAAGGAACTGATAAGCTGCCTAATTGCTACCCTGAGCCAACAATCTGTCGTTTTTTGACAAAATGCTATCTTTTAGGTGAACTTTGCTCATTATAATACCAAAAGACACCTCCATCCCAAAAGCCATGCGCCTCCAAGGTGCGACCACTCCTCACGGAGTCTGCGCTCCGAGTTTTTCGTAGTCTATACCTTTAAAAACGAAGCGAGAAAGTTTTACACGAATCATAACAAAAGTATGTATGACTAGAGTCCCCCCAAGCTCCACCTGAAAGGTAAAGAAATAGCATAAAATAGCTTAAGAGAGGAGGGATGTCAGGGAAGACACCAGGGCAGTCAGGGAAATACCACCACTGACGGCTGGGATCAGTCGCCGCCGGGCTGAGCCTCTCTCCCCCCTCCCATGAGGACTCTTGTGGGTAAGATTCAAACACTCAGCCGTACCAAGTGCTTCCCTGGGAAACTTAGAAACCTCTGTAGAGCTGTTTTATAACTTAAAACATTTGTAGCCAGGCTATATTACTCACATCCTTCGCGTTCGCACGTGCTTTGCAGGCAGGAACTTTATCACTGGCAATCCAAAAGAACTTGTGCATCTGTTGCTTCAATAAACGACACTTTTCGCTAACCTAGTCGTGCCAGTTCGTAGCGAACGCGACCCAACTCCTTTAAGTGCGGCCGTGCTCGTTTATGGAAATGCTGCTAGATCCAATTGTGTATGGTGTTGTTAGCGCATCCGTAACCGTGACGGTTCAATATACATATTGAACGCCACCGGAGTTCTAACGCCGAATTGGACAGACAGCTGCCCTTCACCTTATTCTGGTGAAAGATGCGGATGGCTCAAAATGGGAAGGATAATCATCCCCTACAGAGGGCCTCGAGGGTGGTGTGAACTGGAAGTAAGGTCACTGCTACAAGATAAGAAGTCAGATTTGCAAACAAACATCAGGAAACACAGTTAGGATCCTACAAGCTGAAGTCCGAGCCAGGAGGTTTGTGCCCGGATGGGGCAAAGGGATGTCTGCGCTCATTGGTTACAGAGCGATTGCCACCGACGGAACGAGGAACGGCACACGAGCCTGTGGGATGTACTGAAGGAGCCAACTCCAGCAGAATTTGTGGTAGCACAGTCTAAAATACTGGGGAGGTTTTGACTGGATTACCTTGTGCAGAGCACAGTCAAATTCATCTTTCCTGGAGCACACGGCGTAACAGAAGAGGCGGAGAGAAGTGGTTGCGTTCAGCCTCACGCGGAACAGGTTGAAGGAAGATCTTATTGTCTAATGGAGGGTGTGGAGAAGACAGAGCCAGATTCTTCTTGGAGGTACAAAGTGCTCAGCCAAGAGGCAACGGAGAAAAGTTGGAATGTAGGAAGTTACATGTATGACTTTATTTAGCACAAGGGTGATCAAATATTGGAACAGGAGTCCAGAAAGGCTGCAGCATCTCCACCCTTGCAGATGCTCAAAGCTTTTCTTGGCAAGGACCCGAGCAACCTGGCCTACTTGACCCTGGTCAGAGTGGAGAGTCGGACTAAATGACCTCCAGAGATCTCCTCTGACCTAAATTTTATGAATAAGGGGAAGCTGGGATAGGCAAAAAGAAAAGTCACTAGGTTAATCGGGGGATCATATTAACTCTTGTACAGAAGGGCTGGTAGAAAATGTCATGATTTGTCTATAAATGCATTAGAGGAAAAGAGGGGATGGACCATGGTGGGAACAGCATTTAAGTTAGAGGTCAGTTTTAGCAAGAGCTAAACGTGGCTGTGAACGCACTTAGGCTGGAAGTTAGAAATAGAATCCTTAGTTTAACAGCAAGAGTTGCAAGAACAGTTCCACGTTAGAAAGATGGGAGTAAAAAAGACCTCACGTTTTTATGGTAGAACACGTTCTGATGAAAGTAACTTGGGTGGTCTAAGCTTGAAGGAATTGCATTCAGCAAATTAGTTCAGTGAAGAATAAGCCTGGCAAGCTTAGCGAGTAAAATTATCCAAAAACATGAATAGTACTACCTGAAATCCAGCGCAGACTTGGTCTATATTTCACCTAATGTCACCGCTCTGGCGTCCACCGACCAGTAACAGCCAGCTAACAAAGCAACGGGGTAACAGCAGGTCTTTGGAAGACACCGTCACTCAGAGAGACCTTCGGGTTATTTTCGTATGTTAAAAATCCCTCAAAAGTAGATGTAAATCCTTAACTGATTAATTGCGTTCAGGCAATACTGCTCATTCTTCTCTAAAATGAATGAATTCTTGAGAAATCCCAACTTACTATAATCTCTGCTGGCGTCTGTTTCTGATAGCATTTTAAAGCATCTCCCACTGGCTCGTACCTGGTGTCTTTTCTGTCCACATGAGCACAGAGCTCTTCAGTTTCAGAAATATTTTCAGTGAGAGGAATCCAGAGAGCTCCCAGCCAATCCCTACCCAAAAGGAGAGGGAATCGCTAACCTTTTTATCCTTGCTTTATATTTTTGCTGCTTATTTTTAATGAGTGCAAGTCAGGAAATATAAATTCTCCTAAAGATGGGTTGGGTTTTTTTTGCACCTACCGAGTAGTACTTAATTTTCCACATTGTTTTTGCGTTGAGAACAATCCAACATCGACAAATAAAGCTACTGCAACGGAGCCATCAAACGATGACCTGCAATATTCACAAGGTTCATATTCCACATGATCTGCCGGTGTCATCAAGAACAACAGTTGGCGGATAAAAGCCTCCGCGTGCTTTAACTTCAGTGGAAAAAAAAGCAAGTCATGGCTGTTGAGTGAGCTCTTACAGAAAGGTCAAGCGTGAAATCCGTAACGTTTTCTGTACTCACCAACGGAGGCAGATGAGTTGAATGCGGCAATTATTTGTTTGGATACCGATCACCAGCATTGGTAAAGTTATATACACAAACTGCTTGACATCCTTCTACAGGCAATATTATCTAAGAATGAAAAAAAAACCCAAACAATTTGAGAAAAGCCACATAGAATATCCCACTTTATCTGTACTAAGGGCGTCAGCTGCAAAATTAATGCTTGCTCATACGATAAGTTCAATTCAGCACAGCTGAAAAAAGATAATTTTGATGTCTGCAAGTAATAATGAAGGTGCCTAAATAGAAAACCATCTTGGTCAATAACTAATCTTAGATTTTTCAGACTGATCGGGTGCAGAAGCTTCTTTCTACGACAGAGATTCAGGAAAACTGAGCGCCTTTACTTTCGGGAATTGAGAAATACCAGCCACCGACATTAAAATTAATTAACTCTTCCTCTGCAGATTCCATGACGCTCTCTGGTTCCTTCAGATAGAAGGGGAAAACACATCAAGAGGTAAGAATGAACCTGTAAATCCTGAAAGAATGGACATTTTATTTTAAATCTCCACTGGACTTTGCATTTCATTTTCCATTCTGTGGTAGCGTACTTGCCATATATTTTGAAGCAGCTTGTCAAAAAATAAAGTACAGGGCAAGTGACCCAGAGGATTTACGCTCCCATTCACTCGCGCGTGCACATCCTTCAGCTAACACGTGTTTGTGGTCACGGGTCATGACAAGTCAGCAAATTGCATGGTTTTACATAGCGTAATACTGACCGGGAAACCTCGGAACGAGCTGGTTTATATGTGCGCCGAGTTTGTTACACAGAGCAGCACGTGAAATATGACAAAGGTCTTCCTTAAATATTCAAATAAAAGTAACAAAATACAAGTGAGCGCCATACGCCCTCCCGCACAACCCGCGTGTCTACGGACACCCCATTCTCTCCAGTTAGTAATAAATATCTGCATCTTAAAATAGTGACTATTTAGGTCACAGTCGTCTTGATGAGATAGGCAAGAAAATAAACGTCCACAGTGAAAGGATGCTCGGTAAGCACATACACGGCTGACAGCTAAGCAAAGAGAAAATTGACCCAAAGCAGGACAAGAACACACAGTTAAGACCTGCATCCAGTTTTCTCCACTTTATTGTATCATGTCGAGATGTCGATTAGTCTGTGGCCTACTAAAAATAGGTGGAAAAGTCAATTCAGGGCCGAAAACAATAATAATAAAAAAAAAGCCACAGCAACTACCCTCCAAAGGCAAGGAGGGAGGGTTTGTACTGACGATGGAGGAAAAAGCATGGTGGAAGACGATACCTGGTGTCTGGGATGTATTCAGGCTCTTTCTCACACAAGTGGCTGCAGAAGAGAGAGTCAAAAGGAAACCTGGAAAAGGATGGGTGGGGGAAAAAGCCATTTATACTTACATAACAAATAATTAAGAAACAAATTGCAATTTTTTCCCCGGCAACGCTTACCTGCTGTGGGAAGGCGCCACTCACTCTCTCTCTCTCCCCACAAAGGGCTCGTTAGCTGCCTTCGTTTGAAGGGTCGAGGCGCCCACCTCGACCCACAAAAAATATGAAATAACACCTAAATAATTTTTTTTTTTAACTGTCTCAGCGGTTTCCCATCAAACAGCGTTGACAGCTTTGAAGGTTAGTAAAAGAAGATTAGGATTGGTTGCCGCTGCATTGCTCCGAGCTGCCTCGGCTCTGCGGAAGGAGCAGCAGTGGAAGGGATAAAGCGGGATTTCAACAGGGATAACGTGGGATTTCACCCAGTAAATGAGACAAACGAGCACAACCCCGTGAAATACAAAGAGGGGATCTTAAGGGAGCTGCGCCCCCATTCAGCTTTTCATTTCTCCTCTTACTACTGAAAATAACGATGTGAACATCAGTGCTTTTTCCGGCGGATTTTTCATTAAGCCTTCCTGCGGGCACAAGGGAAGGTAAAAAGGGGTTACGACGTCTCGTCATGTTTGACTTCGCACGCTGATGGTGTGAAGAGGGACTGCATGGTCGAGCGCGGCCGGTTTTGGCTCACATTCCCCCCACCCCGGGGCGTTGGGATGGGCGGGCACCCCCAGGCAGGAGGAGGAGCACACACCCAAAAAAGCAAATTCCCATTTCAGAAGCGATTCAGGAGCAAAGAGCCTCGGTTTTAGACCAGTCGGTGAAAGCACAGCACCCACAGTTGTTCGTACACCTGGTGATCAGACCCCACTCAAATTCACCCTTTTAGTTACAAGCAGCATATCTGTGGCTCTTTTAATATAAAGAGCTGCGGCGAGGCTCAGTTTTAAAATCCCTTCACTTAAGAATTAACTTCATTATCTATTTTTACCTGCTATGAGGGGTTCATGACAACCCCAGCACCAGGGAGCTCCCAAACGAGGATCCCTACAAGAGAAGGGACCATCCTGCTGCCCAGGCTGAACCTCCGAAAGCCAGAAAAGAAGGGGCTGGGCCATGATTTAATGGGAAAGCCAATTAACACAATGGTAATGGGACAGGGTTTGTTAATTAGAGGCTGTTTGTGTCATTTCGTGTAGATAAAATAGGAAACAGGTGAGAAGCAAGACCCAAGGAATAAAAAAAAGCCAAGGAGATCTGGAATAAGACAGCTCGTTACTTGACTCATCGTTGTTAGCATGCAGGACTTTTAGGTTTTTTAAAAAAAAATAATTTAAGGAGGGCTTTAGATAAAGATATGGGAGTGCTCATCAATATTTTTAAGGTTTTTTTAGGGACAAGGTCAGCATTAAAAAAAAAAAGGGGTGTTGAAAGGAATGCAGGCCAACTCCACATGTTAACATATAAATTATATATACATATGTGATTCTATGATATTAGTAATTTGTATATCGAATGTTAATGTATAATTAATGTGTAAAATAACAATCGCATTCTGGGACTGTGTCCCACCTCCCAGTGGGATTATACGTCTTTAGCATGTGCTCAAGTTCACCCATTATCAGCCCCGCGTGTTACTACTGGAAGCATCCGCCGGCACGAAGACAACTTTATTGACTTGCTTTATTAATAATCTCCCCAGACAGCAATCCGGAGGCTGCCGCCGGGCCCGATTGTTGCGTTGGGTTTTTGATTTTGGAGCTGCCAGATTCTCTGCTGTCTCTTCTGGCGGGCTTGCCGGCAAAACTGAAGCCACAACGATTTTGCGGTGCCGTCGGATGCGTTTAGATCTACTGGGGAGGGTGTCGGAAGGGCCGCCGGGCTGTGTTTTGGCACAAGGAGGGGAAAAATGGGGAGGATTTGCTTTCTGAAAAATACAACATAGAATAAGGAGTTTTCTTAGACCGTCTTCAGACAGTGCCTATGGAGTTTTATCGATATCCAGCTGAGCCTCCCATGTGGAAAGCCCCCGTCGGCGCTGGCCAGGCAGCTGCCGCGCAGAGGAGCTCTTCAGCTGTCAGCTGGCTTCTCCTGCTCCCCAGGAGGACAAGCGAAGAGCAAATGCTCCTCTGCCCGCCTCTGCCGTCACGTTCACACCCATTTTCTCCAACCCTGAAAAGATTCCGAGTCCAGCAACTCATCAGCAAAACTTCCAGCAACACTTACCGTCCTCTGGATGATCTTCAGGGCCGTCTTCATGGCCGAGTTGTTCAAACTTCTGCGTTTCCCAGATGTTGCACATGCGTTCGGGCTGCGGTTTTATGTTTTACGCGATGTGATGGCACTGCAGCCTGTCACAGGCCCTGGTCCCCTACGCTGCCCCCAGCTGTGCTCCTGCTCCCTTCCTCAGGTCGGGTTCAGCAAACACCCGGCTGTGGGGTGTATCAAATCACGTCACCTTCTTGATCCGGTGGAAAGCTGGTCTATTTTCTTCTCGGTGGATCTTACTCCAACACGCCGAGTCAGGAAATGAGGTGCCTGGGCTCGGTGACATACCCTCCCGGAGATGGTCCACCTAGAGAAGAGCCCAAGCTCCCCCAGTTGTGACGTCAACCCACCCAGAGCTCCTCAACCTTCTCAAAGCTCTGTCTCAGCGGAGCGAGAAATGCTGGATTTATGAGGGCAGAAAGACGGAGCTCCATGGGTAGGGGTCTCTTTTGATTTCGTTCTTTACCCTGAGGTCTACTGGCTAAAAACCCCAGGAGAACCAGGTCGCAGGAGTTTTCCCAAGACCACCGGCTAAACCCGTGGCGATAACATGAGCGGGAGGACGCTGGGTTTTTCCTTCCTCCCTCCGCTCCTTGAGACTAAAACACATAACGTAGGGATAGCATTGCAGACGCCGCAGGGAAATGTTTAAATCCAAAGCTAAAAAATCTGTTTCCAATTAGCTCTCCAAAAACAACAACAACAACAAATTTAATAAAAAAAAAAACCCTCACACCACATTGCGCTCATTAACGTTTCTCGCTCTCCAGAGGGCTCACCAGTACCGCGGGAACGGGTCCTAGGGATTTACCAGGCAAAAGTGTAGAAAAGCGACTCGTTTCTCTTAACATTTGTGACCCTCTGTGATTCGGGGGATTATTTTTGTTGTTGTTGTTGTTGTTTTCTTTTGTCTTGTCTCATCGCAAACGGGTTATCTGATGCAGCAGCTGGAGGAGAGCCCTGTGTCAGCTTCCACGTGACACGAGAGGGCTCAGGCTGCTGCTTCTGGTTATCGTACTTCAAGAAATCCAACGCCCACGTACGGAAAGGGTTCCCTTATAGCCTCCTGGGCTACGGTACGCCGAGTAAATGGTGGCTGACGCGGCTTTATAAGGCTCGCAAAAGGGATGCGATGCAACCGTAGGCGCGTTACGCCAGTGCCAGCTCTGCCGTAGATGCCTTTGCCGGGAGCTTTGGTTCGCTGGACAAGAAGAACGAGATTTCTGTAGTGTAATAAGAAAACAATAACATCATAGGACAGATACTTGGGCTGCCCGAGGACCAAAACACGCTTTGCCACAGTGTGGTTATCAGCTGTTTTCAGTCTGTCCCTGCCCTCAGACAGACAAACTGACAACCAAACCTTCGTCCCCGTTTGCCCCGCACTCTTCGATGGCCGGTCTGGGTGGTTGCAGGTGCCTGAGAGGGGCTCAGAGGTTTGGTGGCCGAGGAGGTTCGAGCATCTCCTCTGCCGTGCTCCGGAGCGGAGCCCGCACGGTTCTGCGCCCTGGATGCTGCGGGGTCAGGAAGGCGGCACCGAACTGCCGGAGGGCATTTACCCGCTCCTACAGCCCTGAGTTTTAAAGACTTTGGGGTACAAAGAATGTTCCACACCCCCTCCCAGGCTGCTCTGGAGATTTTTGCTGAGCATAACCTGCAGCCTCTGGATCCCACAGTCCCCTTTTGTCTCTCAGGATGGCTCTGGCTGTTAGAAAGATGCTCAGCCTTCTCCCCGCGTTCCCTTTAGATGCGTTGCTTTGGAAAAACAACCGGCTGAGCTCCCGGGTGGAATTTCTAAGACTGGAAGTGAAACAACTCACCAGACTTCAGGAGACGGGGTATCTTCTGCAGGACAGGCTCAGGTAGGGTACGCAGCTTGCCTGTCACGGCGGGAGGCGGTACCCTGTCCCCCCCTCCCCACTAAGCTTTGTAGACTTGTAATACCCCCGCGCTGGCGCCAAAAATGGGTGAGTTCAGGGCTTTGACACACGAGAGAGCTATTTTGGTGACCCTTAGCGCACGTCGTACGCTTCAGGAGGCTGAAACTGGCTACAGACTTCGAAGCCAAGAGATGAAAATGCCAGTTCGGTGAGCGGGAAGTCGGGAATATTCTGGGTCCGATGCAATGGATTCCCTTAAGAAGACCATCTCGGGTCAAAAAAAGGAGGTTCGGCGTTTGCAATCAGAGCACTCCACTGTTGGGCTGTCTTAGCACGTGCTGTCAGTCCCTTTGAACGGCTTCTATCAGTTATAGGACTTACATGGTGTTTCATACACAGCCAGCTACGGATGAAATCTTAAAATGAAGCGTAGCTGTAGTTGCAGTCATCTTGAAACACCAAGCTACAAACTCAGAGCTCTAATTACATACTTTTTTTTTTTTTTAAACGTGATTTTGAATAAATGGAAATCAGTGGAAAACGGGGTTGGAAATGGAAAGGGAAAACGGGTGTAGAAAAATCTTTATAATTACAGCAGGTTCACCATTCAAATTTTTTTCCTCCAGTGTCCGCAAACCCTTGTGCTGCGGCGGTTGGCTACAGAGAGCAGCCACGCTGGTCACAAAAGGTCTCTTCCAGCTGAAAAACGCACGGGTCATGAGACATCATCCCCGGCAGAAAGAACTGCATCAGCACCATCGGCACACGGCTCCGCTCGGTACTGCAGTTCAGCCCAATTATGCAATTGTCCACTGTACAGGGAACAAAATAGACATTAAATATGGACTGTGTTCAGTTTTATCTTGTACGAAACCTCATGCTATATTTAAAGCTGGTGAATCTAATCCTTGCTTTTTTTTTTTTGGTTGTTTTAATTTCTCAGCATTTTCCTGCTCCCATCTGCCCCGACATTCTTACGCTTCTGCCACAGTCATTACATTAACAAAAAGACTCCTGTATAATAAAATTTTATCTGAAACCATGCCATGCTGGGAAGATGGTAATTTCGTTAATTGAATTCCCTCTGAAATGGTACTGAATCAATACTCCAGCACGGCGCCAGAAGCACGTAGCTGGCGATGGAGTCTTGCACGTAACACTCCCAGTCAAACCAGTATCTCGGGTCGCCGGCTGCGGGGATCTGAAATTCTAGCCCCAGGCTTGGAGGTGTACCTGTGGGAAAGTGCCTGACCCACCGGGATATCAGCTGCTCTCTGCATCTTGTCTGAACACGATTGGCAGCCCAGGCTGTGTCGTCTGGGAGACGTTGGCCATCAGACTCGCAGCGAAATGGAAAAGTACCGAGGAAGGCGGCGCGGGCACAGCTCGACGGGGAAGCTGTTTGGCCTGGCGTGGGACCAAGGATCTGCCCTGTACCAGCGTAACACTCTCCAAGGAGGGATGCTCGCCGAGGGAGGAGATTTTTCATAGAATTACAGAATTGCCTAGGTTGGGAGGGACCTTTAAGATCGTCGAGTCCAACCATCAGCCTAACACT
>RSEF01000011.1:1143130-1178750 GCA_003993805.1 Himantopus leucocephalus | reverse complement strand
TTCAGGGAGCTGTAGGGAGCCAGAAGGTCTCCCCTCAGCCTCCTTTTCTCCAGAATTTTTTTGGAAGAGCAACATTTATGAGCTGGTGCTCATAATGAGCTCATGATCTTCCTGGTGCTCCTCCACAGGGACAGAAAGGATAAAATCCTGCTGGGCTTATTGGCACCCCCTGTCTCGCTCTTCTAGGAATGAATCTACGCCCTTGCGGAAGAGAGTGATTAGTCCTCATCAGTATCTCCGGCCAAACCACTCATCCCAGAGAAAAAATGACCTCTCCGAGGAGCCAGATCCCTAATCCCAGGCACACAACTTGCTGTCAATGCGTGAAGCACTTCATTCAGTACAGACTTGACCCCAGGATGATTTTAGAAACTCTCTAGGGGAGCGACCTTGGGGGGCAGAGAAGGCATCTTACAGCTAAATTCATCGTAACCACTCTGCTGAGCCTTCTGGGCTGCACGTCTCTCTGGCGAACTGGGAGATCAGCCTGCTGGAGGGTCTGGGTTGGTCCGAAATGGTGGAGCTTGTGGTGGCTGGGTTGGGTGCGAGGTCTGGAGTGCTCCTCTGCTGCCGGGAGCGGGGCCGGAGAGCGGCCAAGGGGAAGAAACAAACGGAAAGGAGATTAAAAAAAACCACCAAAGCTTCGTGTCTGGGGCTTGGATCAATGCAAGCAACATAAATATTGGCTGAGACACCTTCCGCCCGCCGGCTCCTCTGCTGAGAGGGAATTACGTGCTGGCTGCAAAATGTCTTTCTTGAGTTGGTGCGGAGCCAACCTCGGAGCAAACGCTCGGCCAGAGCAAATACATTAGCGCAGGGGAAATGGCTGCAAGCCCTTTTGTTTGGGTTCCGTCACTTTTCATCACCGAAAGTAGTTCTGCAGCCGAGATTTGCAGGTCTCTGCTGTCTCAGCAGCCTGTGCCACCACTTCAAGCTTCACTGGGAAAACGGCCGGAGCTGCTGGTCCTGTAGAAGTTCCTTCAGGCTGTGGTCTTCTTGAGGTCTGAGGACCCCAACTTGGGCTCTCCTCGTCCGTCCCGTGCTCCAGTGCCAACCGTCCTGGGGACCTCTGCTTTCCTGTCCATATTAGTCCTGCAGACTGATGTTTAAAGGCCATACTCCTTCCACTGGCCTCCCTGTGAGGCCGTGTCTCCACCTGCCTTCGACCACAGATCGGGGCTGCATGATGTGTCCTTAACACAGATCCCAGCTGTGGTACCTCACATGCTTTTTTTCTAAAGGGCCTTCACACCCTTCTGCAAGGATGACACGTAGCCCACAGCTCCCCAGGAGATCACTGAACTGGTATTTAGAATGTTTTCCATTTTTGGTGAAGACCCAAATCAACGTCTCGTTGTTCCAAGGAAGCTGTTCCCGTCACTTCAGGAGAAATGACTTATTTTCCCATCACTTCAGGAGAAATGACTTATTTTCAGGTTGATCTTAGGCACTTTGGAGCCCTTAGACCTTGTTGGGTCTTCACCAGCACTTATTGTCCTGGTTTGGTAGGACCGAGATACCAGACTAGAGGGTGCCAACCAGGCTGGCCAGAGTGGCCTGGCCATTGCTACCCTCTCCCCCCAGCCCTGTCCCCACACAGGGAACAGCATACCCAGGAGCTGCCTCCTTGGGAACACGGAGAAGGGCCGAGGGGCAAGTCCCATGTAAGCTGTGGAGAGAGCGGTGGAGAACTTGAAGAGGAGCTGGAGAAGGTATGAAGCACCTTTACGCTGGGTGGTTTGGCAGTGCATGGGAACTGCTAGCCACCGCCTGACCTCCACCACAGGTTCACAGGCTGCAAAGAAGCTGCTTCGGTTCAGGATTCAGAGCGGGATGCAACCGACTGGTGGCAAGGTTCTGCCGAGCGGGAGGTCCTGCCGTCCCTGCCCTGGCTGCTCCATCACCCGAGCAGCAGCAGCTCAGCTCCCCTTGTTTCTAGAGGACCTTAGGGAGGTATCTCCAAGTGAGGACCCATCCACCCTCCTTGCAGGCTCACAAACCGTGGGTGTTCAGCAGCTGCTGGGTGGATGGCTGAGGCCCCCACGCTCAGAGGAACTGGGGGAACTTGGGGAGGAAGGGGCTGCTGCTTCCGAACGCTGTGCGCTGCTGCTGGATGCGGAGATGCCAGAGCTGCTGCTCTTACCACATGCAAGCTTAAAACCAGGCAGAAATCCCCTTCCCAGGCTTGATGTCCCAGTATCAAAAGCATGTCAGCACCCACAGCTCCCCTTCAGAGCTGCCCCGACACGGGTACCCCCCTTTGCTCCACCACCAGGTCCCCACCAGAGCCACGTAGCGGCGGGGGACGAGTCCCACGGGGCCTGACCTGCTCACCTCTTCCCAAAAACGTTCTTCCGTCACAAAGCCTCCCAAGTACGCACAGGGACAGGGCCGTGGGTGGCACCTCCGTGGACCACGAGGCGATGGAGGGCAGCCTTGCCCTGGGAATTTCGCGCCGCATTTTTGCAGCCGGGCAGTGGAGTCAGCAAAGGGTTAAAACCCTCATTCCCCCCGCCCCGGCCCCCCCATCCTCCCCCAGCAACGACTTTTTGGGAGGAGGAACATCTGATCCTGGTGAAGCATTTAGAGGCATAGCCAGCCACAAACCACCCCCCCCCCGACCTGTCCGGAGGAGGGCTAACGCCAACCACCCTTGTCCCCGCCAAGCGCAGCCTGCCACTGGTAGACACTTACTGGGAGACCCTCATCGAGGGGGTCAGGCTGGAACCAGCCCAGAAGAAGTCAACCTCTTACTCCTCCTGCGTTTGCAAAAGCGGGTGGCCAGCGCGCAGGAGGTGCAGGGCTGCGCGTGGGCAGGCAGCGAGCCTGCCCGAGCCACCCGCGTGCCCCCAGCATGTTCCCTCGTGGCGCGGGCAGCGGCAGCGCCGTGGCTGAGGCACCCGCCAAATAACCCCGGTAGGTTCTTGAGGGAGCTCAGCTCCGAGCAGATGACCACGGAGGTGGGTATCTCGCTGGAAAGCCTGGCATGGCCGCAGCAGGCTCTGCCGGCGGCTGGGAGGGGGGTGGCAGCACCTTCACCCAGCCTTGAACAGCCGCAGCAGCCGTCACCCCATCCCGGAGCCGCCGTCCCATCCCGGAGCCCGGCTTGTTCCCAGGGATCGTTACCAGGAGCTCGTGTGTTTGGTTGCAAACAGAGGCGGGAGCGGGAGCCAGGCGCTCGTGTTTGTGTGCCTGCGGTTGCTCAGGCAACTCGGGGCCAGCCAGGAGCCGCCAAAACCATCGGGCGGCCAAGGTCAAGCCCACGGCGCGGCCGCCCTGGGGCGGCACGGCCAGCCCGGCCTCCCAACCGGGCGAGCGGGCAAAGGGGATCGCGCTGCTCGGTGCCGCTGAACACAACCAGACCGGGGGCGTCAGTGCGGAGGGGGTTTTATTGCAGAGCCGGGTTACAGCGCGGGTCTGCAGCATCCTTTGGTTCGGGCTTCGCCAAGGCAGCGGGAGGCCACGGGGGGGTTGAGGTCACCTTTGCCGATGGCCAGGCAACGCCAAGCTCTCCCGGGGTGCATCCCGGGAGCATCCCGGCAGCACCGGCACTAGCGGCACCGCAGGGTGTGAGCCTCCTGCGGCGCCGGGCAAGCGGCAAAGCCGGGCAGCCCCGTGGCGAGGGCACCGGTGGGGAAGGAAGGAGGCGGCTGCGGTGTAACTGGTGCGGGGTTAAGGCAGGTCCCCGGGGAGCTCTGCGGGGAAGACGGGCTGCGGTCCCCAGTGGGACTGGCAGGGAGGGTGCCCCGAAAGCCGGGGCTGAGGTAGGGAAGGTTTGGGTGCCAGCGGGGCAGGGGAGCCCTGAGGAGCAGCGCTGTTAGTNGGGGGACAGGAGGGGCTGGAGGGGGTCACAGCATGGGGGGGACACAGACGTAGCGCTGGGGCAGAGCACGCGGCCCGGCGACTTCCCAATCACACGAGCGCTGGGCGGCCGACATCCCGCCAGCCTGGGGCTGGCCCCAGCGCAGCCTCCCGGGGCCCCACGTCACACGGGCATGTCCCACGGCTGACGTGAGCGCCGGCCCCACGGCCGACGCGCAGGGACCGGGGCGGTGGGCGCCACGGGCACCCGTCCCTACTTTTTCACTTTGGCGTCGTAGGTGCCCGCGTTCTTGTAGGCACTGACGTAGCCGCTGGTGTCCACGATGTTCTCCCGCCCGCTCTTGCCCTTGCCCTTGCCGCTCTCGTCGAAGCGCTCCTTGTGGGACCCCGTGTACTTGGAGGTGTCCGTCAGCCTCTCCACGGCCCCCACCGTCTTGGCTTTCTGCGGTGGGGAGACAGGCAATGGGAGTCGAGAACGTGCCCCATCCCCTTCCTCCCTTGCCCCACGCAAGCCCCAGACACCCGCTGAGGACCCTGCCGTGCCCCCCGGGGACCCGTGCAACCCCCAGCACACCGTGGGGTGCCCCGGAAAGCATTTGCGCTGCGGGCAGAGCTCCGTCCTCCCGTCCCGAGCATCCCTCCTGCTCCCAGCAGCCGAGGGGCTCTTCACTCACCGTGACGCCCACGTTAATGGGCTCCTTCCCTGCCACCAGCTGGCAGATGGCTTCGTACGCCTCCTCTTTGCTCTTGTCCTTAAACCTCTTGGGGGCCAGCTCCTCCAGCGCCTTCTTGAACTCCTCGTAGTTGATGACACGGGCTGTCTTCCCTCTGCAAGCACAAAATCCAGGCTGCCGTGAGCACGTCCTCAGGTTGCGCCTCCAAACAGGGCTGCGGCGGGCTGAGCTGCAGCGGGGAGACCCCCGGCTTCGTCCTCCGCCAGCCTCGGGCCCCTCGCCCACCTCCGAAAGGCAGCTACGGCCAGCGCAATGCCGGCTGAGCGGGTCAGGGCGGGCGCAGCCGGTGCTGAGCTCCGGCAGCTTTTCAGCCACGCGCTTGTTAAAAGTCCTCGATGCTAAAAACCTCCCCCCTGCGTGGAAGCGTCCTGGGACCCGGGTGCTGGTGGCAGGAGGGGACGCGCATCCATTCCCCCTGCTCCCAGCCTGCCCGGGATGCCCAGCACCCTCTTTCCCCAGGCAGGCACCAGTCCTTCTCTGGTCAAATTGGGAAGGACGTGCACAGAGCAATCTCTCCCACGAGCGCCTGGTCCTCGTCTCTGAGGCAGCACGGCGACCCACCCTCCTACGTGCCGAAAACTTCCCGGTGCTCGGAGCCTCCTGGCCCCACCAGTGCAGAAGGGGACGCCTGGGCAGAGGGGGCAGACTCCCCACCCATCCTTCCTCCTGCACCCTGGCGCAGAGCGTCGGGTGTCAGCGCATCCTCGGGGACGCCCCCAAAATCAGCCCCAGGTGCCTTCAGCCCTTCAGCTGCCCCCGTGACCTCTGAGGAGCGAGGACCAGCGTCCTCGCCGAGCTCAGCTTGGGGCTGGCCAGGCCCAGGGATGGGCTGTGCCACGTCACACAGGACACCCCTGAGCACCCTCCTCCGCGCCCCGCGGCACCTTCTCGCGAGGATGGGTGGGCAGAACCAGGCAGACCCACCTCGGTGCCTGGGAGCGGAGCCGGGGGGCACAGCCTCTGCACCAAAATCTGAGCCTCCCACCCCCCAGATTTGGATTGATTTATTATGGGGTCTCGCAAAAGCGGCCACACAAGCTCCCTGAAGGCAGGACGCCGCGGGGCAGCGCCCGCTGCTCCATGATGGAGGGACCACGGACGGCCCGGGCACGCAGCCGGGGTACCACACCCCCCCGGGGACCACCGCACCCAGGTACCGCCACCCTGCCCGCACCGCAAGAACATCCCCAACCTCCGAGCGGCTGGAGGACCCCGAAGAGCCGAGTCACTTACTTCACCTTGGAGAAGACAATGTCCACGTCGGTGCTGGTGACGCTTTTGCCGTCGGTGACTTTGCAGTCTTTGCACAGCTTGGCCCAGTTCTTCCCGTTCATCTCTTGCCCCGTAGCCTTGGTGTCGCCGTAGATGGCGAATTTGCGGAAGCTCTCTTCCAAGGACGCCATCTCAGCGCTCCCGGCCATGGGGCTGGAGGACGGGGGGCAGAGGGGCCCGTTACTGCCCAGGCTCTGGCTGGCAGCACCGGCAGAGCTCTGCCGCTCCGCTCTCAGCTCCGCGAGGGCAGGAGAAGGGCTGGCGAGGGCAGAGGGACTGCGGCAGGAGCGCGGCGTGGGCACCGCCTGCACGCGCAGGGGTGAGGGCCGGCGGCAGCCTCGGACAAGCCCCCAAGGCCAACAGCCAAGATGTGTTTTGGGGGATGGAGGCTCCCGATTGAGAGCCGTCAGCAGCGAGGCTGTCGGCTCCAGGGGCTGGCGAGGAGTGAGCGCATCAGCCCGTCCCCGCGGGAGCACTCTCCGGGAATGACGCAATGCGGCCGCCTTCCTCCCGCTTGCCGATGATGAGAAACGGCACCACTGCCTGCCTCCAGCCCCACCTCTCCCCTCCCCACTGCCTCAGCGTGGAGTCACCGGCGCTGGGGTACCTAGGAAGCCTCTCCACCACCCCATAAAGCCCCTCCACCACCCCATGAGGCCCCTCCACCACTCCACGAGGCCCCTCCATCACCTCAGGAAACCTCTCCACCACCCCACGAGGCCACTCCACCATCCCACGAGGCCACTCCATCACCCCAGGAAACCCCTCCATCACCCCAAGAGGCCTCTCCACCACCCCATGAAGCCTCTCCCTCACCCCACGAAGCCTTTCCATCCCCCTAGAANGCCCCTCCACCACCCCAGGAAACCCCTCCGCCACCCCATGAAGCCTCTCCCCACCCCACGAAGCCTTTTATCTCCCCAGAAAGCCCCTCCACCACCCCACGTGGCCACTCCACCACCCCACGAAGCCTTTCCATCCCCCCAGAAAGCCCCTCCACCACCCCACGAGGCCACTCCACCACCCCACGGGCCTCTGCGCCCCCGCAGAGCGCTGTGGCCGCTGCCGCACGCCGCCTGCCGTCGCCTCGCCGGCCTCGCCCTGCCGGCTCAGCATCCCTCGCCATGCGCCGAGCACCCGCAGCATCTCAGGGGGGACAGGGCGCAGCGGTACCCGGCTGCACCCCGAGGTGAAGAGCGGGTACTTCGCCCGGTGCCCGGCCCCCGGGATGCTCCCACCCCCCCACCCGAGAGCGGACACGGAGGAACGGTGGGTTCGGATGCTGCCGCCGGCGGCCTTCGCGTTGCCTGGCAACCGTCGCTAAGGAGGAGCGGCGTTGCCTGGCGACCGTCGCTAGGGAGGACCGGCGGGGCGGGGAAGCCGCTGGTCCCCGCCTGTCCCCGGGCTCCCCCCGGGAAGGGGGGGGGGCGGCCCCGCAGCGCACCGCACGGAGCCCTCCCGGTGGCCGGGGGGGTGCGGGGGCAGCGGCGGCCCCGCGCAGCCGCTCCGTTCCCCCCCCCGGGGTCACCGGCCCCGGGACGGGCAGCGGCCGGAGCCAGGGATCCGGGCCGGGGGGGGTGTCCCCGTTGCCGCCTCGCCCCGGGGAGGGGGGGTCCCGGCCCCGCCGCGGCCGCGCTCGGTCGGTCGGTCTGTCGGGCACTCACCTCCCGGCGCCGCGCTCTGTGGCGGAGGGGGGGGGGGCGGCCGCCGCCGCCGCCTGTTTAAGGCGCCGCCATAGCGACGGGAGGGGCCCCGGGCCGCGCCCGTACGGGGCTCCGGGCCGCCCCCTCCCGCCTCCCCCGGGCCGCCGCACGGCCTCGGAGCGCCCTCGGGGCGGAGACACCGAGCCCGGGCAGCCGGCGCCCACCGCCTCTGGGACGTCCTCCGCCCCCCCGGGAAGCCCCTCCACCACCCCACGAGGCCCCTCCACCGGCCCACGAGGCGCCACCGACACCCTACAAGGTCCCTCCGTCACCCCACGAGGTCCCACCGCCACCCCACAAGGTCTTTCCTCCACCCCCAGGAAGTCCCTCCATCCCCCCAGGAACCCCCTCCACCACCCCACGGAGCCCCTCAAGCACCAGGAAGCCCCACCACCACCCCACGAGACCCTTCCATCACCCCATGAAGCCCCTCCACCACCAGAAAGCCCCTCCACCACCCCAGGAAGCCTCTCCACCACCCCACGAGACCCCTCCACCACCCCACAAAGCCTCTTCACCAGCCCACGAGGCTCTACCAGTACCCCACAAGGTCCCTCCACTGCCCCACAAGGCCCCATCATCACTCCACAAGGTCTTTCCTCCATCCCATGAAGCCCCTCCACCACCAGGAAGCCCCACTACCACCCCATGAGGCTCTTCCATCACCCCACGAAGCCCCTCCACCACCAGAAAGCCTCACCACCGCCCTGCGAGGCCCCTCCATCACCCCGCAAAGCCCTTCCACCAGCCCATGAGGCCCTACTGGCACTCCACAAGGTCCCTCCACCACCCCATGAGGCCCCACCATCACCCCACGAGGCCCCTCCATCACCCCAAAAGGTTCCTCCACCTCCCTGCCCCTCTGGCCTGCAGCCCTGTCCCCCGCCCTACATGGCCAGCGTGCCCCTCCATAGAGGAACCGTCCCTTCTCAGTCCACACCATGGACCAAATGCCACTGCCCAGGCTGTGGGGACAAATGCCAACCATCCTGGCGTGCCAGGCAGCGTGGTGAGCCCCTGTCCCCTCTGCACGGCTCGGTGGGACACCATTAGAGCACCCCTGGGAGCAGCCAAGCCACATGCCAGCGCTGCCCGTCGTGGCTGCTGGCTTCCCTCACCCGGAGCCCGACCACACATGGGGCTCCTGGTGGGTGCTGCGGGCTGAAGCAATCCCCAAATATTGTGGTTGCCATGGGAGTCCCGACACAACCCACATCACTTACTCACGGCCCCACCTCCGCTGTTTGCCCAGAGCCCGCTCCGACCTGGGCGCTCCCCCGGCACTCCCTGTCCTCCTGCATGGCCATCCGCAGCGTCACCAGACGGTGTTCGCACCGAGAGGACGCAGTGGGGGGTTTGCCGCTGCCGTGCAGGGTCCTGCGAGTAAATCGGCAGCGTGGGGAGCTGGGCAGCGGCTAGAACAACACAGGCAGCCTTTGGCACCCTGCGGACTCTCTGTCCTGGTCCCTATGCAGAAGGGCTGCGGGGCAGGGACAAACACGGGTGTCCCCATGGCTGAGCTGCCCAAGGGGTATCAGCTCTGCTCTTGCACCCAGAGCCCTTTGCTTTGGGGTACGGCTCCTGTGACAATGTCCCCTTCTTGGCCAAGGGGCACATGTTCTCTGCTGGGACCTTGCTGCCAACTCTTGACGGGACAAAGCCCTGAGCCACCCGCTCATACTGAGCCTGGCTTGGAGCAGGGTCCGGAGACCTCCAGAGGTGACCAGTAGCCAACTCTGCGAGTCTGTGATTTGGGACCACTACCTTTAGCTCCCGCCTCGGAGATGAGTGCCAGGGCTGGTGTCAGTGGCCGCAGGCATGCCACAGCACCTGGCCGCTTTGGGTGGCCCCAGGTGGTCACAGCTGCCTGAAGGACCCCACTTTGTCATGTTCCCCAACCAGCCTTGTGACCCTTGTGATCAGCAGGAGCTGCTGTTTCACAGCCCAGCTGGAGGCAGGGTGGCAACCCGTGGCTGCCAGGTGGCAAGGACATCCTGGAGGGGACAGTCAAGGGCGGGCAGGACGGGTGTGGAGGCTCATCTAAGTAGGGTTGGACCAGTCTGATGCCAGAGTCCGGGCACACCTCACCAACAAGTGTTTCTCCTCCATCCAGCTTGTCCCGGCAGAGCTCAGACACGGCCGGAGGTGACACCAGGAGTACTCTGTCCTGAATGCGCACGCTTCCAGCTCTTCATAAAATATAACAGCAGGTGCCAAAGCGCAGAGGCTCAGAGGTTACAGTGGGAATTTAAACCAGACCCCACGCAGGCCAGCCAGGACCCGGGGCTGTCGTCCCACCCCGCAGAAAGTGGGGAAGAGCTGCTCGCCTGCTCTCGGCTTTAAGGAGAGGGCAATAACTGGGGCTGCCGTATCGAGGAGGGTGGTTTGGTCGTGCTGAAGGTACAGCCTTGTCCCGAGCTTGCCCTGCAACTCCCCACCAAAGATGGTGTCTTGGGCTCCGCTTCCAGCTGACAGCTCCGCAGAGGAGCCCGGGTAACGCCGGCTGGAGCATCCAGCCCGCGGCAGCTCCGGCAGGGCTTGGCAGCAGCAGGCGGGACAAGAGCCCAGGTTCACCGAGCTGGCAGCAGGCAGGAGCTGAGCTGGAGCCGGGCACGTCGGCAGCTCTTCTGCCAGTTGATCCCGGGGGCTGCAGAGCCCCAAGAGCCAAGAGGCAGCACACGGGGAGAGCCGGGTGAGCGGCGGGCACCAAGCCAGGGCTGGCGAGTTGCCCCACGGGGTCGGGTTGAACAGGTCAGGTTTCGGTTCCTAAGGGCTGGGGTTTGTTGTGCATTTGTTGTCACCATGACAGCCCTGTTGGGATGGAGCACCGTCCTTGGCCGGCTCCCGCTGTTCCTCACACAGCCCGGAAAAGGAAGCCCGGGAGGAGGCCGTGACTTGGTCCGGAGCCCGTGGCACGGGCAGGAGTCAAGGATGAGGTTGCACAGGTCCTGTGATGTGGTAGAGGAGCACGGACACGGCTCGGTGCTCAGCTCCCCGGGGACCATTCCCTTCTTGCGATTTCCGATAAAGGTCAGGATGTTCCCAGGCTGTCTCCTGCCCTGGGGAGCTTAATGAGCAGCGTAGCTCCAGTGCTTACCCGGGATACACAGGCTCACAGCTCAGTGTCACCGAGACGTGGCTTCGGATGCTGGGCTCGTCCCTGGTAGGACCATGCCGCTCTCCCTACCTTCACACAGAGTCCTGGAGTGCTGCGACCACTCCGGGGTGCAGCTCGGAGCTTGCGCAAGAGCACAAGCTCAAGCCCACAGCACCCTCCGCGCTCACCCTCCGTCCTCTTTGCCTCTCGCCTCCCCCGGGGCCGGGCACCGCAGGCTGCCCGGAGTCATCTTGTTTCAGGAATGAGTCGCTGGCTCGGCGGCATCTGGGGTGGGATGAGGTTATGAGGGAAGGCTGCTTCTCTAGCGCAAGTTGCTACAAAACAGAGGGAAGTGTTTCGGAGGTTGTGCAATATGTATACGGTAACCCCAGCAACAGCGTGTCCACAAGGCATTAACGGGGCTTAGCGGCGGCTGATGAGCGGCGCGATCGCGGCATGCGTGTGTGCGTGCCGGCTGTGCCAGCGGCGCGCAGAGCCGAGGGAGAGCTGCCGCTGGCGCTGGGGTCCCGGCGGCAACACACACAGCACAGGGCAGAGAGGAGGGGGAAAATGCACCCCCTCCTCTGGCAGGAGCTTCCTTCTCCCCCCCCCCGCCCCGGCTACAATTCAAGGCAGCCCCTTGAGATGCTCTCAGGACGTGTGGAAAGCAGAGCCCGGGAACAGACTCACCAAAAAGCATTTCCCAAAGGAAGGTCCCCTTGACTTCAAAGAGAAAACTAAGAAACTTGAGTCACGCCCGAAGATGAAAGCAAGCAGGGCGTGCGTCCCACGCCAAGGCTGAGACAGGAACGCGCTGCGAGGCCTGGCACAGCCGCTGGCGAGTGGCCAGGGACCGGGATTTGTGATTTTAGAGGGCTTCGTAAAGCTGTCACCATCCTGCAAATGCATCGCTTGTTCCTGATAAAACAACCGCAGCGCCTCGTGGTGGGAACGGCCAGTCCAGGGCGCTGCCTCCTGCCGATGGGAGAGTTCGTGCCTTGGCAAAAAAACCTTTTATTTAGGGCTGGAGGGAGTCTGTTACTGCAGCGATGGGGATGTGAAGGCACCAGGAGTTCTGCTGTCACCTCACTCAGCTCTCTGACGGTCCTGGGCTGTGGTGAGGGCTTAGCTCGCGGTCACTGCCATCCTCTGGCAGCACAAACGCCCTCAGCCCCTGAACCCACAGGGTATCAGCATTAGGGTCCCAAAAAGGACAGAAATGAGGTGGGGAAGGAGTGAGCCCAGGCTGTGCCTGCCCCTGCTGTGACCATCCTGCAACAGTGCTGGCTCCCTCCCGTGGGAAACTTCCATGATTTTGTGGGATACCACACACAGCACCCAAAGCCGGGGTCCTGAAGGCCCCTGTGGATTGCAAAGCGGCATCTGCAGAAGGCCCTCCTGGCATAAAGCGGCTCAGCTGAGACAGTCAACTGCGCTCGTGATGGTTCGTCCCTGCTGGGAACTGATCTGGGGCAGAGAGTGGTTCTCCCAGGAGCTAAAACCATCTCAGTCTCACCAGTTTCACTCTTGGGTGCCCAGTACGCCTCTTCAACAATCCTCCTTTAACGTGGCTGTGGTGAAAACACAAAACCCAGCCAAAATCAAACACCACGCGGCACACACCACCCTGCGTGCCGCCCGTGAGGTTCAGGAGATCAGAGTCCAACGCTGGCAGCCCGTCCTGCGGGGGCCTGGCTCTGCGCTCAGCATCCAGCTGCCCCGAGGCGCGGACAAGGCACCGCACGTTTTGCAGCCTTGATTTACTCTGCCTCCTCCAGCACTCAACATAGTGGAAAAAATATTCCATGTCTCAGCTGAAGACAGCAGAAGGATGTCTTCCCTGCCTCCCAAATTGGAACCTCCCACCTCGGGACATGCCAGACCTTTTTTTCCCTGGATATATGATAGACCAGGAAACTCGGTTCCACTGACCCCAAAGGGTGCAGCAGCCGTCCTGCAGCACGGTGCACAGCCGGACCGGCCTCCTGCCTGTGGAGCTCACCCTGCTGCAGCACAGAAGCCAGGCTGGAGTTACATACCTCCTGGAGAAGGTGGTCCGCTCCCCACCCCTCAGGGAAGGCAGTCCCATCTAACATCCACAGAGACCTCCAGAGAGGGGACCGCCGTCACTGTTAATGCACTAAGCCCAGTTGGGATATCACAGCTGCAGGGAAAAATGGGGCAGATAAATTGAACGACGGCAAAAAGGGAGGAAACGATTTAGCAAAGGGCATAGAAAATTTTATTGTGGACAGAGCTACTAAAGAGCTCCATACATGACTTTGGGACTGGTTCCGCGTGGACAAAGGGTAAGAAAACACATGAGGTCTGCTCAGGGGCACTTGCTGGAGAGAAATTACCAATGCCTTCTGGGTGGAGGGAGAGCTGGCCTTTGAAAACCCTGAGCCCAGCGTCCCTGCAGGGTGTAGCTCTCTTGGATGACAGCAGACGTGAGGAGAAACACGTGGGAGGATTTTGTCTAACCAGGCTCCATCAGTGAGCAGATGGCCTGGTCTCGGCAGACAGGCAGTGCCATGCCTGCTGGTCCACAAGGGTTGGTCCCACACAGGTCTGCTTTTCCAAAGGGTCACACCACCTTGCTACAGCAGCAAGGGAAGCTGCAAGGACACCGTAGGCAAACCCTTCCTGCAAATTTAGACATAATGACATCAACAGCTACATGAGACTTCACTTTTGCTGATCATGTAATTCGATGAAGAGCCAAGGCTCCTCATCCAAGCTCTTTCAGGAGTCAAAAATCAGACAAGAGACAAGGATGGGAAGACACCCTTTAAAGAAGCCTGGGGTCAGCGACCGTATCTACGCTGCCTTGCCGGAATTCCCCAAGGATGGTCCCAGGGAGTGCTCAGCTTGGATGATCCTGCCTCTGAGCCACACTCACCCCGTAAACCCTTCAGCGAAGGGAGGACTCCCCTGCTGCAGCTTCAGCTCTGCAAGGATCACGTGTTTCCAGAAGCAGCCGTGGCAGTTTGCCATCTCCTCGAAGGCAAGCACTACTTGAAATGTCCACTGCAGCAGCGCCACACAGCATGGCGTTGGCCAGGTGATGGTGCTAGGGTGCTTCCTGAGGGAGCTGGGCCAGCTGCCGGCGTTCAGGGGTGCTCCTGGAACGGGCTGAGGCTTTCAACATACAGCAGACACCTTCCTGCCTCCCTCTGCTGAAGGAAAACTGGGATGACAGGCAACAGCCGCGCTGGGAAGCGTGTACCCCAAAGCTGGAAGTCCAGCCTGCCTGTCCCATGTTGGCTGTGCCCAAAGAGCATTTGTCCCCAGATATCCTGTCCCGCTGTGAACCATTTCTGAGGAATGCTCGCAAGACTGAGCTAGGCAAGGGGAGGAACAGCTTACCTCGACTCACACAGCACCCCACTTTGTATTGTCCTTCCCTAACCTGCACCCAGCATAGCTTGGAGAAAGGGTTCTTCGTGGTTTCCATGCATCAGAACATTTGGTAGGGTGACAAAAGACTTCCCGGGCTTCCTCGTCTCTGCTGGTACACCTATGCGTTCACACACCACAGCAGCGTGCAGCACCGGGGGCCTGTCCAGAAACGGCTCAAGGCACCGGCCGTGCCGGGGAGGCAGGGGCTGCACAGGTGACAAATCGCGTCAGGCACATCCACGCAGGTGGCAAGGCCCATCGGGATGTGTGCGTAGCTGCTAGCCCGGGCCTTGAGGTTAGCTGGCTGCTAGGCAGATCTGGGCTTGCTGGCAGCTCCGTCCTCAGCGTTCTGCCAGGAATTTGGAATGGGGCACGCTGCCTGGGGAAGCCAAGAGGGCAGGGAAAGACGAGGCGCTGCAGCTCGGCAGCCCAGACAGCTCTCTGCTTCTCACCACCAGCAACAGGGTGCTGTGACTCGAGGCACTGGCTACGTGCCCCAGTGTCTGCTGCAGGATTTTTCTGCAATACAGAGACTCCAGGCTTGGCTGTGGACTAACGTGGGTCTGACAGGCCGGGAAACAGAAAGGTTTCAGGACCTGCTGCGTCTCAGAGTTTCTGATGGGAAAGCTGCACCCCAGGCTGCTGGGAAGGCGGAGTGGGTCCAACTACGCTGCTTTACAGAGCACATGCTGGTGAACTCGGCTTGAGGGCGCACAGTGGGAAGCGGTATAGGGACAGGGCAATCCCGAGGCTACTCCCTGAGCACCTGCTGAAGCCCCTGCGCATGATCCAAAGACTGACAGCATGTAGGCAGATGGGAAATTTAGTTTTCAGAGTGTAGTGAAGAGCGGACACGCAGCCTTGTTCGTCCCCATGCACTCTCCCCGAAATTTACTGCAGTACCAGTGTGCAGAGGGCCAGGAGGGTACAGCCCCTTCCTATAGAACGCATGTGAGTTCTCTCTAGCAACGTGCCTACCTCAGGTTTGCCACCTTATTGCCTCTTGTCTTTGGTCACGCAGGAGAAATGCCTCACCACAGTCTGAAGACAAGCACAGAGCGCGGGGATGAGTCCCTCAGCTCTCTACGGAGTACTAACAGTACTTAACCAGTCGCAGCCCTGGGCGCATCCCTACCAGGGGACTGTTCCTCCTTGACAAGGAGAGCGGAACTGCGCTAGGGGACACTCCTGGCTTAGGAAGAGGCAGCAGCCAGAAACAATGATGCAGCGGGGATTTTACTGCCTCTCAGCTAGTTCTGCTGGAAGATGGACAGCATCAGGTAAAGGGACGCTGGTACCTCCAGGGAAAAAGAGGAGTCACTGGAGTCAAGATCTTTGAACAGCAACATACAAATAGAAAGAGAACCTCTTGCCTTGTCCCCAAAGGCTATGGCTTTGGAAAGCTAACTAGGCCACTGTGGTGTTTGTCCTTATGTCCTTAAAGCATGGATCATGTCCGCCCGCGTGCTGCTTGCTGGTGCATTTTCTGTGGTGTGGCTCGGATGTGCTCTCACCGGGCTGCGGCTGAGGGACATGAGGTTCTCCACTGCTCTTACTTACAAACACAGCAGGAATCTTAGAAAAAAGTTCCAGGTCCCGTTCCACGTGTCTGTCTTGCTGGCAGCTTTTCCTTTTTACCTTGTGCCCAGAATACAGATTCTTCTTCCTGTCACCTCTGGGATTGTCTGTGGACAAGGGACAGTGTTGAGAGTTGCTCGAGTTATTCTTAAGAGGCCTATGAAGGGCCGTGCTCCCCAGGCGAGTCTGAGCCACAGGAATCTCATCCATGGACTCAGCGGACTCTGAGTGATAGTCAGCTGGGGGTCCCGCCGCCTGGATGAGGCCGATGCTGCTGGGGGGCACAGCAGCTCTCAGAGGAAAAGCTGGCACTGAGAGGCGAAGGCTGTGGGAAGATGAGGTGGCAACAGCCATGGCCGGGAACTCTACAGATGGAAAGAGAGGGAGAAGAAAGCTTCAGGAGAGAGGGAGAGAGAGAGCGAGAGATCCCTGAGCCCCACAGAGACGTCAACAAGCCCAGGAACTCTGACACAGCTGATCCACTAGTGTTAAAAAAAATCATACATAAATTTACGCAAAATTAGATATGAAAATGCACAGAATTCTACAGTCAGCAGTGTACTCAAGTCTGATCATTGTAGAGTATCTCCAAGCACTCAGAAGCACTCATTTCCCCTTTTTAGGCAAGTTAACTTTCTGCCAGTGCTAAGTTTTCATGACACACTTCATTTCCGCGTGTCAGCAACCAGAAATCCTGTCCAGAAGTCGAGAAGCTGACTGGTGCGCTCTCACCTGACTGGGGATCCGGGAAAGAGGGCCACGGTCTCGCGTGTGTTTTAGATCTGCTGTCCATTGCTGAAGAAGAAGCTTTATGAGTCTTCTTTCTTCTTTTTTTCTGTTGCTATGAAAACAAGAGGTCCAAGAGAAGGGAAGTAACTTCATCAGCCCAAAGTAATGACACACTTATTTTTTTTTTTCATTCCTACCTCTTTTTAAATCATCCCGTTTTTAATAATGAGCATTAGGTACGACAAAAGAGCAAGAATATTTTATAGTTTAAGGCTGAGTTACTACAAAGCAACAATAGAGAACAGGTATTTAATGAACACACGCATACTGCATACAGCAATTCTCTGTGTGTAGGTACCTTTAAGCTGTTGTCTCAACAGCCGGAGGATGTGTGAGAGGCTGGTAGTCAAACTAGAAGAGGGGACCAAAAGTCACATAGCACAGGACAACCCAAGAGAAAGATAGCTCTTGTCCAAAGTACAAGTATAGTTGAAAAGGCATTTTTCTTATCATCTACACAAGACGACTTTGATTAATAAGCTTGGAGGAAAGGGGGAGAGCACCACCACTTGCCATTTGAGCAAGAGGGGAGAGCATCTTGACGTAGGTACGTGAATATCAAGAGCGCGGAAAACTTGACTTTGGACAGTTGTTTCACGGAATCACGGAATTTTCAGAGTTGGAAGGGACCTCTAGAGGTCATCTAGTCCAACGCCCCTGCTAAAGCAGGATTGCCTAGAGCACATTACTCAGGACTGCATCCAGGCGAGTCTTGAAAATCTCCAGAGAAGGGGACTCCACAACCTCCCTGGGCAGCCTGTGCCAGTGTTCTGTCACCCTAACCCTAAAGAAGTTTTTTCTAGCGTTTGAATGGAACTTCCTATGTTCCAACTTGTGCCCGTTGCCCCTCGTCCCATCACTGGGAACCACTGAAAAGAGTCTGGCTTTCACACACTCAAGCTTCATATCTACACACACCATCTTTTCCTGGGCAGATGCTTTAACATGCATATTTGAACGCATAAACTGTTGGATTTTGCTCTACAGAAACATGCATAGCTTGTTACATCAACAAAGCAGTATAGATGCAGTCACTGAACTGCACCGCAGCAGCAAGATTTTGCATTACAGCTGAGCTGCAAGCTTACGAAAGAACTGCAAAATATATCCGATTGCATGTGTGAGCTGAGACAGGAGAGTATCACTTGGATGTAGTGACTGCAGGCCACAGCTGTACCTGCAGGTACATGCCGAGGACAGGGAGAGCACGTGTACGAAAGAGGTAACCACAGTCTGCACTAGAGTGAACGTGCACCCACGCAGCCTGCTGAACAGCCAGCTGCAGAAGTTATGGTACGTAGCAAGTCTCCTGCTTACCTGAGAAGGAACCGCAAAGTGAAGAGATGGAAGGTCAGGAGAGGAGCTCAGTTCAGGGTCAGCTTCATCATTGTGGACGTAGAGCTTTGAAAAGCTAAAACACACGGCAGATACACAAAATGCTTCCCTGAGATATGACTTAACTCTGATGCCCACTTTGCTGGCACATACACATCAGCTTGACCCAAGTGTCCCTCACCTTGCGCAGCATTCCCAGCAAAACTGCAGGGTAACTTTTTCTGCGTAACTGTGGAAAACATGAAGGGTTTCCTCTCCTTTCCCCAGGGACATGAGTTAATAGGCAAGGATTAATTAAGAGACAAGGATGGTGTTTTCCCGTGAGTGCTTGACTGTGTTATAAACCTTGCTGTTGTGATTCAACTCTCGACAACCCGAAATCATATAACTATAACGAGCTCAATATAGGAATTGCAAGAAAAATCAGGCAGCTTTAAAGTAATTTTAACATAAAACAGCCTAAACAGAGCATTCTAGGAAAGATACTTTCCCAGGGGAGGGGAGGCAAGTACTCCTGCAGGTATTTACCCCCCTGAAACTCAAAGATTTCACCATGCCTTGGCCAAAACATTGGCACTCCCTATCTTCCTAAGTGCTTTTGTCTTAGGGTCCATCGGTGACTTCGGGGACAATTTCCCATTCACCGTACACGCTGCTGGGAGACTGCTATCTACGATTTTACTCACCCTTTTCCTGAAGTTACTGTTGAGAATTCCTCTACTTGAATACCAGGGTCTGTATAGCCAGGGTTACCTGGAAAAAAGCCTGCTTCCTGAAAAACAAATAAAAAAAAAAGTAAATAATCATTTTCAGACCAATATGGACACAGAGCGGAGAAGAGGGATTTTCACTACAGAGATGTCTTCTTCCGTCCTCCTCAGCCACATGCCAGACATTTTCTGTCCTTACAGCTAGCTCAGCCGCAACTCAGCAGGAGTCCGCTGCTTAAGAAGATGGAAAACTAAGACTGAGACAATTAGAAGTCCCCGATTCATTCATTTAGTCCAGCCAGTATTTCACATGACTCAAAATCAAATCAGAGCACACTTACAGAGAGCAGCTTAATCATTTCTTGGGACCAGATTCAAAATATCACTTAAAGCCTCCATTAGTTATACAGTTCAATCATAGGAGTTAAGCAGTGAATGCAAAAACCTCCTGGTTTTTTTGTGTGAATCCTGTATGGCTAATAACTGCTGGTTTTTTAAAAAAGGATGTGATATACTGCTCATTTGCCTCAGGTATAGATGAATTCAAAGCAATGCCACCCTGAACTTTAAAATGGCACACTTTCATAAACATCTAAGAAGATTCAACGAATAAGCCTCCTAAATCCACGTGTCTGCATTACAGGAAAGGGCTCCCAGTTCTCCCTCAAAAGCACACAGTTAGGATGAGCAGAGTACCAAGTGATGCAGGGTATGAAGCCCCGTTGTCAAAAAGGATAAACCGTGCTCAGGAGAACCTCGACACTACTTTTCAGCTGCTCTTAAACTTGAATAATTAGGAAGACAACTTCCCCTTCAACATTTTGGTGTGCAGTGACTATAAAGACACACATACATTTTACGGCAACTTTTAGGTAGTAAAGACGGAGGGATTTTAAATGCAATAGGCGTTAGCTTCCAAAAAAAGCTTAAACAAGCTCTTGAAGACCTATTTGTCTGAACAGCCTGACCAGCAAACTTGAGAAAATGAAGTCAAAGTTGGATGTCCCACAAACGGGCTCCTGAGAGACCCAGGGCCTCTGCACTTCAACGAATTCGTAAACAATCGACAAAAGAGCAGAACAGGGAGATGAAGTCTGGTGATGATACTCCCTTATGTAAGGCAATAAAAATGAAAGCCAACCGCAAAGAGTTGCAGAAGATTCTTGCGATATTGGATTACAGGGTGATAAAAAGGCACACAAAAATCAATATTGCTAGATGTAAAGGTGCGAAGTGATGCACGTGGGAAGGGTAGTGTAAACTTTACATACGAGGCAGCCGTCTCTGAACTAGAATTCATGGAGCTGCACGTTCACTGGCAGCCAAGAAATCATTTCAGCTGATAGGAATGAAAAGGAAAGGCATAAAAACCATAAAAGAAAATAGTTTCATGATACTGAATAAATTCAGCAGCAGCCTGGAGACCAGATTCTCTGTAGTATTCCAGCATCTCCCCGACGGAAGACCTGGAAGAAGGTACAGAGAAGAGTGACAGGACCAATGAAAGGTATAGAGCAGTTTCTGTACAAGAAACAGCTAACGGGCCAGGGCTCTTCAGTCAGCAAAGGAAATACGCAGGGCAGAGAGGAGTAGAGAAAGCAAATGGGAAATAATTGTTTACCATCTCTCTAACACAACATTTAGGGAGCATCAAATGAAAAAAATCAGGTAGTACTTTCAAAATAAACAGAAGAAAGGCTGCATTTTTGACACAGCGTGGAAATAAGCTGTAGCACTGATTGCCATAGGATGCTGCAGGTGCCAAATGTTACATGGATTCAAGAAGAAATGAGAAAAGTTTGTGTGAGAAACCAGCAAATACAAAGCCGTTTGAAGCTCTGCGCTCCAGAACACATATTGCCAAGTGCTGGGAGAGGGTACTGGGGACTACAACCCCTACGCTCTTTCTCAGCATCCACAACTGGCCAGCGTCAGAGCCGGCACATGGGTCTGATCAACTTTGGCCAGCCTTCTTTACACGTCAGAAGAGATCCTTCCCAAATTACTAGTTGCTTTTGAACATCTTGGCATCGATGTCTAGGGTTTCAGTACTCGTGTAATTGTTAGATAAGAGAGTTGCCAAACTGGAAAGACTTCAGGCTTGTTGCCTTTTGGAAAGCGCTCTTAGTTTNTTAGTTTAACTGGTCTTGTAAAAAAAAAAAAAAAAAAAGAGTTGGGAAGGAATTTGCAGCTGCTTTATAGGTGGTAACATCAAGTTTGAGGGGAATTGGTTTATCAATCCCAAACATTAGAACTTTCTGATTTGAGAATTATGCTATTTGGAGATATTATAGGCAGGGTTTATCCAAGTGCAGGATTAATAATATGCAGAAACTGACCACACGTATTTCAAATAGAACTTGTAAGTCAAGTCAGATCATTGCTCATCATCGACTGAACACCAAATGTACATAAATGTTTCCTCAAATCTTCCTGGGGACCAAATTCTTAACGTTTACATTCAAGTCTCGTGCACCTGAGTCACAAATGAAAGAGACCACACACAATCTTGTGTCAGCGTGAGCACACGGCCAGGGAGATGTAGGTTTTTTCAGAGGAAAGCACACCGTTGCCAAAATGAGCTGCAGCAGGAGACTTCCTCGTAGGACTGTGCACACTAACCGAAAACAATCAGGATTCGATGTCCACAGCATACAAACAGGACTGTAGGACTGGCATTTCAAAGGAGACTAATAAATGATACATCTTTAGAATATCACGGAGAGCTCTTTCCAGGCAGGGAATGAAAGAGCTTTTTAAAATCCATTTTGTTCATTTCAGCCTTCCATAAATTATGTATAACCAAAGCAGCCACATAAAAGAAAGCAAACCATTAGAGCTGACTAGCGGAAGCAAATGGAAGACGGCTCGATCAGTAGAAAATACAATGTTCTCTCTACTGCAACCACAGAGCAGAGTCCCAGCCACCCTCCGCTCCCACAGCCGTAAGCAGGACAGCCAGCATCCTTCAGCTGGGACAGCAAGACAGATCTACCCTTTCCAATGGGGTCGTTAGGATTCAGCTTTTACTCTTGCTGAAAACAGACTGCTAAATCGACAGACCGCCCGAGTTCATTGGCACCTTACAAATCCCGGCTATGCTCAGACCTCCTCTAGAGGCTGAACGCCAGCTGTGTCCACCCCAGGTTTCCCAGTTACAGCTTCAGGATGAATTCAGCTCCCTTGTCCACTGCAGCTGCTCTTACCATCCACTTCAGCGACAGCAAGTACCCTGAAATGTTGTCTGGCTGGAGGGGAGGCAGAATTGAACAGGAAAAAATGGTTCTTGTCCCAGGGAAAGTGCGTCTGTTGCAAGCGTTGAGGCTGAGAGTGAAGACTAGGTTCATCTTAACCAGCCATCGGAAAAGAGAAACGATATTTGAATTGTAAGGGAAGCTGAGTAAAATCCATGTTTATTATTTAAAATCAAACCTCACCAACCTGAATCAGTGTGCAAAGCAAGTTCAAAGCTTTGGGAATGTGAAAAGGATCCCATCCCAGCTGGCCTCGCTATGAAAGCCAGCTCCCCGGTATGAAAGCAATTATGCATTAAAGCATCGGTTTTGGTTTAGTTTATATTTCTTTGCACTGCTATGCAACTGCCTACAGAAAAAAACTGTTACTTGCACATCCTGCTTTGGGTATAGTAATAGAGGCAAAGGCTGTGTATGTCCAACCGTTTTGCATTTTTTGTGACATCTGAACCACTGTGTGCAAAATTAGGGATTTTACTTAGTGCATGTTCTGAGGATTCTACAAGCATATAAGAAGAATCCTTCAACCTGAACAAGAATCCTTTAACTTGAGCATAGCCGAAGCCTTAACCACAGACAAACACGGCAAACTGAAGCCAAAACCAATACCCAAGCTTGAATAAGGCTCAAAACCAAGGATTAGAGGGGAAATGCATGTTTCTTCTTACTCCCTAAAATGAACGGACAATTAAGACAAAAGTGGGAAGAGGATGATTTCCATTTTATGCTTGCAACATCTTGGATCAATTACAAAGGATTTCTGTGTTCAAGCTAAAGAAGGCTGTAGTCACCACAGCTTACAAAAGGCAAGTCACTTGGTGTACTCCTACTCCAATCTATTTGTTTGTGTTTATCTCTGGTTGCTACGTAAGAAACAAGGAAAATCTGGTGGGTTAACATTTTTCTTAACAATGTTACTGGGCATCATCCAGTCTTTCTTGTTCCCCAAGGTACAAACTGCAGTCCTGAAACACAGAACTCCTTTTCACCCTGCTTCTTCCCGACTTGCTGCTTCCAATTAACCATATTCACACATACCTAGATAAGCACCAGCGCAGACAGGAGAACATCGTTGAATGGCTACATCCCAAATGTGCACACCCACAGAGCCCACCCCCGTTCAACTATATTTTCAGCATCAATCAAAATTCAGTAACCAGGAAATGATTAGAGCTAATGCTTTATTATTGTTTTAATTTTCATAGTAAGCAAAGCTCTATGAGACAAAGTGCCAAATATTTTTGTTGTTATGGAAACCTCTGTTTAAACTGAAAGTTCAACTTTTCCAAGACAGTAAAAAAACATACATATGAAAAGCTGGGGTGTCCATATTATACGAAAGGGAATTAGCTCACTTTCCCCTTTGCTTTGATAGGGAAAAACTATGAATGAGTCCGGAGAGATCCCAGTATCTCTACACGGAATACTTGGATGAAGCTCGGATTTAATTAATTTCTTATGAAATATAAAACTGGTTGTATAGTAGGTAACTTACTTGCATAAAACTAACAGTTACACGGGATCGCAGAATTGCAGAAAAATTTAGGCTAGGGGGAATTTCTGGAAGTTTCTTGTCCAATCCCCTGTTAAAGCCAGTACAGAATTTGTCCAGTCAAATTTTGAGCAACTCCAGGGACAGAGCTGCCTCGCAGCAAAATAAATTACACTGAATCTCTGAATTCATAGCAGAATATATATGCCACTGCAGAGTGTAACAGCATTAAAGAGCTTGTAGAACTCTATTGACAGAGATACAGATCAACATCATGGTAATCACAAGGACCCTTATCGCTGTGTAGACTCGACTCAGAAAAAAGCAGACATCTGGGTCATTTCTGAACATGATTGGTGTCCTTTTCCTTTTCAAAATGGTTAAACTATTGGTATTATTAGCTGCTCGACAATTAGCCCCAGTTTCTCCAAGCCTGAGAGCCTGTCTCATTTTCAGTCATGACCTGCGGTACCACTCACATAAGTCAGTAAGATGTGCACTGCCACTCAAACAGATGGTCCTGTCCTTTCCAGTGATAGGACCCTTCCCACTCTTCCATCATCCTCCTTTGTGCTGACACAGGCATTTATGTGACTGCTTGGTGAACCAAATGGGAGGGAGCTGGGCCAGCTAAACACGAGCTCAACTATTTTTTTTTAATAAAGTTTATTCTTACCCAGATGAGCTCCCCCACCCTGTTCACTGCATGACTGTAACGAACAGCTGCGCTGGCAGAAAAGAATAGATAGCGCAGGGCCCAAAACAAGTGGTGGAGGAAGAGAGTGGGTGGGATTGATTCCTTTGAAAGCAGTATTTGCTTATGCCTAAAGTGTTCATCGAATTACAGACCTTACACTCTCTCACATCCTACTCAATCCCACCAAAGTACCTCTGAAGTCTTATCTCTAGCAACTGCCTCTAAGATTTGGAGCTCGCGAAAGTGAAGCAAACTTTACACTGCGGACAAGTGAGGCTTTTTTTGAGAAATGCACTGAAAGTACAACATGTACCTGGTTGGGCCTCACTTGGGAGGGACAAGACTCCTGTTGCTTGTCTACCTCCTTCGTCTCTTGCTGGGGACGCTGCTGCAGGATGTACTCGTACGTAGTCAATTTGTTCCACACTGGGAGGAAAGAAAAAGAGCTGTCAGTGCAGGAAAGGCCACTCCCTGATTACACTTACACAAACAGTCTGAATAACTACACAATCAAATAGTAACTATAAACATGAAAAGACTGATACTCTAAGCCAAAAGTATCTTTGCACTGTATATCTTACAATATCCTTTATTGTCATCATCACACTTTCTCATAGTCCCACTATTCTTCTAAAGCCTCATGTACATGGCACAGCCTTCTATACTGTAGGAATTCGTCCAGCTCATTTCAGAGCAAATCCATTATTCGTACCCAACAAGGGTAAGATCTGCATCACACAGAGCTCACTGAGCAGTCAGAAGGTATGTGATGTTAAATGGAGAAAAGAAATTCAGCACATTAGTGTGTCCCACAGAGGAGATTGAGACACCTAATGTCCAAAAAAGCGAGCATTAAATGCCCAACCTGTCTGGTGTTAAATAGACGTGTTCAGAGTTTCTATGTGCCTGAGTTTATGTGCTCTTAAGGACTCCCACACACAAACACATCTGCTTCCATGAGTGACCAAAAGCATGTGACATTTCTGAGCAGCTTGGTTTCTTCACGAGACCCAAAATGTTACGAGGATCCAAAACTCGGACACTCCTCCCATAACGACCCTGACATTGGTAAGCATTTTTAGAGCACAAACCCCAGAAACAGATGCTGAAGGTTTTTAGCTCACAGCCTGGTAGTCATTCTTCCTGTTTACAGAAGCATAGTTAAAGCAGATGCCTACGATGTGGGACATCCAGACTAAAATACTTCCTCTGCCTGAAGACATTCATATCAGTAATATCTTACCTCTCAAAAGCATGCCCTAAACCCAGGGAAGTGGGGGAGAGCAGAGGAGAAGGTGCCCCTCCTGTTAAAGCAATGACCTTATGAAGAAATAAGAATTCAAGATGCATTTGGCCGGGAAGACGGAGCATAAAAATGAAGCGAGTCTGCAGCCAAGTGATTAGTGAATGCATTTAATGGGGACACTGCAGGGCGCTGGCAAATGCTCCTAGAATTGCAACGTATGCTTTACCTGAGAAACAGAATATGGCTTCATAAGCAAATGGCTATAAGCCATTTGTAGTTTAGAATTCGTTGGTTTCTGAATACTTAACAGCACAAATTTTAAAATATTTTAATAGAGTCATTTAGTTAAAAAATACTGCATTTTTTCTGGTCAGATAACACTGCAGCACATACTGTGCAACATATAATCATAGCTTGTGAAGAGCCACATATCCTTTCCTATACTCCTTTCCTATATTTCCTACTATTTTTTTCTTTTTATTATGCTCTGTTACTGGCCTCTGAGTATTGAAGGGGAAAAAAAAAATCCTCTCTCCAAGCTTCTGAAGTGCCATGCTTCGCTGAATGCCTCTAGAACAGAGTCTCAATCAAGACTGGTAATTTTGAACACATGGACCTGCTATTTTGAGACTAACCTACTTCCTTCCTTTTGAGTGACAGCAGTGAGTAATTAAAATCAGGACAGTAATTCCGAAAATTTCACCGTGCTTGTAACAAAACTAGCTTCTAAAATGTTCGTAGTCCTATCTGACTTAGGCCAGGGGTTTTTATGTGAAACTTAAAGGCAATAGCACTCACAGGGGTGCTATCTTCTTTCTGTAATTTAATTATTTAAAACCAAAAGCTTTACGAAGAAATACTCATGAACAGTAATCATGTTTTAGTTGGTGAACTTCTAGTCCTAAAAGGGGTTAGACAGTTCATTCCAATACTGTCTACCTTAAAGCATTCACAGGAGACTATTGACAATTACATATGTGAAATAAGAGGAATTTAAAGCAGACATACTTTGTCTGAATCCCAGTTGTAAGGGTAATGCATACTCGTATGGAACACACAATAGAGGCTTCAATATGGTAACATCCCTCCTGTGACTTACACACCGCACTTCTGCACAGCTGGAACCAGTTTCAATAGGGTAGCAGATTTTAAATGTAATAAAATGTTAACAAAAATTAACAATAATTCAATTCTGTTTCCATCTGAGTCATAAAGATTTACAATTGGGCCAGACATAAAAGTAAATTAGGCTCAACATTTATTCTGAAAGAGGAAAAAAAATCACCCCCAAGAAAACCGCAACAAAACCCCCCCAAACCCAGAGCAGAACTGGTTTTAACACAGGCACGTTTCTGTTTGACAAGAGAAAGCGTGTCTTTATCCCAAGGAGGGAGCACCCTCTTGTGGAAGTTGTACACAAAGACAGGATAAATACCGCTCAGTACTAAACCAAATAATCCTTTCTTTTTCATCCAAAGGAAATCTTCCTGGAGCGGCCTCAGCTTTTTTATGCTTTTAGTATTTCTACAGCACTAGATCGACTTTTGATACCTCCAGGCATCGCCATTAACCCAGCAAAGTCAACTTTCAATTCCACCAGGAAAGCAAAATCACAGCGTGACCAAATTTAAGTTACTCTCAAAGAAGCTGTAAAAGCAAAACGACAGTCAATGATCTCACTGCCTGGAACATTAATGCCAGCGGAGGAACACTCACCCATCAAACGCTACACTTCAGCAGCATAACTATTTTGCGCCTGGAACTGCACCGGTTTGTGCTGACCTAGTTTGTGTTGGCATCTGCATCGCTGTTAACTGACAACCTAAAAATCCATCCAGGGATCCTCTGTAACTGCCGTCCTCTTCCACCACATCGCTTCTTCCCTAGTTTTGGCACCACCGACTACTGCAAGTGTAAGATCTTTTCTCATCATGACATGTCAAGCAGCCAAATAGCCTTGGCTTCATTTCAGACGATGGCTGAAAAAAGGGTTTTGATGCCCATCTGTACATAAACAAACATAAATATCCCTTCTTGACAGAGCAACAAGTAGGAGATCTAATGAGGAGCCTTTCTGAAAACCTCTTCCTCTGAATTCCACCAGTCATTTGGTGCCGATATGGTACAACTTCCACAAAAGGACTTTGACCTGGACATCAGGCCCCCTATTAGAAATTCAGATCAATACCATCCACATTTCTCTGGGGTAACGGAGAAACAGGCTCTCTCATCCACCAGAAGTACTGGGGAGCACAGTGAAGAGACTCACAAAGGCCCGTACGTGGAGCCAATCTCACTGAGCTGGAATTAAGCCGTTCATCCCACCCGGTCTCTCTACTGCTCTCCCACGTGCTTTCAGTTCCAGGATAACATAGTTTAGACACACGAATGCACAGGCCCAACGCAAGCCCTGTGTTGCACATGCACTGATAAAGCTACCTGGTACTGGGGGGCAAACGAGAAGTACGACGTTAAACCCAAATTTTCTACCTTTTCAATGGCAGTCTTGCACAAAGTGTGTACATTTGTGACACGGGTGAACGCACAGTGAATGCAGAATGAGTAGAAGCAGCTAAGCGAAAATGAAATGGGGATGCAGATGACAGGAACATAATACCTACTGAGATAGATGTGAAAGGTCAAGAGGTGGCCTAGCAGGATCACGGTCATTAGGCTCAGAAGAATAAAAATCCCAGCCGTGATCAAAATGGCAGATGCGCGAGTCTCAACAGGAGCTGCAGGAAGAAACACAAACCAGCGGTCCGTGTGGTTCTTCAGAGCTGTAAAACAAAAAGAGTTGGAGGTAAGTAGATCGTCCAGCTATTAAATATCTCTAACTAAACTTGACAGCTGGAACTACTGCTAACTCAAAAGTAGCTGCAGACCCAGTATGCACTGGGGACCTAAGAAATCTTGTGTCTGCAAGGCCTTTAGGAAGAGCAGTTAGCTCTGGAAGGAAAGACATTCAGTCCAGCTGAGCAGAGATACTCTTGCAGAAATATAAAATTGAAGGAGTACGGAATGGGAGTTCCTCCTTGGCAGGAGAGCCCACAGAATCCAATCCCATATCAAGATACAGTGGCTGATTCACAGGACGCTCAACTGAAGCACTGCTAGTACCATCAAAGTGCCGGTCGGAGCGAAGCATCATGGGGTCAATGAAGAACTCCACAAAGACGTAGCAAGCGACGAGCAGCAGAAGCCCAAGGCCCAGAATGGCAGACAGCACGCTGTTCAAAAAGAGCCTGCCAAGAAGGTAAGAAGTCTGAGTGGCTTCAATAACATCACACATACAGTTCAAAACCCCAACCTCTAACAAAGACGGAGATACAGACAGCTATCCTAAATTCCTTACACTTATGATATATACTGGTTAACAGTCTTACTTCTGATTTGTTACCCTGAGGGACTAAACTGTGACCCTTTTGAGCAACCGTGGTGACAGAACAGTCAGGTACATCTAGGACAGACAAAGAGCTCCCTGCACAAAATCTGAACGCAGTGTAACGTAGCACCCAGCAGGAACAACTCTTTGCTTTCCGTGTGGTTTTAGTGCAGGAAAGTAAATTGAGAAGCAATAATCAGCAATAGCTTCCTTATTCTTTGTCTTAAACCTGGCACAGATCAGAGGTGCCTATAAGCTGCCGTAACTCCTGCCAGTTGGCAAGTCTTGTAGGGAAAGCATGCAATCTGGATGCAGGTTGTTTCAGAGACGGGAAGAGCACAATCACAGTTCTATTCCCACTCCAGCGCTCAGAAGCATTAAGGACACCCAATTAACATCCCAGAAGCTTTTCCTAATACCAAATAATAAGATTATGTTCTCCGTTTTTACTCATAGATGTTCAGCTACAAAATTCTAAGTGTAGGAGTTTTATCCCTGGTTATTCAAAAGTCATAACCACGCCTGCATTTTCCACCTAGTTTTCTCATGACTGATTTTATTCAGCTGGGATCTGAAAGAAAAGTGGTTCTGTGTGGCTGAGTACAGACTGGACTGAGATGCAGGAGAATCTTGCGAAGAGAAGGGGCGACGTTATTGATGCAGTCTTGTGCTCCTGTCACAATGCCAGGCTCTTACCAGTAATTCCTCTCTCCCACACAGTTGTTGAGCCATTTGCAGTGGTGATCAAAGCCACACACACACTTGTTGCAAGTTCCACAGTGCTTTGACTTGGCGCTCCTGCCAAAGAAAGGGTGGCGTTAGCGTGGCAGCACCAGCTCATTACTGTGACTTTCCAGTGGCACAAATACAGGGGGAGAGAGCAGTGGAGATCCTGGTAATAGTGAGAAAACCTTGTACATCAGGAATACTTCAACACCCAAACATATCGGCCATCACTGGACCACAATCCCAAACACTGCAAAATTTGCCTTTTCAATGCACTGCGTGATTTCTAATTTGGAGATTGCTGATTTCTTTAGCAATTCTACAAAGCTTGAAGCCCTCCAAGTGTTTCCTGCTACCATAGCAGCCAGATTAATCTAGCCAGATACAAGCACACATGCACGTTTGTTAGGTCAAACACCGTCATCCAGATAACACGGAACACTACAGTCCTCTCCACACAACACGTGAGCAATTAAATAAAACACAGAACCACACCCAACGGTGGGCACCTACCCAATCAACCGAACCCTGCCGCAGGATGAAGTTTAACTCGTGCTATAGAGCTTCGAGGGCTCAGTTTCCATCTTACGGTCTAACATTCAAGACTAACGGTGAAGCGTAATGGCAAAGAAGACAGAGTAGTAGAAGGAAAAGAGAAGATACTTACACATCTACATCACAGACATGGCAATGATGGTTTTCAATGACATGCGCGTGTTGATTACGATTGAAGGTGGCCAGAGGCCCTAGATAGTTTTTTTCTCGCACATTTGCATCCGCAGGATCAATGGAGACTGCAGTAAGATGAACAACTAAATGGTAGATAAAGCACGCTCCTGGACACTGAAGTACACAGTTAAGGATTGTATGAGTGATTTAATACATATATTTTTATCCTTAATACACAAAGCCCACACAGATGAGAAATATATGGCTTAGAATTAGAAATCACTATGTAACTGGTCGCAGCACATTAATCTGAGCTTTATTAACAGAGACGTTTGCACTGTAATAAATATCCTCTGGAAAAAGATAACTGAATCTCCAGGAATGACCCTCCTTATTATGTACTACTCTGCCTCACAGAAACGTCCTTCCTAGCCCAGGAGTTTTAAGAATTACCTTTACTTACCAGAACCTGACCCCACGTGCAGACTGCTGGCATAGGTCCACGTTTCTTAGTCCACACAGACTCCTTGGAAAGGAACAGTCAGTTAAGGCCGTGCACACGTCCCTTCACAGGACCAAACTTCCAAGAAAGAAGAAAAAAAAAAAAAAAAGGTCACATCAAGGAAGCAGTACTGATCACCGCGCTTTCCTTTTCCTTAGTCAGATTCCCAAGGAAGAAGATGACCCCTTTAAAGTAGGTTCCTACACAGTTTACAGCCAGCCAGTATCCAGGATTTGTCATTGTTGCTTGAGATGTTTCCTGTTTGGATTTTTACTTCTAAACGCTGTAGCGAGTCAGAGCAAATACACTTTAGCCGTACTTTTGATCAGACACCTGATGCAACTGCTGATATTTGTAAAGAATATACAAATGCATAAGAATACACAAATACAAAGCAGCAACCCTGCATGCCTAGAGCACCACTGTGCTCCAGAGTTTGCTTCTCAATATACTGTGATTAAATGAGCACCGGTGCAAAAATTAACCTTCTGGTTTATTTGTTATACACCCAGATGTGCACATCGTTGATCATACTAACATCTACGGAAAACAGAGCAGTGTAGTAAGGAAAAAAAGGTCTTTGAGAGGTCTAGCTGACTGGAGCTCTGATGACTGGTGTAGCAGAATGGGAAGGGATTTGCCTTTGACACAAAAGAGACATTAGTGCTATATTAACCGGGAGTAAAACTTTGGGATACATTCATCTGTTGAATTAGAGTGACTTCAGATTGAGTTATGAAGGTATTCGGTAGACAAATTCACGAGGTTTGAAGCGTGGTAATACCAAGGATTTGGGTAAGATAGGTAGATGTAAGACCACTGTGAGCTAATCATAGAATTGTTGAGGTTGGAAGGGACGATATTAAAAGCCTAAATCACGCGGGTGTAACTAAAACAATGATAACCAAAGCATCCCAAACGCATCCAAGGCTCCATGGACATATATAAAGCAGAAGTATAAATGATGTAAGTGCATATCCCATCTCTTCAGAACTTTTCCCAGGATTCTCTCTCTAATAATTTCTTGGTTATCTGGTTCTGCTAAGAAAGCACTAGGTGCTAAGTGGCACTGAGCCACTTAGTCAATTTTATTTTCACCAGGAAGACGTTACTAAGGAGAGGACAAAAGCAAACCCTCACAAATTACGAACCTTCACCGGCTTGGTAAGTACTCAACTGAAATCTCAGGATACCCTCTTCCAGTCTGCCACTCCCCAGACAATTTAATCCACCAGGAGACAGGGGCTGGCCTTGAGGAAACTCCTTCCCTGGGCGCAGGTGACAGTGGTGGCACTGGGAGCACTGGGATTGCTCCCCAGCACACCCCATCTCTAGTCCCTCTCATTCCCAGCTGCAGGAGCAGCAAGGGCACATGGCTCTAGGGGGTGTGTTGAGGACAGGAGGTGACAAACCCATTGGGCTGCGCTGAGTTAGGCTTTGCTGGGCAGCACACAGGACAAGATGCCTTCACAGTATAAGCACCTCATCTTCCGATACTGCCCACATTTAGAGGGCAGTTAGGCGATAGTAGACTGTAGAGGGCAGTTACCGTAGTAAACTGCTGCTCAAGACTGTTGCACGTCGGACCTCTCCTCTGAGGTTCACACTACACCACCTTGTCTTTCACTCACAGATTTTCTACAGAGCACAGGAGAGGGCCCTGGGAGAAGATCCACTGCCAGCTATCGCAAACAACCACACCGTAGAATCATAAACATAAAGCTGCCTTTCAAGGATGTTTCAGGAGGGGCTTTTTTAGTACGACTTCCCTCAAACCCTGCAGCACACTTGTAGAAGAATAATATAAAGCAAAGGAGACACACAGACAGAAGTAGACAGCAGAAGAGCTTCAGAGGCAAAGATAGAAACCTTAGCAGAGAGTGATGAAGGAGACAAGCAGAACGTTAGAGACCTACCTAAAGTGGAAGGGCAGAGAGGATCTCAAAATAACTGTTTTTTATAGACAGAAGATCAAGATTATGTTTACAGTTCAGAAAAAGATCCTTGCTCAGCTGCTTGCTCCTACGCTTTCTATGCTACCTAACAACTATTTAAAAAAAAAAAACCACTGATAGTTTATTACAGTCCATGTTTTCCTCTTAATCAAAGGATACGATATAGCCAGCGGGCAGCCAGTGGCGGGGCAGGAGAGGAACCAGGATTCCAAAGCCAACTAGCGCAAAGAAGAGGTACAGCAACCAGGCAATAATCTGGAAAAGGTGCAGAGGCCAGCTCCAGCCATTCCTTCGAGCGCGTTGGACATGCACCTCAGGAACATCTTCACCCAAGTTCTCTGGAGCTGTCTTATTAGGAGGTTTATTGCAGATATTCATCTATAAAAATCAAAAACGAAAACCAAAAAATATGTGATTCAAAAATATTGTGGCAGGGCTCCGGTCCTGGAGATATGCGCCAAGGTGGACAGAAAGTTGAAGAGACTAAAACAACAACACATCTGAGGAGACACTTCTCTCTGCACAGGGAATTTGTGATTAATAGTAATAAAAAGGGAAAAACAATTACAGACTTTAAAAGCAAGTGCTGATGTCTGCATGAAACAACAATACCCCAGACTTTCAGTTAAGGGAAACTTGCAGGTTTTTGTCAGTCTTTGAATGGATCTATGCCTAAATTTAGGAAAAAGAGCAAAGGGGCTATGTCAGTGGCAGTGCAGAGATGGAATATGATATGCTGTCATCTGGGGATGCGTTCATGTCAGAAATGGATGACGGCAGAACAAATGCTTTCACCTGTCTCAGATATGCCATGTTTTCCTTCCAGCTAGTGCAGGGAAGTGTAGCAAGAGCAGGTGGCCCCACTGGAGCACGTGGTCTGGAACTGCAATTTAGCATTACACAGCATCCAAGAAAACAGAGACTTCTTTGTTAGCCACAAAGGAAGTGGAAAGACTAGAAACTGAAAAAGTGAACTGATAATTTAATGACAAAAAGGGGAAAAGAAGCAGGAGTTACTCCACAACACAAGTATAAAGCAGACTGTTGCTAGAAGAACAAAACAGAAAGTTATGTGTGCAGGACATCCATGCAGGAAGCAGCTTGATTATCCAGCTGTCCTACAGTGTCTGGACTCCTGGCAGGAGAAAGCAAGATTTAACTGCAAAGATGAGTTACGAACCATAACCTGGAAAGTTCTTGATCGTTATGATTCCTGTTTGCACAACAGCTATGAGCTCAGAAGCGATTTCTCCTTTTTTTTCAATTTGTGTTGGATTATTAGTTGTTGCTTTTCGCTTGCCACGGAGCAAGGATGAGCTTTTAACAACAGAGAGCAGAACAATCCAGATCTTGGTACACCAACGGTCCTGCATGAGTCCTAAGCAAAGGGCTCGACATGTCAACTGGCAGAGAAGTAGCGGGTAAGAATACAAAAGAATCTAATTCATGCCCATCAGCACAGTCTTACCACCAAGCAGGTTGGAAAAAAGAAAATCTTAAAATCCTAACTTCAGTCTTTGAAGAAATTAGCAGTATCTGCCTGCATTCACAGTTCTAGTTGCTACATGGCAACTGGCTCATCAATGGTGAGAAATAGTTACTAAGCATGTGATATTTTTCTCATTAGATTGTTGAAAACTTGCTTGCGCATCACTTTGAGCTACCTGTTGCAAAAAACACTCGGAGTATTTGAAGAAACCCCCAGGTTTCTCCTTTCTCCTAATAAAATCCTGGCCCAGGGATCCAGGCCCACCCAGACCCTGGAACCCCTGTTTTGCTGCAAGACTTTGCTGTTTTGTAACACCAGATGTTTTGAACGTTATGTTATTAAATGTCAAAAGTTCTGGACAATTTGATAGAATTTTTTACGTGGTGAATTGTGACTAAACCTAGCGTAAGCTACCTCCTAGCTGAACCACCCCTGAGGCTGCCGTCAACCCCCAGCAGTGTCTGCCTGCTAACAGACCCTCAAAGAAGGAAGCAAGCCATGCGTCACATTTCGTCTAGCCCGTTCCAGAAGGAAAGTTCTTCTTGCCTTTCCCTTATGACTTGAGGGCTTCCCTTGTAGCCAAGGCACTGATTATCCACTGGCACTGGTGAAAAACAAAGCTAGATGTGAAGGGACTCGAGGATACAGCATCTCCCCTTCCATGCAGGGTGCTATACGCTGTAGGTATAGAATCATAGAATGGTTTAGGTTGGAAGGGACCTTGAAGATCACCCAGTTCCACCCCCTGCCCTGGGCAGGGACACCTCCCACCAGCCCAGGTTGCTCCAAGCCCCGTCCAACCTGGCCTTGAACACCTCCAGGGATGGGGCAGCCACAGCTTCTCGGGGCAACCTGCGCCAGGGGCTCACCGCCCTCACAGGGAAGAATTTCTTCCTCAGATCTCATCTAAATCGCCCCTCTTTCAGTTAAAACCATCACCCCTCAACCCACGGCTCCCCTCCCTGATCCAGAGTCCCTCCCCAGCTCTCCTGGAGCCCCTTTAGGCACTGGAAGGGGCTCTAAGGTCTCTGCGGAGCCTTCTCTTCTCCAGGCTGAACCCCCCCAACTCTCCCAGCCCGTCCTCACAGGAGACATGTACGCCCGGCACTCCGTCCTACCCAGCTGCAGTAAACACTGAATACAAAAAGCAGGGTATGAAGTCACCATCAGGGCTTACTCGGTCACGGTAGACTGAGGAGAGCTAACTGAGCTGACGCTGGTTGTTAACTAGTTCACTGTGAGTCAGCCCGGGAGTTACCAGGTTCGCCCCTTCGGGTGTTGAGCCAAGCGCTGGGCAGCGGGAGGCAGCAACCGGCACCCCTCGGGGCCGCACGGGCCGGGATCCCGGGCAGCCGCTCCTGGGGAGGGCCGGGTAAACCCTCCCTCGGCTCCCCCACCGCCTTTTCCTCACCTTCTCCCCGCAGAGGCGGTTGAGAACGGCCCCGTCCCCGCCTCATGCCCCGGCGGGTAACGGGGCCTCCAGCCGAGGCCGAGGCGGCAGCTCCCGGCGCCTCAGGCCGCTGGGCCCGTCGCCATGGCAACGGCCGGGGCTACGGCGGGGCGGAGGGGACAAAATACCCCGGGCGCGAAATGGCGGCTCCGGGGTGGACACGGACGCGGGTGTGGGGTCCTCGCTGGGCCCGCAGGCCCCGGGCACGGGGCCTGCGGGCCCAGCGAGGACCCCACACCCGCGGAAAGCCCGGCGACAGGGATGAGGACATTCTCCAGGCTGAACCCCCCCAACTCTCCCAGCCTGTCCTCCC
>RSEF01000011.1:1119526-1137401 GCA_003993805.1 Himantopus leucocephalus | reverse complement strand
GATCTTCAAGGTCCCTTCCAACCCAAACCATTCTATGATTCTGCAGACTCTCTGCTGTCATCCACAGCGCAGTGGAGCACCATACCTGCTCCACCTCCCAGCCACAACCCAAAACGTGTTTCTGCTGCTGGTCAGCAAAACCCAGGCAGCGCGGCTCTGAGCCAGCCGGGCGTTACCTGTCTCGTGGCAGGAGAAAGCCCGGTGCCGGGCAGGAGAGGCCTTGACTCAGCCAGACTGGAAGGGCCACGGTGCTTGGCTGCATCATGTGCCACAGGGAGAGCAGGCCCCAAGCTCCAGGCCACTTAAGTGGTACCAATGGAAACAAATGAGACAAAAACCCAGGGAAAAAAGATGGTACGACACAGGGCCTCATGTCTTCAACTCACCTCATCAATAGACAGGTGGACCTGATCTCCTACTTTCAAGCTTCCATATAGAGTTCCTATGTGAAGCACGTAGCCTCCTCGGACCTGCACGTTCTTCACCGTGAATTCTGTTTTCTGTAGAAAGAGGGAAATGCACCAGTGAGCAGGGCGAGAGGCCAAGGGGAGACAGACAGTCCAGCCAGAGGTCTGAGCTGCAACTGGAAAGGTCTCAGCTGAACAGCCAGACTGGTGTGTGCGACAGGAGAAAGCCGAGCGTCCCCAGGCACAGCACACAGGGCTGCAAAGCAGAGAGGAGAATGAACGTGGGGCATGGTGAAGGGGCACAGCAGAGCTGAAAGAGGTCCCCATCTCAGCTCAAAAGCACCGTCCTTCTGCACAGGAACCCCAGCACCACCACCACCACAGGCACCCACGTTTTGGCCTCAGCCTGACACTGCAGCACTGAGTTTAGCTGCCCAAGAAGCAAAGGGAACAAGACTCCAGCACCCCCAAAAAGGAAACCTGTGCAACGCCTGACACCTGCCATGATCAGGAAATTGCTGGAGCTTGCTTGGCCCCTTGTCCTTCTCTGCACACACCTGCCCAGGCCCCAGGTCAGGCTGAGCCTAGCCAAAGGCTCTCAGGCCCACTCACATCCTCCCTGCCGTCGTCGTCCTTCACCATGTAGCCCTCGTCATAGATCTGCCCACCCTGCTCGGCGTAGAAGCAGGTCCGGTCCAGCACTATCCCACACTCCTGGCCAGTGGATACCTCTTCCACAAACTTCTTCTCCCTGCGGATGGCTTTCACTGTGGCCACGAGGCTCCCAAAATCTGTCACCGGGATGACAGGCAGTGTCAGTAAAACAGGAAAACCTTGTAGACACCACATGGGAGCAGAACTTCATAGCAACACCTCCCACCTACTGCAGGAGCTCATGGCAGCTACATTTGCAGGGGGTAAGGAGAAAGAACCAGGGCAACAGCTAGTTGGATAAGAGGGAATTTCATTCCATGCTCTCCAAGGCAGGGGCTGTCACTTTCTTCCACACCTATGCGGTAGAAGTCAGCCACGTGCACTGCTACGAGCCTGGGGCCTCCCAAATCTCCACCAAATCAACGAATTAGCAGCAAGAGCCAGAGCAAGCGGGCTGAGGACAGACCAAGCAGAAACTGCAGTCTCCTGTGACACTGGTGAAAGGGCAGCTGGGAAACACAAACACAGGAGTGTGGAGACACAAAGCTGCAGGGAAGAGGAATCCCCTTAAGACCCTCTGACCAGACTGGCAACAACAGACCTGAGCAGTAGGTCAGCCCTTGAACAGTCTGCCCTCCTCTCTCCCTGCTCCCTTTGTCACAAGCAGGCTATTCACCTGCACACGTTTCCACTCCCACCTCCACGTCCCAGGAAAGGTGAGCCCAGAGGGGATCTTGTTGAGGTACATGCCAGGAAAGGTTTGGCAGCAGCAGATGATTCTGAGAAGGTTTTTTTTCATACCATAGGCACCGCTCTGATCTGAAGTGTAGCTGTATTTTGGCGAGTCATCAGTCACCTCCAGCCCTCGGGCCCTTAGCTCTTCGATGGCATAGATGTCCAGCATGAGGAGGTCCTCCCCACCGGCACCCTTCCCTTGGGATTTGAGCTGCCAACGACAAGCACCAAAGTTTGAGAAAACCCACCTCAGCACTGGCCCGTGCACGCCAGCCTAGTTGCACACCTCACTCGCATCCCCGAGAGCTCCTGGGTTCAGAGCTTTGCTCTGGGAAGCCGTATGCCAGCTGCTGGAGTGCTCCCATCTTTTCTGACTTCGGAGCAGGCTATTCCAGCGCTACTGGCATGCAGCCGAAGTGGCCCCGAGCCCAGCAAGGACAAGGCAAGCACCCAGCCAGCTGGTCGATGCCACTTTCTGCTGCTCCAGCAAACTGCTGGGAGAGGCACCCAAGCTGCAGGCCTGCCTGGAGACTGCTCCTGGGACAGGGAAGTCCAGAACTTCCCTGTCCAGAACAGGACAGTCCAGAATTTCCCTGTCCAGAACAGGATGGTGGGGAGGCACTCGCAAGCACTCCACCGACTCTGTATGAGGGCTGTGCTCGAGGCCCCAGGCCTTGCAGTGTTAGTGAGCAAACCCAGCCACGGCTGCACAGAAAAGACATGTCCCACAACAACTGCATGCACTGGGGCACTCGGGATGTGAGCAGTCCTGGTAAGAAAGGAGCAGAGACTCATGACAGCAAACGAAAAGGAAGGAAGGAAGGAAGGAAAGGAAGGCAGGAAATCCTCCCTGCCCACTCGCAGACCAGCTCCCCTGGAGTTGTTACCTACCTGCGCGTTTTTCCGCTCTTCTTCAAAGCCCTCCATGTCCACAACAAGGCCCTTCTCCTCCGCAATCAGCCCAGTGAGATCAGCAGGAAAACCGTAGGTGTCATACAGCAGCCAGGCAGTATCACCTTCAGAGAAAAAGCAGAGCAGTCAGCACTCCTGTTCCGTGAGACCCTGCTCCTTTCCCCCCCTCTCCAACTGGCTCTTGTCCCACCCAACTGGCTCTTGTCCCACCCAACTGGCTCTGCGCTATGGCAGGAGAGGGAACAGGTCTGGTGAACACAAACATCTAAAAGGCTCCTCCTCTCTGACAGCACAGAGATCGCACTATCACATTGTGCCTGGGCAGCTCGGAAACCTGAGCGAGTGAACACAGGCCAAAGGAGAAATGGGTGGCCCAGCTCTGAGGAATGGTCTTTTGGCTCCAACTCTGTCCCCTCACACCTTCCACCGTCTCTCAGTTCCCAGCCCAGCTGAGCCCTAAGTCGGTCCCAGATAATAAATGCCTTTTGGTGCATCCAGACAGAAGTCACAGCCTTACCAGGGATAGTTTTACTGTCCCCCAGGCTCTGGATCTTCCTGTCCAGGATGCGACGTCCTCTGCTGAGTGTTTTCAGGAACTGATTCTCCTCTTCATTGATAATGTCCTTCACCATATCCGGGTCTTTCTTCAGCTCAGGAAAGGCATCTCCCTGCAGAGCCAGGATTAGTCCTTCAGCATGGAGACCCAAACACCTCAGCAGAGGAAGTCTTCAGCAGACACAGTGGAGCGGGGGAAGAACTTACCAGTGACTGCACCACCACATCAACCAGAGTAGCAAAGAAACCCTTGGGGGCATTGAGCTTCTCGTGGGAGTAGCGCACAGCCCGTCGGAGAATCCGCCTCAGCACATACCTAGGGAACAGCAGAGCCCCTCGTACAAACGGTACACCTCTGAGCTGCACTCAGCAGATCCATCAGCACCCACCTACCAGCACCCCCTCCCAGGAGCAAGAGCACAGGCTTCTCTCCCCACATTTTGTCTCAAGTAGCTGCTCACACCAGCAGCAAGCCAGAGGTGAAGTGCCAGGCCCCAGCTCTGTCACCCACGCTCACTGTGTGCTTATGTCAGTCCTGTGAGTCCAGCAGCACCCACAGTACAGCCCCCTGGCCCAAACTTCATTGGGTTTTTTGACAGCAGCACTGCACCAAGCAGAGTTTTGTGCCTGACTGCCCACAGTGATCCTTTCTGGGGGCTGACACAGCAGGTCTGGTACTCACAAGAAGCCTCAGACCTGTATGTCTTGGCCTTTTGGGTGGACCTTGCTCCAGGGATTCAAATGTACCGAGCAAACACTCTGCTATCCACTGCTTTAATAATGAATTCAAAAACATCGCAGAGACACATGAGATCCCAGACCCCTCAGGGAAGATGTGCTGAACAGAATGGAAGCGGTAGCATTGCGGCAGCTCCCTTCTTACCCTCTGCCAGTGTTGTCAGGTCTGCCCCCATCAGAAAGGGCCAGCGTGATGGTCCGTGCATGGTCAGCCAGCACGCGGTAGGCCATGTCTATACCGTCGGCATCCTCAGCACCAACCTGCCCCATGTACGGCCTGGCACCCGTGCCCTGCGCAGAGAGAAGGCGGTGGGCATAGGGGACAATTACGGACAGCGGGGACCAGCAACACAGCAGAACAACAGGGGAGCACCTCAGAAGCCAGCCCCATCCCACTGCTCGCAGCCACAGAGGTGGCACACTCCTCTTGGAAAGAGGTGACTCGGTGAAGCCAGGGAAGACAGAGAGCTGCGAGGCTCTGCACGGTGCCACGGCCTGCAATTCCAGGGCCAAAGGATCTCCAAGACCAGAGGGAAGAAAAGCCGATTTATCCCAACATTAAAATCCCAGGACAGAAGAGAGAGGAAGAGGGACAGAGTGCAGAGAAATCATCTGTTTTGCACACTGGCTCAAGGAATCCGGCCTGGCTTGACCTGCCCAGCCAAGGAACTTCTCAAATTCTGTCACATGGGAAACAGTACCAGCTTCCCTTTTTTAGGGTGTTTTCATCCGTACCCAAGGGAAAGATAGTGCTGTAACAACGCAGTGCTCACACCATGGGCGCAGTCCCTACAGCCAGGCTCCCAGCACGCTGCAGGAAGGCAGACAAGGACATATGGGCTGTGTCTAACCAGTGGCTTTAACATCGAAGGAAGGCAGCCCAGCAAGTCCAACCCTGAAGCTCCACACCTCATCTCCCCCGAGAGGCCTGAGCCTGGACTCTTTTCCGTATGTTTCTTCCAGCATGAGCTGCAGCCAGGAAGCTCTGCTGCTTCCACAGCGCAAAAAATGACTTGGACTTGCACAGAGAGTTCCCAGCACTGGTAACGTGGCCCCTACCCAGGAAGATGCAGCGACAGCACACTGCTTCTGCAAGTGACTGTCGTGGTTTATGGCAAAGACCTTCTCTCTCAGGGGATCTTCTACAGATCAGCATGTTCCAGGTGGGAGACTGAAGGACAAACTCTGATTCAGGGTCAACAGCACCACGTGCTCTCTGCCACATGGCAAAAAGATGGCCCTTGGCCATACGGGACTGCAGAGCATCTCCCACTCAGAGAGGACCAAGGAGTGCGCAATCAGGAGAGTCCACAGGAAACATCTGGGAAAGGTGCACCACTCGTTGTCCTGTGTTTTCCCCCGGAAACATGCCCCAAGGCAGCAATTACTGTGCCAGCTTGCGTTCCTACCCTCAGCAAAGTACAAACCCGCAGGCTCGCAGCAGCTGGGAAAGCAGAGACCTGCAGACATAACCACCCTGTCCAACCAGCCCCACACACCTCCCCAGGGATTCAGGGAACGGATGCAGCTGGGTCAGGCCCAGACCCAGACTCCCCAGTTCATACCTTTTGGATGGCTTCAAAGTAAGGAAGGAAAAGGTCAGTGTCATAGTTGGACATCTTGTTCTGCAGCACAGAGACCAGCCTCTCCAGGCCCATCCCAGTATCAATACTTTTCTTAGGAAGAGGTTTCAGCGTCCCATCAGCTTCCCTGCCCAGACACAAAAAGATGAGCTGTTACGGACGGAGGCTCTGCAGGGGCAGCCCCATCTCATGTCTGTGAGCTTTGTTCCATCATATTTATGACATGGGCCCATACACAAAGCCACACACAAGGCAACTGTCATAAATAACAAGACCATCAACGACAACTTAGACCCTGAGCAGGATGGCACTTATTCCCTACTGAACTCCTGACAGATGAACTGAGGAAACACTCCCCATCTGTCCCCAAAGCCAGCGTGACCGGCCTCTTCTGTAGAGGTGGGTCAGGGGACAGAGCATCACAAAGTTCACAGCTTCTGGACAAGAGGGAACGGGCGAGCAAACCAGGGGCAGTTAAAACAGCGCGCAGTCTGAGCAACCCCTCACGCCGAGCTGGAGCAGGCTGGGGAGGGAAGCAGGTCTCGCTCACCTGTTGAACTGTATGAACACCAGGTTCCAGATCTCCAGGACATTGGGGTCATCCTGATTGACCAGGTGGGAAGCATCTCTGTCTCCAATCCGGTCATAGTGGATCTCGCTGCAAGGGCCACAGGGGCCCGTGTCTCCCATTTCCCAGAAGTTATCCTTCATACTGCCAGGCAGAATCCTGCCCTCAGCCAGCCTGCAACAAGAAATTCTTACTGAACAACAGAGACTAACAGCAAGGCAAGAATTCCCCAAACTAAGGGCTACACTAGAGAAACCTCAGCTCACTGATTCCCTAGATGAGCAGATGAATTGTCAGAGTCTTGAGACAGAGCAATCCAATAGCCTAGCTCTTGAGATGCCTGCTGAGGAGGATCAAGTGAACAGTGGCGCCCGGCACTTGTCCCAGATGGAGGCAGAGGCCTACACAACACCTCAGCAAAGCCACCATCAAGACGACAGGTGGATCTTCAACTTTAATACACGCGAGGGAGGTTTGGCCCCACAGTGTAGAGGTGTGTCACGGGGTCAGCAGCAGGTTTCAGAGGGGACTACAGCCGCAAGACCAAAGGCATCATTTCACCGCTACGTCAAGCTTTGGCCCACCCACAGCCTGAGTGCAGTTCTCGCATCCTCATCTCAAGGAAGGTGAGGTAGAAGTAGCGAATGTGTAGAGGAGGGCAACTAAAACTACCTAGGGGTGGAACAGCCGCCTTAGAAAGAGAGTATTACTCATCAATTTGGAGAGGACAAGGTTGAGTGGGAGACTACAATTGAGACTTAAAAAAATCCAACAGGTTCAAAACAGAATCAGACGTACTCTGACGGAGCACAGCCCCAAACAGAGGCTAAGGGGAATAGACGGATCACGCTCTAACAAACTAATCCAGCGACTGTGGATGCTGGAAGGGAAGGAGGAAAACAGCACGGGCCACAGTCAGGCGTGCCTGCTTTCCCTGCACAGCAACTTCTCAGAGGCAGCACTGGGCTGGACAGACCACTGATCTGACCCAGCGAGGCACTTCTTATGTTCTTAAGCTTACACCAGATCTTGCAACGAAAGCTCTCAGTCTCTTCTGTCTAATACCAGTGCTCCCCTTTGGCTTTGCAGCTCCACCACCCTGCAAACGTTATTTGCGACTCTTCAATTTTGTTAAAATCTGTAGTTATATGTGCTCTGCCACATAACACATGCCACCTTCCTCTGAATGACTGTCACTCATCAAAACACGCACCTTCCTCAGTTAAAGGCCTTACCCCAAATTCAACCATATCTCTTTGCACTCCAGGTCTGGCTGCAGTCCTGCAGCCTCATTTCCACCAAAGTAAGTGACGTAGAGTCTTTCGGCAGGGATGCCGAACTCCTTGGTGAGAAGGTCCAGTGCCAGCTTACAAGCAAGTTCCTGCAGAAGGAAAGATAAGGTCAGCAAGTAAACGCAAAGAGGGTTTCTCTTCAACAAGCAGACTACTGGCTACTGTAGGTATCAGCAGCTAAACAGCCAAAAACTTTCACACTTTTAACATCAGAAAGAGGCAAATTAATATATGCAGTGAACAGGGCACAAGAAACATCTCATGTAACTTTCTACATGCAGCCAAGTTAACTCCTAGCATGTTCACTGCCCCCAAAAAGCCTTTTAATTCTCCTGTTATTCTGTATTCTTAACATTCTCTTTCTGACTTGGAACACTACATTCTCAAGAAGCTTGGGAAAGGATATCATTATTTTATAATCACTCCTGTTTGAGGTCCATCATCTTCACACAGCACATGCAACTCCTCACAGCTCCAGGACAGCCGCTGAAGACTCCAAACTAGCAGAGTTAATATAATCAGCTTTGGAAACCTTAAGTAATTAATCTCAAAATATTCTACAGGGTCGGGGTAGCCTCCAAGCTCATTTATTCCAAAGGAGCCACACACACCTTAGGAACCACTCTGTGCCAAGATATTCTCCTTCCTCTTGGCAAATGCTTTGCCAAGTTCAGAGACGGGTAACTTTGTGCAAGAGATTCAGAGCTGCAACTAGCCTGTTTTACCTTGAAATAATCCCCAAAGGACCAGGACCCCAACATCTCGAAGAAAGTGTGGTGGTAGACATCTTTCCCGACATCGTCCAGGTCATTGTGCTTGCCCCCTGCTCGGATGCACTTCTGAGTGTTGGTGGCTCTGTTCAGTTTAGCAAGCGGGTGCGAGGGGTCAATAGTATTGAGGAAGATGGGTTTGAACTGAGAGGAAAGAAATATGGGCAATCAAGAAAAGCGCTAAGAGTCAGTTTTCAAATGTTGCAAGCAACAGCAAGGCAGTAAGCATCATCTATGTCACGATACTACTAGCCTGGATGTACCCAAGGCAGCTTTCAGAAACAAGCCTGCTCTCTCCTGCGTGCAAGGAGGCTGCAGCATGGCCTATAACTTAGCTCTCCCCCCCCAACACACACGTGTTCCTGGAGCCCACCAAACCCCAGGACTTCCAAAGGGGACTGAAAATAGCCAGATTCCCACCTGACCAGAAAAAAAAAAAAAAGTCAGTGAAAACCGTGTGCTGATCTCCAGCAGAGCCCTTTCAGCAGCCCAGCCCCAACCAGTCTTAAAAGATGCCATTAGTCATTTGTGCCAGGACTAGCTGTGGTCCAAAGGGTCAAGGAAGGGAGACTGGCAGTGCTCCCATCGCTGCACAGTCAGCCCAGCCAACACAGGAACCTCTCCCAGTGCTCTTGCCAATTTTCCGAGAGCACAGAGGACTTCAGCAGACACACCGACCACCTCTTTGTGACCAGAAGGAAGATGGAGAAAACAACAATAATTTTCCACACAAACAGCTTCACAGGTTTCAACTGCTACAGGATATGTTCGTAAGAACCACGGCGGGAATCCTACCTGGTTCATACCAGCATTGGCAAAGAGCAGTGTGGGGTCATCCAGGGGGATTGTAGAAGAGGAGTGCACATAGGTATGCTTGTTTTCCTTGAAGAAGTCAATAAACCGTTGCCGGATCTGGCTAGCTGTTAGCGTAGCTTCCATCTTGAAGCTGCAAGTCACAGCTGTGCAAAGCAAGCGGAAAGGAAAGCGGCAAGGCCGTGGTGCAGTCTGAAGAAACAACAACAAACAAGGCTCTGACATGGTGTCAGCTGAAGCGGTAACACCGGGATCATTGCCTCCCTCTCCTGAAAGGGTCTCCCCACGTTGGTAACTGCTCTCACCAACTCCTCAGTTTAACCATCAGTTGGCCCCGAATGGTGCTGACCCAAACCCAAATATCCTCTCCCCAATTTCTGGAGCTTGAGCTCATTACTTGTTCTTTGAAAACATGCATTTTTAAAATACCAAGTTCACTTGCATGCTGAACTCAGTCAGCGGTTGTGTCTGCCCTGCCAGGGACACAGGGCAGGGGGAGGATTGCTAACGCCTAAAATCATTCAGGGTGATTAAATCGTAAGATCGTGGAATGCCTGAGTTTGGAAATGACCTCCGAGCATCACCTCATCCACCGCCCCTGCTCAAAGCAGGGTCAACTCCGGGGATGCCTGAAACCCCCCCTGCGAGGAACGCCACCACCACCCTACGCACACCAGTGGCAGGCGGTGGTTTGGAGGTGAGCACCTCCGCTGTATCCTAACGGATACATAATTGTCCTCTGCCGATGGTGGAGCGCAATGCAGTCCTCCAGAGGGCCAAGCTCCCCGCAGCCTGCTCTGGCGCAGGGGGACGGTAATTCCTCAGATGAGTAAGGCCCGTGAGTCGTTGGAGGAGGGAAGGAGGGAGAGGGAAGGGGGGAGAGGGAAGGAAGGAGAGGGAAGGAGGCAGAGGGAAGGGGGCAGAGGGAAGGGGGCAGAGGGAAGGGGGCAGAGCCCCGGCTGAGGAGAGGAGCCCCGGCTGAGGAGAGGAGCCCGCCGCCACCCTCCCGCCCCTCACCCCGGCCCCCCGCCCCGCCAGGCCGCCTCTCCTCGGCCCGGACCGAAGCAGGGGAGGCGGCCGTCCGGGGTAGGCAACCCCCGAGGGCCGGCGGCCCCTCACACCCCAGCGCAGGCCCCCCCAGGCCCTACCTCCCGGCCGCCGCCGCCCCTCGGCCCCGCACCGCCCGGCCCGGCCCCGCCGCAGCGCCCGCTCCCCTCCGCCCCGCCCCTCCCCGCCGCAACGCCGCACAGCCGGCTCCCGATTGGCTGTCGCGGCCGTCGCTCTGCGTCAGCTCCGCCCCCTTCCCGCTCGCCCGGCCTTGGGGGTGGGCCGCCCGCCGGCTGATGCAATGAGGGGGACACAGCGGCCACGTGACGCGGCCGGGCTGAAGCCGGGCAGGGGGGCGCCATTTTAGGGGTCGGGGTGTGAGGCCTGCCCCGGGGCAGGGGGGACCGAGGGGGCCCTCCAGCCCCTCCGCACCGCCCCACCTCGCCGTAGGCGCCATGATGATGCAGTACGGTGAGGCCTCGGCCCGCCTGGCACAGCCCCGTGCCCGGCAGGTGGCCCCGAGGCCTCCGCCGCTGGCGTGGCGAGAGCAGGGGGCTGCAAAAGGCTGAGGCGGAGAAGGGGATGTGGGGGAGAGGGAGCTGGCAGGGGATGGTGGGCGACACGGCTGCTGGAGTGGCGGCCAAAGCCCTGTGGGCTTCCCTCACGGTCGGCGTAATGGCTACCAGGCCTTTGCGTGGGTCTCAGGGGACAAGGGTATGGCTAAGAGATGAGGAGGGTGTGTGTGACGTCTAAAGAACAAAGTTAAAAGTTTATTGAGAAGTTTTGGTTGGGGCATGGTTGAGGCGACACAGGAGGTACCTGACCTTGAATAGGATGGGAAATGAAACGACGTGTCTCATGTTTTCTTTTGCAGTTGCTGGCTTAGACATATGATAGTGAAAAAGTGTAACTTCTGGACCAAATTCGAGACAAAAAGTGTGTCCCCGTTTGTGAACAGTGAGCATGCTAATCAGGTGCCCTCCCCAAATGTTTTAAATGTGAGCTTAGGTGCATAGAATCATAGAATGGTCTAGCTTGGAAGGGACCTTCAAGGTCATCAAGTCCAACCATCAGCCTAACACTGCCAAACCCACCACTAACCCACGTCCCTCAGCACCACCTCTGCCCCTCTGTTAAACACCTCCAGGGATGGCGACTCCACCACTGCCCTGGGCAGTCTGTTCCAACGCTTGATAATCCTTTCGGTGAAGAAATTCTTCCTAATATCCACCCTAAACTGCCGTGGGCGCAACTTGAGGCCGTTTCCTTTTGTCCTGTTGCTTGTTACTACTAAGAAGAGGTCACATGTATAGTTAGGAGTGGTGAATGAATCATTATTGACCAATCAATCAGCTGTATTTTATCCTTACAAATATTGGGCGGTTTGAAACGTGAGGGCTGTTGTTAAATCCCCGGCACCCAATTCTGCAGAATTGAAATAAAAACAAGTATCTCAGCTCAGTGTGTCGATTTGCTCTCGCACAGCGGGTGAAGAACCCTCATTTCGGGACAACAGGGACATGCAGTCCAAGGCCAAGAGGCACGACATGTACACAGGGGAGGTACCACGTTGACAAAAAATTCACTGTGAGGACAGTCAAGCATGGAAACGGGGGTCCAGGGAGACCGCGGGGTCCCTGGAGGTTCTTGAGGGCTGGTTCAAGCCCTGGGCAACCTGATCTGAAGTCATTGCTGACCCTGCTCCTCCTGACGGGGCTTGGACTAGAGCCCTCCAAGGTCCTCCCCAACCTGAATGGTCCCCACGTGCCTCTACACTTGTAGGTCACGGAATCATAGAATGGTTTTTGTTGGAAGGGACCTTAAAGATCACCTAGTTCCACCCCCCCTGCCATGGGCTGGGACATCTTCGTCTGGACCAGGTTGCTCAAAGCCCTGTCCAACCTGGTCTTGTAGATGGGTCTCATCTCTTCTGGCCACTAATGCAGTCCTTCTGCCCCCAAGCTGTGGTCCCTGAGCCATAAGCATGTGTGCACTGCTGTCCTGCTTGGCCTCGGTTGCCGTCAGTTAGCTGTTTCCAAAGGTTGCTCGCTGCTTGCCTTCCCCAGCTTGGCGCCGGCCTGTGGCCATTCCCACCGTTCCTGGTCCTGCAGCCCTTTTCGCTTGTGTCTGTGTTTTCCTTCCCAAGGAGCCTGGAAGGAAAAGAGGAAACTCCAGTCTTGTTGGTTCTTAATGGGAACTCTGCTCTGGATGCTGCTTGCAGATAGCAGCAGGAGCGGGCAAGTCTGTGCAGTGCAATTGCTTGCGCGGGTGCTTACACCTTCCGTAACGCCAGCTACAGCGGGTCGGAGTCCAACACCATCCAAATCCACACCCAGCACCCTTACCTCTCATGGGGGCCATACTCTACCCACCAAGATGGAAGGAAACATCGCTGCTTCCTCCTCTCCGTACTCTGTGTCACCTGCAACACATCTTCCAAACTTGGAGTCCCTTCACCATCTCCCACCTGCTGGCCCAAGTATTTCTTTGGTGATTGCCAGAGCTGGAACCACTCGGGGAATAGTTCAGCTCTGTCCCCTCCACCAGGGTGAGCGAGGCTGGGCAACAGATGTGTCCTTTTGCGCACATCCAGATGCGATGGACCCATCCCCGCTACTTTCCTCTTCTTATTTCCTCCCCCCCGAGGTTGTCCCAATTCTTCTGGTTCAGCTGAGGCTTTTCACATGGCAGCTCTTTGCTTCTTTTAGCAACTTACTCACTTCTGCCTCCTAAAAATTCATGCCTCCAGGCTGGTCTGGGCTGCAGGAGCTTTGGTTTGCCGGCACCTCCTGGGCTCATAAGCATCCAGCATTGTCCTCCAGCAAGGAGAAGGGTGATAGCCATGAGCTTGCAGCCCCAGCAGTGGGCAGATGGGGCTGCAGGGAGCTGGGAGTCTTCTCTGTTGGCTTCTGGGTGCTTTGGGTGAAAGCATTGGCATGAGTAGAGCTTGCAGTGGTAGACATGCCCTCCCTGCGCTTCCCAGGCTGGGCTTCGGATGAGCATCCATGGGTTCAACCATCCCAAACTCACCCCCCAAACTGGGAGATCACAGGCCACAGCCTGATTTGGACCTGTTTTTCTTTTCCTGGTGGTGTTTCCAAGTGCTCTTCCAAGCTTGTGTTGGAGGTGACCCTTCTCTATCAGTTACAGAGACTCCGGGAGCTGGGGCTTTAGAGGAATCGAGCGGTGGGGAACTGGGTATTGCAGAAGACACACGGTCCCATATGCTGGGGGAGCCCTTGGTCCACCCTGGGGCAGGCGAGGGGCCAGGGCTGGTGCTGGCACTGTCCCCGTGGGCGCCCGCAGCCACACCCTGGGCTGTGCCCAGCTCTTCTTCACGCCGAGCAAGCGGCAATCCTGCCGTGTGTCACCGCCCGGCGCGGAGGCCGCGGAGATGGCTGCGCTGGCTCGGAGCGTCCTAGTGACGGGGTCCAACCGGGGCATCGGGCTGGAGCTCGTGAGGCAGCTCGCCGCCAGCCCCTGGCCCCCCCAGCACATCTTTGCCACCTGCCGCGACCCCGAGGGTCCGAGAGGGAAGGTCAGTGCGGGCGCAGGGCACGGGGATGGTCCCGAGCCAGGCGGGTGAAGGGAATTGGCGGTCCCAGCAGCTCTGCCAGCTCTCTGCTGGATCTGGCCCCGGTTGGGTGGTCCGGCAGCGGGGGCAGGAGTGCTCCGGTGGGGTTATGAGACCATCCCACCCCACGGTTATGGCAGCGCCTGACCCAGCCGGGTGGGATGAGGCTGGAGGGGCAGACGTGGTACCCATGTCCTCGGCGCTCGCTCCTGGCTGTGCTGATGGCTGGCCAACCCCTTCTCCATGCTGGGATCACCCAGGACAGGGGGGCAGTGCCTGAGCCCAGTGGCACTCCTTCTCCTGCCAGCCGCGGGGACGTCACCCTGCCCTGTTCGCTGGGAACAGCCCTGCGCACCTTCCCCACCAAAATCAAAGCCAGCCTGGCCCGGCTCCAGCTGGAGGGACCTGGGAGAAGGGGGTGGGAGACCCAGCCGTGCCGCTGGTGACTTCTAACCTCCTCCCTTGCTCCATCACTTTGTTTCCAGGCCCTGCGAGAATTAGCTGCCCAGCACCCCAGCATCAAACTGGTCCAGCTAGGTATGGAGCAATCTCCCGCCTTGCACCCAACGTTGCTTTCTAGCCCTCCGCTGGCTTCGGGGACGGGACCGGGGGCAGTTTTGTCGGGCAGCCTGCCTTAACACCAGCAGCCAGGCAGCTAGCTCCGAGCCCTGCCAGGCGGGGAGGGATGGGCACACATCTGGGCAGGCTTCCCCCGTCCGAGCAGAGCTGTCCTCTGGCTGGAAGCAGTCAAACCGGCTTCAGAGCCAGGCAGAGGTGGGTCCGGATACCTTGGCTGAGCGAGTTTCATGGGAAAGGAATGACCTCTGCTCTCAAAGATGCTAAATACAGTGCCCGAGTTTTGGGCTGGGACACGCGGTTTCGCAAAGCGAAGCAAGGCAGGGCACAGCAAGCAAATTTGCTGCGTGGTTCCTAAGTGGGAGGGTTGGTTTGGGGTCTGCTTGGAGGTGGCCGTGGTCAGCGTTTCCTTTGCTGCTGGTAAAAAAGGGGAGGAAAAAAATAGGATAAAATGATGCATATGGGAAATCTGGCCTTGTGGTGGTGGTGGTATCCCAGGTTGATGCTGAAACCCGGAGGCATGCTCCGCTTTGGGATGTCCAGGGCCAACAAGAAAGCTGGAGAGGGACTTTTCACAAGGGCATGTAGTGATGGGATGAGGGGGAATGGCTTCAAACTGGAAGAGGGGCGATTTAGATGAGATATGAGGAAGAAATTCTTCCCTGTGAGGGTGGTGAGCCCCTGGCGCAGGTTGCCCCGAGAAGCTGTGGCTGCCCCATCCCTGGAGGTGTTCAAGGCCAGGCTGGATGGGGCTTGGAGCAACCTGGGCTGGTGGGAGGTGTCCCTGCCCATGGCAGGGGGATGGAACGGGATGATCTTTAAGGTCCCTTCCAACCTAAACCATTCTGTGATTCTATGACCCTGGACTGGGGAGATGTCCTTTCCCTGCTTCTGTGCAGGCAGGCCAGATTTGGTGGCCTTTGTCAGCAGCACTGGGGAGCAGCAGGAGAAGGTGGCAAATGGACCTGGGCAGCACAGGAACTTGGGGGAGAAAAGGGAGAGCAGCCAGGGCAGCCCGTGATGTTCCCAAAGTTGGGATATTCACAGGCAGAAGGCTTCCAGGGTGCTGGGCAGGGATGGGGGCACACTGGGGAGGACAGCGTTGGAGTGAAGCACGGGGAGATAAGGAGCACCAGGCTGAGGAACATGGTTTCCTGCAGATGTGCCATGAGGAGGCAGACAGCGGTGTCTGAGACAGCAGGGGCTGCTCACAGCCACTTTTTTTTTTAAGAAGAGTTGGTAAAAAAACCCATCCAAACCCCAAAGAAGCATTTTAGGGAAGCGTTTGCACCCAAATTGTAGTATCGCTGTAGTAAGTGGGGTGGGAAGCAGGCAGAGCTTCTCAATACTTCTGAGTATTTCCTTAGAACCAATAATAAGAAAACTGAATCAAGGCAACACAAAGACCGTGTCAGTCTCAACCTACCTATTTATTTGTTTAAAAAACACCTGAAAAGTTCAAGTAAATTTTAGCTTTTCTTAGCAAAGAAAGCCTTCCTGAAGTTAGACTTTTCTAAAAAGCGGCAGCAAATCTCTCTCTCTCTTATTATTAAATAGGTTATCAAAGTAGAACGCGTTCTTTGTAATAAAAAAGAGCATCTTTAAAATTACCTGTGAGCCCCGAACCGTCGGTACAGATGGGAACAGCATGCTTACTTTGCTCACCAAAGCATGGCCAGCGTAAAAGGGACATCTCAAGGGGCTGACCATTGAATAAACAGCCTTTACTGAAACCCGTACACCCCAAACCCCAGAATTATTTCTTCCCAGGAGAAAAGAGTTTGGTCCTTCAGCAAACGTGGCTGGCCTAGCACCAGAAACATGCTGGTCCCACGCACCTGCCCCCTTGGAAATCCAAACAGAGCAATTAATCATTCACCAAAACGACTGAAAGATCCATCACACGTGGTGGAGCGATGGAACCTTGAACTCCGTTCAATCATTATCCAAAGAGAAGTCACCAAACAGCACCCTGCGATACATCCCGCAGCTGGCCGTGCATGTCCTCTCGAATCCCAAGGCTCCATCCCGTCACATACAGCAGCCCCGCAGCGGATTATCTCACCAAATTCCCCCCAAATCTTTTCATGACACCTCTACGAAGGTCTGTGCTGCACAAGGCGAGGTGGTACAAGTCCTGGGCCGCTCAAATACTCGCTTACCGCCATAAAGCCACCGGGCTAGTTAAAAATGCCAGGAAAACAGATTGTTCTGCCGCTCACCGCTGTACAAAATACTCCAAGAAGGGAATCTTCAGCCTTGCAGACCTTTGCTAAGTCAGTCTTGTCTAAGCGTGAGAACAGAAACACACCTCGGGGGCCAAAGCGTTGCAAAAAAAGGAATCTAGCTCTGCGATCCCCCCGCCCCCAGCCGGCTCATCGGATTAGCACCTGCGAAAAAATGCGTGCAGAAATGCGCATGGGGAGCAAAGGCACACTCCAACATGCCCATCCGCCTGAATATTCGTGGCCCGTAAGGGTTCGGGGCTGTACTCGGGATATTAAAAGGCAATATAGAAAGGTTTAACGTTGGCTTAACTGGTCCGTTCCAGCCCCTGAAGGTGTTTAGGTGACCCCTTTTAACTCGACAATGGCCACTTCGGCGGGGTGAGCACCCGGTTAGAGGATGCGCATCCTCACAAGCAAACCCAAAAGCTGCACGTAAACTTCGAAAATACCCCGCTTACTGCTTTAGCCAAAAAAAAAAATTCCCGCAATTAAAGCATGGCAGATTTTCAAGGAGATACCTATATTTAAGTGAAGGAAAAGGCGCTGGAAATGCTTACCCCTGTTAGCACCGTTTCAGGGAGGTCGGTTGTTTCTGGTTGCTTGAGAGGGGTTGTCCCCACAGCCGGGCTGGAATGAATGCGTCCCCCCCCGTGGTTTCACAGCCGGTACAGCAATACAGAAGGACTGGAGGAGTGTAGTTAGGTTGTTTCCCCAAAGACGGTGGCTCCTTAAAATGGGCCCATCCGACTGCGTTGGGTCCTGCTAAAAAAAAAACTGGGAGCCTCAGTGCGCAAGAACCGAGCATCCCTTGTGCGATCATAAATTACCGAATAGAGAACAGCTAAAATTCTTCTTAAGAGTAGCCTCCACATGACCAAAAAGGAGCTGAATCGAGGTTTAATTCAGCCAAGGCTGTGAAAACAAGAGGTGAGGACAAACTGCTGCTCCTTTTAATATGCTTAACACCGTCACCTGCTAAACCTGGTCTTTTCTGGATAATGCTGGTTTAAAGAGAAGCATTCCAGGCACAGCACGTGTTTCAGCGGACGCTGGAGGTCTCCTCCACTTTGCTTTTTGCCCCGGCAGACATAGTGAACGTGCCCAGCATCCGAGAGGCCGTACGGGCTGTGGGGTCTCATCTGAAGGACCAAGGCTTGAACCTGCTCATCAACAACGCCGGCGTCAGCTCGCACGCCACGCTGCACTCCCTGGATGCGCAGGAGATGCTCTCCGTGTTTACCACCAACGTGGTGGGGCCACTCCAGGTTGCCAAGGTACGTGTGGACCTTTTGGGTTTCTCCTGCTGTGGGAGATGCTCCCCGTGGCAAAGGTGACCTCAGCCGGGTGGGTTCTCGCTCTCTCGAGCGAGACAGACCGACAGGGGCGAGCCCAGGAGCGTGGGTCTCCTCTGCCCACCCAGAGG
>RSEF01000011.1:1105591-1119194 GCA_003993805.1 Himantopus leucocephalus | reverse complement strand
CCCCTGCCTGTCCCCAACCCTTGCCTGTCCCCAACCCTTGCCTGTCCCCAGCCCTGCTGCACAGCCCTTATCCGGCAAAGAGAGACCCTTTCCCCCTTTTGCGGTTACGAGAGCGACGGTTAAGTCGTGGGCACAGGAAAATAATTATTGGGGGATAATAAACAATATGGGAAAAGATGAAAAAAAAAAAAAAAAAACCCAANAAAAAAAATAGGAAAAAAAAAAAAAAAAAAAAAAAAAACCCAAACATGTCCTGACCTGGGTGAGAGACTCGCAAAAGGCCGGTCCCAACCCCCACGCAACTCCGGAGCCTGCTGGTGGCCCCGACACCAGCGGGATGCTGCAGGACCTGCCTGGCCCCAGCAGCACGTCTTCCTCGGCACGGCTCCCTTGGGCTGGGTGTCCCTACGGAGAAGCGGGTGGATTTGGGCTGGGTTGCGGCCGCGTTCGGGGTGCGAAACCCTTCGTGGGATGCCGGAGCTTTGCTACATCCCACTCTTAGCGGTTTGGTGCCTCGTCTCTTCTCCCATAGGTTCGTGTATGAAGACAAGAACATGTCTTCTCCTAAAGTCTACGTCCTGCAGCCTTGGATCACCAACCTCTTGGTGAATTACGAGCAGCTGGATGCCAGTGAGAATCTCCTGGCCGGGCAGGTCCTGCGGGTAGGTACCGAGGGGGACTGTCCTAAAGTGTTCCAACAGCCTTTGAAATCCAAATTCCTGGAAGCATTCGGCGGTTGCCAATTCAGTGGGAATTCCCCCTTCCGCCTCAAAATCCCCGATTCTTTTTGTTGTTGTTGTTGAGGTGGACAAACTTTGTTTTGCCCGTTTCTGGTGGCCTTGGACGTAGCTTTTCGCATCTCTCTTTGTGCAGCCTGTCCCAACGTCACCAGTCGGGTGAACGACGTACGTGACGTACGTTACCAAACCGTAGGTGGTGTCACGGGAGAAGCCCAGGGCTGTGGGGATGGGGGCGGGCCGGGACTGATCCGCAGCTCCCAGCCCGCGGAGCAGGCAGGTACGAGACTTGGAGGAGCAGTTTATTGCTTGCCTCGGCGTTTTTTTTTTGACCCAGCGTGGACATGGCTTAGTAGAGGCTCGGGGTTGCTACACCAGGAGCTTCGTTCAGAAGAAGAGAACGGCTGTGGTGATCCTGGTGGTTACTGCTGCTCTCATCTCCCTCTGCTTTTGCAGAGGAGCACATGTCCCAGGTCTGCCCAGACCCCTTTTGCCTCAATTCCTGCTGCTGGTTTGGGTGAAAAAACGCTTGGTTGTGGCTCCTCTCCCACCTTGCCTTCGATTGCTCTCGCACGATGCGGCGCGGCCCTTACTCTCTCTTGGTGCGGAGCCTGCTTGGTCCAGGCAGGAGGCGGGAGCGCGTACTGGACCCCTTGGCCACGCGGTAAGCGTGACCAGCTGGCTTCGTGGTGACCTTCTCTTCTAAGAGTCCAGGCTTGGACTGTCCTTGTTCACGGGGCAGTCTGGAAGTGAGATTTCTTTTCCACTCCTCCCCCGTCTCTTGATAGGTTTTGAATGACCCAACCGCTCCAGCCCAACCTGAGGTCCCCCAAGATGCCGTCCTGCAGGTCTCAGATGGATCCTACTACATCCGCGTGGTCATTACGGCTGAAGCTCTGCAGGCGGAAGAAAAGTGGGTTCCACCGGGACTCGGCTGTGGCTGGGACAGCGGTTCTCCACAGCTGCTAGTGGGGCTCCTGCCTGGTCTTGTTTCAGGTGGTGTTAAGCTAAAGCAATCACGGGGTGGGAAATGTGTGTGAAAGAGCCGCTAAGAGAAGAAAGCCGAAACGCCGGTGCTCTGCTTTTGGCTGGCTAGGATGGGCAGGGGTCGACGGCGGAAGCTGTGATGCCGTGTAGACATAATTAGAAAGGACTAAAGAGCCCGTGGGCTTTGTGAAAAGAACCGGAGCGTTAAGCTCCAGGCTGTTCCTTCAGCGCTTTCCTCCGTTTCCCCGTTTGGACACCCCCAGACTGGTGGGCCGCTGGTAGCGGAGCCAAGGATAAGCAGCAGGAACGAGGAGGCCTCGGTCCCTCATGCTCGTGCTGAGACGCGTTCCCGCACGCCCCGCTGTGGTTGGCGTAGCTGTTGGGGGAGCCCCGCTACGTGTCTGGGTGGTCCAACTGGGTTCTTCATCTCTCCAAGACGTTCCTGCTCTGCTCTTTTTCTAGCGCCCACATGCAGCTCCGGCTTTCCAGCCTTATTTGCAGAATTATCGTCTTGCAGAAGTACACGGTGTGTTTCCGGGAGGAGGCCAGGCTGGTAAGTGCTCTGATGAGAAGAACCAACTCTTGTTCCTTGACCTTGCCTTGCTTCCTACGTGCTTCCCTGCTTTGAGCTGCTCCCAGGAGCTGGAGGCAGATGAGGGGTGGCCTTTCTTCTCTCTTCTTCACCTGCAGCTCCTGGGAGGGTCTGTTATGGTGACGATGGCTTGGCCTGGGCGCTGGATGACAGGAGCCCTCCGTGGAGATGTGGTGCATCTCCCCCAGGGCCGCCCAACTGTCGCCTCCTGCTTCAGGAGACCTGCGTGGACAACTGGTGGCAGAGCTGGCTGCTGTCCCCTTGCAGGGGTTCAGGAGTGTCCCTGTGGCCTTGGCCTGGCCTGTGGCTCTTGAAGAGCCATCGGCTGATGCTGGAGGGTACAAACCCCTCCGTTGAAGGGAGTTGTCCTTTCGAGGCGAGGTGTCCTCTGTCCTCACTTTGGTTGGAGGCTTGGTGGCAGAGCTGGGGTGGGTGCGTGGGTGCTCGCTGGCCCCGGGGGAGGCGGGAGCGGAGGTGGGACTGCAGAGGTGCCTTACGGGCTCCGTTTTCCCCGCAGGAGGACTGCGAGTTTTACCTCACGGCCCAGCGGTTCATCGTCCTGCCCATGGAGAGGCAGAGGTTGGAGTCATCCGACGGGTACGGCGCAGGGGGCTCAGCTCTAGGGGGGGGATTCCTCATCGCCCTGGGAGCCCTGGAGTGAACTGGTTGCGGTGGAGACTTTTTGCTCTTTGAAAGAGGAGCTGTTTCCATCGCAAGCTGGGAAGGAAGGTGGAGATGCAGAGGGAACTCGGTAACCGGCTTATCTCTCGCTGCAGGAACCAGGAGCCCTCTGTGCTGCAGAAGATCAAGGAGCTCTGGCTGTGAGTACGGGGCTGGCCGTTAACTGGGGAACGTACCCAGACGCCGTGACGAGAGCGCGCAGGCTCTGAGCGGGGCTAGAGCAGGCTGGCAAGGGCAGGCACACCTTGTGGCAGCTCCTGGTTAACCTGGGGGACCCTCCGCCCCGGGACCTGACAGAGCTGAGTTAGACCATGCAAAGTGAAATGCTGGTGACACGGAGGGATCTCCAAGCCAGCCTCTTCCTCGGAGCTGGCAGAACTGGGAGGAAACACCCGCGGGGAATATTTTTCTTCCAGCCGTGAGCAGCACGGCCGGGTGGGTGAGCGCTGCACAGCTCATTCTTCGCTCCACGCTTGGAACCCCAACTCTGGAGATCCTCGGAGGTCTCCATCAATCCATCTCCAGGAACAGGGCTCCCTGATGGGTATTCCCGCGATACTGAGCAGAGGCTGGTGGCCAGATCCGGCACCTGGCGGGGAATCCGCTGCTTCCACAAGCTGCTTCTTCCCAAGCCGTGGCGCTCGATTTACGACCGAGCGCTGCAAAGGGCTGCTGGCCTGCACGTGCCTCGTCCCTAACCTGGCTTTGTCTTCTCCTTGGTCGCTACAGGAGGAGTCTCACGCTGAAGAACGCTCCCAGCTCAGGTAAAGGGTTGTGAGGGACACGCGGTGCTCTGGCTGGCTGGTGGGGCTCCTGGCTCTCCTCAGCTTGGTCTGCGTTAGGCAGAGGTAGCACAAACCTGACCAGTGTTGCTAAGCCCAAGGCTGATGGTGGTGACAGCTAAAGCAGCGTGAGCTGTTGCATGCCCGTGTGGAGAAGGGAAAGATAGTTTCTAGAAGAAGAAGAAAGGCAGAATTTTGTGTGTTTCATAGAATGGTTTAGGTTGGAAGGGACCTTAAAGACCATCCAGTTCCACCCCCCCTGCCCTGGGCAGGGACACCTCCCACCAGCCCAGGTTGCTCCAAGCCCCGTCCAACCTGGTCTTGAACACCTCCAGGGATGGGGCAGCCACAGCTTCTCGGGGCAACCTGCGCCAGGGGCTCACCACTCGCACAGGGAAGAATTTCTTCCTCATATCTCATCTAAATCTCCCCTCTTCCAGTTTGAAGCCATTCCCCCTCGTCCTATCACTACAGTCCCTCTCCAGCTTTCTTATAGGTCCTCTTCAGATACTGGAAAGCTGCTATAAGGTCTCCACAGGTTTCAGCGCACGTGACAGTCATGCAGCAGAGTAAAGGCGTTTGCAAGTGAGGCTTGCCTGAATTAAGGTGTCTTCTCCATTGACGTTTGTGTGTTCTCGCTCCAGAGCCATCCATCTCTCAGCTGATCGATGCCATGGGACAGGACCACCTGGAGGTTTTGAAGGAAAATGCAGAGGAATGCTTGGATTTACGGATGCCCAAGGACACCCCAGCGACGGCAAAGGACGAGATTCCTATCACCCAGTGGGAGGCAGAGCGCAAGAAAGAGGTCCGTTGGGCTGCTGTGACAGCTCATGGTGGGGACCCTGCTCTGGAGGGGTGGGAGAAGGAAGGGGAAGGGCGGCGGGCAGAGCTGGAGGCTTGCTGGGGGGAGAGATGGCGTTCAGCTGCCAGCTACGGGTGGGTTCCTGTATCTCGGTTGGGACTGCCCAATGAAAACCACATAACGTGTCTCATTTCAGCAGGGTGAGGACATCTTCATGGTCCCAGCCAACATCCTGGTGATCCCTCCTGAGGAGGAGACAGTTGCTTGCGATGCTTCCAAGGCAGGTCAGTGCGGTGGCTTCATCTGCAGGGTAGGCAGTTCAGCATCCAAGCATGAGGAATAAGGGTCTCCCTGGGGTGGGGAGAAGAATTCCTCTGCTCTGGCTACGCACCGTGCTGGGCTGGGACCGTCAGTGCCATTTTCATTGCAGACACGTGCGAAGCAACTCCCGGGAAGAGCGGCGATGAGATGACGGTGCCGGGTGACCCAAGTGTCATATCTCAAGCCAGCCGTGAGTAGTGGGACCTCTAGATCCCAGCCAGCCTCGTAGTAGTTTCCTCTGAAGTTGCCTCAGCCCATCTTCTCCTTGGATTGAGCAGAGGAGGTACCGGCACGGCCAGGTCTTTGGGAGACCAGGACTTGCAGCCCTGCCTTAAGCAGGCAGGGAACGGTCCCATTCCTGCAGCCTCCGTTCGTTGCGCTTGGGAGTTATTTTGTCCCTTTGATGCCATCACGGAGCTCGAGTCACCTGCCGGGCTTGTGTCATCTCACTGGGCTTGGCGTCACCGAGCTTTGCTGCAGAAGTACCACGTAGCGGAGGAGATGAAGGGAACTTCTCTCCTAGACGGCGCAGGGTTGTTGGAGAAGGTCTTCCTCCCGCCTGCCGGCTCTCTGGGCGGCATCTGCCTCTCCGCTGCCTGCCATAGGGGCTGGCTGAGGTTGTGGGAAGAGGCTGGTTGAAGCACACCCCAGTTTTGGTTGGAGAAGGCTCTCGGAGCTCCCCTCGCGTGCTGTCTCTGTCTGAGACACCTTGCGCGTAGCCACCACAGGGTTGGGAGTGGGCAGCTGCTTTCTTTGCTAAAAATCAACCCCCCCGACTTGATCGTTGCAGCCATCGAGTCAACAGGCGTGTCGGAGAGCTCGGAGGGATCCCTGGACAACCCCTGGAACCAGCTTCCCCCGATATCTTTGACCCTGAACTCTTCGGATGGTGAGTGCCCGTGCCCCTGCGTGTCCAGCCTGCCTCGCCGGCGGGACGCGACCCCCCTCTCCTCTCACTGAGTGACCGTGTAGCTCCTGCTGGATACCGGCTTGCTTTTCCCCTGGCCAAAAAAGAGTGCTGTGGTGTTCCCAGCATTGTTCCAGCTCCGACGCTCTCCTGCCCAACCCGACGCGCTGAGGCAGGTCCCACCACCGGCCCCCTGCCCATGCTGACCGTGCGTTTTCTCTTACCAGAGAAGACCTTTCAACATGAGGTTCCGCCGAAGACCCAGCAAGACGTGGCTGCTGACAGCAACACCCCGGACTTGCTGGAACAGTGTAGCCAGGACTCTCCCGAGGGCTTGCCGCAGGGAGAGCCGGTGCAGACCTCCTCTCCCTCCCTGCTCTGCTCCTACAGCAATATCAGTGCGGTGGACACCAGCACCGCCCAGGCAACGTCAGCTGTGGAGGCAGCCTGCGATGCCCCCTGCGCTGCTCGAAGCCCGGAGGTATCGGGGGGCTCGGAAGCCACCCTGCCAGCTCTTTCTCCAGCTTTTTCCATCGCACCCAGCAGCCGCTTGCAATCCCTGCCCGAAGGGACGCCTCACAGGGAGCAGGCGGACTCCAGTGGCACGGCTTTGCCTCCGGATACGTTGAAGCGCGGCCCGGCTTGTGCCAGGACCCGGGGAGGAGGTGCTGTGGGCGCCAAGAGGAAGCTGTTGGCAGGAGATGGCCACGCGCCGCCGCCGGCCCTCGGTGGGCAGCGCCAGCCCCGAGGCGCCCCGTGGGGCAGGGGGAGAGACACGGGTGGGAGGCTGGAGCTCCTGAGCGCACGGCACGCCAAGAAGAGCAGAAAGGAGGAGACGGGGCTGCGGTGTGGAAAGGAGCTCGAGGAGGAGGAGGAGGAGGAGGAGGAAGAGCAAGCATCCCCAGTGAGCGGCCCCAGCTCCAGGCCAGAGCAGCGCAGAGCTTTGCAGCCGGTAAAGATGAAGCAGCTGGTGGGGTCCCCTGGGGAGGTTCTTTGTGTCCCCCAGGGAGGTTCTTTGTGTCCCCCGCCACCGCTGGTGTCCCTCCCCAAGGCCTTTTCTCACCTGGCTGGTGGGGATGGGCGGTTGAAGACAGGTATCAACGTAGATGGTGGCCCCAACCCTCCGGAAGGAGGATCTGGGGTGCTGGGTGAAGATGTCATTGAGCCCGTGACCTTGTTGGGTGGGAACCAACACTTGCTGGAGCGTCTTCCAGCTCTCCGGGTAAAAGAGAGGTTGGAAGAGCAGGAAACGATTGAGGGAGAGACCCCAGAGTTTTCCTGGGGTGTTGAGGTGTCGGGCTGTGCGTGGTGGGGCCGTGCTGTGGGCTTTGCGGCTCAGACCAGCCTCACCCTCCCTTTCGCTTCTGCAGTACGTGAAGGAGAAGCCGGTCCAGTACAGATACGAGGCGCCCAGCCCCGAGCTCTGCGAGCGGATAAGATCCGTCAGGTCAGTGCAGCCACGGCCTCTTACGGCTGTCCCTTGTCCCCTCCCCTCCCCGTGGTGGCCATCCCTGCAGCGCGTCCCCAAACTCTGCCTTACCCCTCGTCACCGGGCTGCCCTGCCGTGTGGTGGCATGTCCCCAGCCCGGTCCCTTCTCACCCCGGTCTGGTTTCGCAGGATCTCGAAGGCGATGCTGAAGTGGGCGTGTTGGATACTCACGGACAGGGAGGGGAACTCCTGAGCCCAGCCCGTCCTTCCTTTCTTCACCAGTTCAGCAAAAATGATTTAGAGCTGCCTGGGAAGAGCAGCTATGGGGGGAGGGGAGCGGGGATGGGGACATCAGCACCCCTGTCCCCAAGGGGACCGCTGAGTGGGTTGGCCTGGCTGCAGAGACCCTGGCTCCAGAGATGCTGGGGACATGACCTGGTTGAGGCCAGCACCCTCAGCGCGGAGAGGGGGAGAAGCCCCCGTTCAGGGATGCCCGTGCGTGAGCCGGCATCCCTCTCCCAACCTCTCCTTCTCCATCCTTTCCAAACGCCCCGGGCCTGGCGAGCGGGGACCAGAGGTGCCACCCGGTGCCACCGTAGCAGGGGGTGGCAGCGATGGCAAAAAGCCCCACAACCTGATCCCCGCTCCGAAGGCGGCAGAGGAGTTTGGAGGTTTTATTGATTAGGTTTAGGTTGGGTCCTGCACTGTTTGTCAGAAAAAATATCCCCGCAGGGTTATGCTGTAGAAATTAAAAATAAAAATTGTATATTTTTTAAATACACAGCTCTTGTATTAAAAAAAAAAAAAAAAANCCATGTTGCTGCTTTGTCGTAAACATCCGTGTAAGGAATGCATTTGGTCCAGAGCGGAGGTCGACACGGGAGAAAGCCGCTTGGGTGTTGGGGTAACGCTGGTGCCATCGGGAGGGCTGCGGGGATGGCGCGGCTGCGGAGCTGCGTGCTGAAACGCCGTGGTGGGCGGCGGTGCCGCTGATGGAAACCTGCGTCTTGGGGGGGTCGGGAGGGGGCTGGAGAGAGCAGTACTCCGCAGGGTGAGGAGCTGGAGAGGTGAAAGGGCCCTGGCAATGCCTCCTAAAAACGTCTGGCTGCCAGCACCGCCGCTGCCTTCCTAAAATCGCCAGCTTCCCCCCGCAGCAGCAGGGACCATCCAGGGAAGACGATGCCGCTCGGTGCGTCCCGAGGGCTCCGGCACAATCCCAGCCCTCCCGGGCAATGCTGGTGGCCGTCCCCACAGCGAAAGGCGGCCGATGCCATCGTAAGCCGGCGCTGCGGCTGCAGCCCGGTGGGGAGCAGCCCTGCACCCCGTCTCTGCTCTCCGCACCCCGGCTGCCAATCACCCCGGCACCGCGCGCTTGCTTGCAGGGTTTTATTGGGAAGAGTGCGGTGGCATGCAGGGGTGTCACTGTCCCAGGGCTGGCTCCCCCCGGCCCGGCACCGGGCGTCTTTGGTCTACGGCTGCTGAGTCTTGTGCATTCGCAACAGTTTGTGCCGGGGCTTGTGGCCGCTCGCCTGCGGTGCCCGCTCCAGCCTGCGGCTCCTCCAGCCCGGCGCGGGGCCAGTCCTGCGGCGTGGCACCTAGAGAGGTCACAGAGCACTGGCGTGAGCGTGGCGGGGACCCTCCGGTACCCCAACACCCGCGTTAGCAGGGATGCAAGGGAAGGGAGCATCACGGCTCACCTGCAGCATCCGAGGATGGTCGGGGTTCGCTCTCCGGCTCCGGGAGAGAGTCGTGCTTGGTTCTCCGCTTGAACACGGGTGACCGCCGCAGGCGCAGGGGGACGGTGCCCGCTGGGGGGAACACAACCCAGCCCTGCGTTACGGTGGGGAGCAGCCACCTAGGTCCTGCCCAATTTCTGCCTGCGAGCCCAGGCAGCCCGGCTGCTGCTGGAGCCGATCCCAATGCCAAGTTGCCCCCTGGGATCTTCCCAGTGTGGTGGTGCCACCATCCATCACCCCGGCACCGTGGGCGGCCACCTGCCAGCTGAGACAGGCAGCACCACCACGTACATGGGATGCCACTGTGCCACCGCCTGCTGCCTCTGGTGTGGGGTGCAAGGGGAATTTGGGGTCCCGCTCCAGCCCCCACTTACTTCCCAGCTCTGCCGGGCACTCGGGCTCCCTGAGCTGCTCCTCATGGACGGACACAGCTCGGCGGCCAGTCCCCCACAGCACGGCCAGCCGCGGCGTCAGCCGGTTGTCTGCAAAAGCAGCGGGGAGGTGCCATGGGTGGGGGCCTGCAGCACCCCGACCTGCCGGCAGCACCCCCCCATCAGCGCCCAGCGCTGCGTGCTCGGGTCCCTGCCGTTCCCAGGGGGCTCTGGGAACACGCCAGCAGCGGAATCGGGGGGGAAAATCCCATTGGCATCCCTACCTTCGGTGTCGGGCGGTGGGGGCAGGGGGCTGGCAGCACCCACCTCCCCGCCGTGGCTGACCCTCCGCGGCAGCGTCGCCGGTGCGTTCCTCCCTGGCCGTGGCAGGCTGCTGCTCCAGCCCTCCCGGCTACCGGGCTCCGGTAGCCCGCTGGGTTCAGCCAGGATGAAGGAGCACCGGGGCTGGTCGGAGGTGGTACCCGGCGGCTCGGCCGTCAGCTGCCTCCCCAGGACTTTCCAGGCTGGTCGGGGCTCCATCGCGGCGGCCGGGCTGCGGAAGGGTGCGTCTGCAGGGAAGGCAGGGCAGAGCTGTGGGTGCCTGGCAGCGATGTCCCCAGGGGATGGGACTCTCGGTGCTGGGACCCAGCCTGCAGCCACCCTGGGGACCAGGCAAGGGGCTGGGTGAACATCCGCCATTGCCAGCGTTGGGCACCCGTGGGCGCAAGGGACCCTGCCCGTGCCCACCAGTCCCCATTGGCACTGTCCCCATGTAGTGCTGAGGGGACAGAGCCCTCCGGCTCCCACTGGTGACCCTTGGCGCCCACCGGTGACCCACCTGTGGACACGGAGTGCGTGCGGGCCTTCAGGGAGGGAGGGGAGTCCGCAGAGCTGTCCACGATGTCCCCTGCAAGCACAAGCCACCAGCCAGCATCAGCGCACAGGGGGTCCACCCAGTGCCACCAGCACCCAGCGAAGGGGGGGGGGGCATGGTGGGACCCGTAGCTGGGAGCCCGTGCCCACCCCGTGGGTGCCCAGCCGGGTGGGGGTCAGGGTGGGGAGGACGCAGCCCCTCACCGTCCGAGCCGGCTTTCTTGATCTCGCTGTCTTTGCTCTGCAAGGGGAAAGAAAGTTGGTGAGGGGTCGGGGGCGGTCACGGTGGCAGCACCCTCTGGGATGACGGGTGGCAGAGGGCAGGGTGCTGCCGGGCTCTGGGGTGGCTGCAGGGGATGGGTGCATGCCAGGGAAGGGGGGACAGACAGACAGACGGCGTGCAGCGCATAGGAGCCCACATATCAGTCCCCTTGCAGAGGGTTAAGTGACAGGACAGAGGCCGCGGGCAGTGGCAGGACAGAGCTGGATGCTGTCGGTGCCAGCCGGGGGACCCCCATCCCACGGACCACCACCTCCGCCCACTCTTGGGGTGCGGGATCCATCCCGAAAGCAGAGCCATTCCCCACCTGCTGCTTCTTGCCCTCGGCGGCCGGGCCCTTGGTGACGCCGATGCGGTGGAGCATGACCTGCACCCGCTGCTCGAAGGAGCCGGGCAGCTCCCCCTCGCTCTTCTCCAGGTGCCTCTTCTGCGGGACAGACACAGCCCTGCCAGGGGCACAGCACCCACAGCGCCCACCTACCCAACGCCAGCCGTGCCCCTGGGACACCGAGGCACGGCCACAACCCAGCGGGGACATCCCCAGCCATCGCTCCGGTGTCCCTACATCCCCCCTGCAGTGCCCGGCTGACCCCCCCCCGCCACCACCACCACCAGCACCCTTGGGTGCCAGCAGCACCCATCAACGGCAGAATCCGTGGTGGCGGCTCGGTGACAGCCCTTACCTTGTCATGCCTGACCCCCAGCGCATCCTCTTCCTCGCCGGACAGCAATATGAGCGACTGGGATTTGCCCTCCCGCGAGTACTTGGGCCGGATCCTGCGGGCAGAGTCGGGGGTCTGGCAGTGCTCGGGCTCTGCCCGGGGCTCGGCGGCGAGCCCCCCCTCCTCCGATTTACTCAGCGGCTTGCTCGCCTCCCCCGCCTTGCTGGGGGCCCGTAAAATGTCACTGAGCATCGAGCGCCTGCTCCTGGGGGCCGCAGGGCCACCACCCTCGGGCTCCTTCTCGCACCGCGAGCCCCGGCTGGATTTGGGTTTCTTGAAGGCAAAAAAATTCCCGATTTTCTTCTTGAGGGTGCGGGAGCCGGAGGGGGCCAGAGGGGCCGATCCTGGGCAGGTCCCTGGAGCCGTGGGGCTGGGGAGAGATGAAACATTGGGAAAGGTGAGCTCTGGGCTGCAGAAGGGCTAGGGATCATTTTTCCCCCCTTCCCACCCCAAAACCCAGGATCCAGAGCCCAGATGCCTCACCTGAGATGATGCTGTCCCGGCTGTTCCCAGCCTGGGACCCCATAGGTGCTGCCCCATTGCCTCCCCGCTATGGGGCAAACCCCCACAGCCCCTCCCTGGGCTTGTGGGAGTGGGGTGCTGGCTGTATCCCGCGCCCCATGGCTGCATCCCAGCCCTCTCCCACCAGCCTTGCCCTCGGCAATGCCCAAGCTGGGTGCCTGCCGTAAGAAGGGATGCTTTCCCCAGCATCCCTTTGGCACTGGGACCAGCAGTGTCTGCTGGGTGGGTGCAGGGGACCCCCGCCACCTCCATGGCTTACGGCAGCTCCTCTGTGATGAGCCTCTTGGCAAAGAAGTCCTCCAGCCCCTCGTCCACGCGGGTGATGCTCCTGTCCTCGCTGTTCTCGCAAGCCACGGGCTGCACCTGCGAGCAAGCGCGGCCGTCAGCCCGGCGTGGGGCAAAGATACCCCCACATGCCACCCGCGCTTGGGCACCTGCAGGTGGGTGCCCGAACAGGATGGGTGCTGGCACCCTCCGTCTCGCTGTACATCCAGCACGAAAGCCAAACCATGGGGTTATCGGCTCTGCTCCTGCCACGTCCCTGCGGCATCAGGAGCTCCAGCCCACCCCAGGCTCCTGCCGGCCCCCTGCACCCCGCTGGGTGCCACGTCTGGGGTGCTGGTGGCTCCCCAGCACGGTGGCGGGAGTATGGCATCCATACGCACTCAGGTACCCTTGTGTCACACACAGGTAAGGTAAGGTGGTGACACACGATGGCGAATCCTGCTAAAGCCCTCCTAGAGCTGGGCCAGGTCACCGACCCCACTGACCCCGTGCAAAAAGCCTTTGGCAGGAACGCTTCATCCATCTGAGCCCCGAGGAAGGGACACCCGCGCTGCTGCTGGGTGACGGAGTGGGTGCCCTGCGTGGACCCACATCTGCATCCTTCAGGCTGGTGCCCATCCCCAAGTCCAAACTCGGAGTGCCACCACCGCCTGGGCGAAGGCCACCCATGGCAAAGCGGTCCATGCCACGAGCCAAGCCTTCCTCCACGGCACCCTTCCTCGCCCCGGCATGTGGCACCGCATCGGTGGCTTCCTATCGACGAGAGGGAGGCGCTTCCCCATCGGTGGCATTTCAATCCATAACGACTTTTCATTACGGCTGGATTGCTGCCGCTCAGGAGCCGTTCCAGCCGTGCGAGATCCGCTCTCCCTGTCACATCGCATCCAGCAAAGCCCATCCTCGCTCAAGTCTTGGCCAACCCTGGGTGCCCATCCCGCTGCGGAGCGATGTGCCAAGGTGACGGTCCCCAGGCCCTGCCTGGTCCCTGCCAACCTCCGGCACCTCCTGCATCTCCTCCAGCCCCGCGGCAGCATTGGTCCCACCACGGTCCGAGGGCGAGCATCACCACGGCCGTGCAAGCCGGGGCTTTCCAGCGGGTGGAAGCATCCAGCTGCATCACGGTGGCGCGGGGACAAGGTGATACCAGCGGGATCCGGCCCTGGGGGACGGCGACGGAGCCGGACCCTTCACCCAAAAGTTACTTTTCCTTTGGGAAAGGGGCTGCAAAGGCAGCATCCCCAGGTGCTCACCCTCTGGTGGGGGGGACGGAGGGGGTGAAACCCACCCCACCGCGGCCGGTAGAGCCCCACCAGCATCACCAGGAGCCGCGGCGGCCGCCGGCGCTTTGGGGTTGAAGGGTTTTGGATGGGGGGGAGCAAATTGGGCGCAGGAGGAGAGAGGCAGCCGGGGAGCCATTGCCGAACGCGCCAGCCCTCTGCGCCCAAACTCTGCGGGTTTTTTCATTCCCCCCCCCTCTCCCCACCCCGCCACCGGCTCCCACCGCCCGGCATCTCCCAACAGGCAGCAGGAAAAGGGGATGGAGGATTTCCCTGCCCCCCCTCCCCAGTCCCCT
>RSEF01000011.1:1083994-1097492 GCA_003993805.1 Himantopus leucocephalus | reverse complement strand
GGTCCCTTCCAACCTAAACCATTCTATGATTCTATGATCTTCCTCCTTTTCATGGCTCCCCCAAGGAGATCGAAGACCTATGGGGAGCAACCCCAGGGAAGGAGCACCCGCTCTGGGGACTCCTGCTATTTGGGGTGCCACAGGGAGCCCTTACGGAGCTAGAGATGGCGCTTGCTTTCCACCATCCCACAGGGACATGCCCTCCATCACCCCACCACCACCCTGGACAACATAGGAGGAGTTCACACAGCGTGCAGGCAGCTGCCTGTACTCCCATCCTCACGGCTGCAGCGTCCCCAGGGAAACTGGGTGAGGTGACATCGTTCCCACGGGGCAGGGACACAGGCAGGGACCTGCTCGCCCAAGCCACTCTGCCAGCCAAGGGCAAGAGGCACCAAGACCCACCTACGGGACCGTCCCTCCTGCACGGAGCTGCTCTACTGGCAAAGCCAAAAATAAAAGTACATTTTGGCAAAGGTCAGCCGGAGATTCTGAGTAAGAGAGTGAGCTTTTGGAGCACTGGTGGCCTGAACAGGTTTTTGGATGATTTCAAACCACGTCAGCTTTCCCAGAGCCATCTGGCTGTCGAGGAGCTGCATGGTCTGCTGTGAGATCTTAGCAAGGCTGCTTTAAGGTTTGGGGCCTTTTAGGTGAAATTAAGAGCTGGCAGAGGTGATGTTTGTGACAATTAGGGTTGCTCGCCCCCGGCTTTGGTGGCCACAGCAGGACTATAAACTCCTGCAGAGAGGTGGGAAGAGTTTCAGCCCAGGGAGACCTTTTCAGTGCTTCGAACCCTGAGCTAGCAACGTGAGACCACCTTGGATTCAGCGAGCTGAGGACGCTTGTGCCAAGAAAGAAGTGAAATGAGAATTTTTGGCAAGCCCTGAGGCAGGAGGGGGTGAAGAAGTCACCCCACACTCCGCGTGCTGGAGGTGCTCTTTCCAAATGAGGGCCACCACCGCTGCCCGCCACGGGATGCAACGTTGGAAGGTGATGGAAGGGGCCTGGCACGCTTGGGAAGAACATCAGCAGAGGGAGAAGAGCACAAGTGAGGACCGCCTGCCTTGGGGAAGGCGGAAGGGTGGCTGCTTTTGGGGGTAAAAATCCAATAAAGCCTGACGAGGTGGTGATTTCTCAGGCAGGAACCCACTGCTGGCCGTTGGGTACCTTCACCCCCATGAGACACGGCCTGTAACGCTGCAGCTGCTGCTGAGGGACTTTTACGGGTTGACAAGTGTGGTTTAACGTTGCGTTAGGCAGCACGATCAAGATGCAGGCAAGCGCAGCAGACCCTACGCATCTCCCTGGGGACTCTTACAAGCTCACGAGATGCGGGGGCTGAGCTGGCCCCTGCCAGACAGCTCGCGGTGGCTGGACCTGCAGGTGGAGGAGATGCTCACCCGCCTGGGAAAAAAAAAAAGCAACCTACCGTTGTCGGATAAATCCAGGTCACTGATGGAGCTGGCGTCGGGGATGAGGTCCTGGATGACTTGGGCCCCCGCTGATCTCAGCTTGGAAGAAACAGCAAGACATCAGTACAAGGGGGAGGCGCCGAGCCCTGCAAACGAGATCCTGCCGTCGGGAAGGTCACCCCAGCCCCACGGCGGACGTGGCATGGACCTTCCCACACAGGGAGCGAGCCCCCCGCCGCCCCTCGAGCTCCGCAATGGGACCTCCTGGCTGGGCTGACGGCACCCATGGGTGCTGGCCCCTCACCTCGCAGTTGCTGAGATCCAGGCGTAGGTCACTGATGTGACTGTTGTCTGCCAGCCCTTGCAGCAGCACCCTGGAAAAGTCACCAAAGCCACCCATCGGTGTGAGCAACGGGGGCACCAGCACCCACTGTGGGGTACCCCCAGCGGTCCAGGCAGTGGGAGCGGGGTGCTGGAGAAGACATCCTTCCCAGAGCTCTGCCTCTCACAGCCCCGTCCATCCTCCCCACCAGCCCTCTGGACACGCAGAGCCCTGAGCGAGGTCCCCCACCCACCCCCCAGGGACCATGCTCACCCCAAATCCGTTCCCCTCGGTGGACTTACAGCCCCACCTCACCTTACAGCATCCGCTGGCAGCTTGGTACCCGCCAGGGAGACGTGCCTGAGGGCACAGGCTTGGCTGAAAAACTCCTTGATGTCAGGGGAGATGGTTTTCACCCTCCTGAAAAGGACGGGCGTAACGTGGTGTCATCTACTGCCCAGCATTGGCCACCCGCTGGGGTACCGCGCTCCCCTCCCCGCCGCCCCGGGGGGGCTTACTTGTGGGAGTACACGTTTTTGGAGACATCCAGGTGGACGAGGCTGGCGTGGCATCCGTGGACCAGGGCTCCAAAGAGCTGCCGGGGTGGGGATGCGAGCCGTGTCGAAGAGGACCCAGCTGGCGCTGCGGCCCCTCGCGCAGCCCGGGGAGGGATGGGGAATGGGATGGGATGGGATGAGCTGCGGGGGGTGCTAAGGGGGTCTCTGCCCTGTGCTGGGGCTCCTTTATTCCGCCTGTTGAACCCCCAAGTCCCCCAACCCACCCACGGTAGCGGGCACGGAGGAGGGCATCGCTGGGCTGGCTGCCCGCTGCCCCGTGCCAGCTGGGATGGGGTGGCAGTATTCCCTCCCCAGCAGCGCGGCAAGGTTTTGGGAAGGGGGACGTGGAGGGCAGGGGCTCGTTGCCGGGACCCCCTGCGTGGGTACTCACAGCATCCAACGGGCAGTCCGTGCCAGCCAGGATGAGATGGGAGAGCGAGTGGCACTGGCGGAGGAGGCTCTGCAGGTTCTGCAGGCAGAGAGGGCTCAGCAGCTTTGCCCAGGATCCCGACACCCCATCCCACCCCCCACCCCAGTACAGCCCTGGAGTCCCATCACCGTGGGATGCCTCCTCCTTCCGGCTGAGCACAGGGAGGAGTCCTGCACAGAGGGAGCCAGCTCCTTGCTGCTGGTTCCTGGGGTGCCTCCTTGCTCCAGGTGGCATCTCCCACCCTCCCACGAGGAGATGCATGAGGATGTCCCCAGAGCATCCCCCAACTGCCCCTGGGTAGGCGGGGAGGTGTCGCAGCCGTGACTTCCCCATCCCCGGGGTGCTGCGATGGGTGCAGATCCCAGGGGACCGAAGCCATCGAGCCCATGCAGGGCACAGAGCCCGGGCGGTGTCACCCCATCGCAGCCCGGGCACTCACGCTGATGTCATCCCCAGCCAGGCTGCCGGGGTTTCCGGAGAGGTCCAAGTGCCGGAGGGAGGATCCGATGGCTTTGTTATCTGCGAGGGCTTTGCATAACGTGCTCATCCCTGCTCGAGGAGAGGGGGAGAGGTGGATGGACGCCTGTAGGACCCCTGCACCAGAGAGCAGAGGAAGGGGCACTTTCCTCCAGCTGGGGCAGCAGGACATCGCATCCTTGAAGATGCCCTTTCCAAGGTGTCCCTGCAGCCCTTCCAGCCAGCCTTCTGGTGCCAGCTCGTCCCCAGGCACCGCCGTGCCCAGCCTCCAAGCGGCGCCCGAGAGGGGAGCGGGATGCCGGGCTGTACCTTTGGCACTGAGCATCGTCCTGGCCAAGCTGAGGCTCTGCAGACCCTTGGGACTCTTCTCCACGTGCCGGCTGAACGCAACGATCCCTGATGAAAGAGCAGAGAGCCCTGAGCGGCCACGCGTCCCATCCCGAGCTGCAGCCCCCAGAGAAGGGGGCAGCCGCCAGTGGGATCTGGAGTTGTACATCAGTTTTCATGGGTGGAAACTCATCCCGGCCCAGAGGTTGGGTACCTCTGTCTTCTAGCTGGTTGCCAGCAAGGTTGATGGTGTGCAGGACAGAGTCGGGATGGTTGCTGAGGGCCTGGGCCATCCTCTGCGCAAAGTCACTGTGGGGAGAAGGGCCACCCGTCTGAGCAAGCTACGGCCACCTCCAGGAGGCACAGCTGCCAACCCCTATGGCCTTATGGGGACGCCCCACCAGCTCCTGCCCGCGTGGCAGAGCTGGCTCCATCTGAGGAGCCAGCAGGAGAAAGCAGAGCATCTCCAAGGGTGGGTGATGCTCGCTGGCCTCCAGGCTACGGCGGAGGTGTCCTGCTCCCAGTGAGCTTCATGCTGAGGAGGAGATGGGGCACCAACATCCCCCCCCCCCGGCCATGGGGACTCCATGGACCTCCCTGCTCCATGCACGTGAAGGGAGCAGGACCAGGCTGCTGAGAGATCCTGCCCATCACCACGCCAGGGCCCTGCGATGCCTTTTCTTACGCTTTCAACCCGCTGTTTTCCAGCACCAGCTCCTCCAGCGTCACCGATTTGCTGAGCATGTAGAGCAGCTGCTCCGAAATCTCCTGGTTCTGGCAGAGGAGAAGAAAGCCTTTCTGGAAACCCAGCCACCTCCGGCACGCCCAGCGCCGCGGCGCCGGCACTCACCAGCCTGAAGTCCTTGCAGGAGAGCTTGGTGAACCACAGGTTGAAGGACAAGGCGGCGACGCTCAGTGCCACGTCTCTGCAGGGTGACAAGGACGAGGGAGTCAGGGGCCAGGCTGAGCCAAGGCTGGTCCCAAACGGGTGGCCCAAGACACCCAACCCGGGGATGCCCCAAGACACCGCACCCCAGGGTGCCCCAACACAGCGTCCAAGGGAGCAGGACCGGGATCCGTGAGTTTCAAGTGACCCACAAACACAGCTCATCTTCCCCAGATTATTCCCTCAGGGAAAATAAAATTCATCAAAATATTTGGATGCTTCTGTCAAAACCTCCATTTTGGGTTTTTTTTTCCTCCCTTTTCAATCCTGAGCTCTCGCGTAAAGAACACCACGGGTTTTTGCTCCACTGGAAACAAGTTTCAGCTGAACCCTCGGCTCCATCTTTCTCGGGGTGGAGACGTGGCTGAGCCCCGCGGGGACGAATCCGGGCACGGCCAGAGCTCCGCTGTGAGGTTATAACCCCGTAACAGCTATTTATTATGTATATTTGTATACGTGAGGGGGAGCAGCGTCGCCTGCTTTGCATGGGGAAACACCTGACAGCCACGAGCTGCCAGAAGCCGCCGTGACGTTCAGTTTTCACCCCCGTGAGCAGCTCGCCGGCTTATCTAAGTGTTAAAAATGAAGAGGGGGGGAGGCCGCCTGGCCTCTCGCGGCTGTCGCCCCATGGGACGGGGCTCGTCATTTTCGGTGCAGGGGAGCGTCAGCCGGCAGATGTGGCGTCCTTGGGGCGTGTAAAGCGATAAAAAGCTTCTAACGTGAAGCGGAGGAGTGCGTCGGGCCACCCCTGCCGTGGACGGGGAGGATGGGGACAAGCGTTGGCGTGGCACGAGGCACCGCACGCGGCACGGCCGGGGGACTCACCGGCTCTCCAGGTGGCTGAAGTCCAGCAGGTTGAACTCCCGGCAGTCCTGGCTATGGTAGATGTTGTCCACGTCCTGTTCGGATGGACGGACACACGGGTCAGGCTCAGCACCTGGTCCTGGGGAGGGTTTGGCTGCCTGGCGCTGCTGGAGGGAGCTGAGCCCTCGGGAACCCTCCCTGGGGGAGCCCCTTGCCTAAAACCCAAGCCTAAAACCTCCTCTGGTGCTGCAGCTGGCAGGACACGTGTCCCACGCTGGTGGGATGGCTTGGTGGGTCTTGGATCCCTTCTGCAGGGACTGGCCAGAAGAAGGCAACGCACTTCCAGGCTGGTGGGAACGAGGGTGTGGGGAGAGGTGGGCTGGAGTCGGTGTCCCAGAGAAAGAGGGGAACATCTGGGTCTTGCTGTGGTTGGGTCCCAGCGGCGTTCTCCTCCACTAGAGACACCCAGCAAGGTCCCAAGGTCTGGGAAACAACCTGCCCTGAGACATCTCATCCCTACCTGCACTTTGATTCCACCCCACCGAGGAGCAAGGGGCACTCAAGCCGCGCAAAACTGCAGTTCCAAGCTCTGGGATGTCACTGGGACGTCCCCGGGATGTCCCCAGCCCCACCAGCCCTGTGAGCATCCTGCTTCCCTGCCTGCCAAGTGGTACGCTGCCATTGTCTCGTCTCCATGGGACAGACCAGCTTACCCACTGGATCTCCTCGCGGAAGGCAAAGCCGTTGTAATCACATAAAGCAGCATAGGTCTCCGAAAAGCCCCCTGCAAAGAAAAGGTAGGCTTGGTGGCAAACCTTCCCACAGGAACATGGAGAAGACCTTTGGGGAGGGAAGAAAGTAGGAGAAGGATGGTGGAGGCTCTCCCTTCCCTCCTCAAAGGGGCCAGAACGTCCTGCGTGGTCTACTGCCAACCCAAAAGGGATCACGCAAGGCCAGGGGCTGCGGGTGGCTTTGCTTGGTCCATGTAGATACCAGGCGAGGTGCGTTGCGTGATGACAATGGAGGTGTCCCACTCCAAACTAGGCTACAGGAAAAGCCCCTGGTTCTGCTGCGATGCCGTATGAGGTGGGTGGAAGCATCCACGGCCGCACGTTCTCACAGGCGGACGCTGAGCGTCCCACTCCTTTCTAGGGAGCTACGTCTCCTCAAACCTGCTCCTGCCCCGTGGGATGGGGTGGGCTGCTGGAGAGCAGACCCCACTAGGAGGGCTCCTTCTGACTTAAGCCACCACAGCTGCCCTGCCTGCAGGGGTGGGGGCTGTCAGCAGAGCCAGTGTTGACGGACGCTGGGCTGTGATGGGCCCCAGGGTGCTCCAACCCTCCTGGTCCATCCTGGAGGAGATGCGTTGAGGGAATGAAAGGGCTTACCACAGGGCCCGGGGCTGCTCTGCAGCATGTCCTCCAGCGAGTCCGTGATCTGCCGGATCCTCTCGTACAGGTTGGGGGGGGAGTTCTTGAGCAGCGTCCTGGGGAAGGACCAGAGGGGTGCATGGTGGTGGGCTGGGAGAAGAGCATCTCCACCACTTCATGCTTAACTACAGCCCCTGTGCATGAGGGTGGCCAGAAATAGCCTTCCCAACGCGATCGGGGAGCAGGGTCTGGCCTCCATCAGTGTGGTTTTCTCCTGTTAAAAGGCGCTAAGTGTGAACCCATCCCATATTTGGGGCTTTGCTGAGCAAAGAGTTCGCTCCGGTACCGACACAACCACCCCTGAGGAGCAGAAGACCCTTACCCAGGGGATGAGTCTGGAAAGACCTTCTTAAGTGACATGGTGACATGGATGACAACTTGCTCCAAATCATCAAAGCACATGAACCGGAAGGCGTAAGATGCTGCATCCGTTTCTATGACAACCTGCGGGGGCCAAAGGATGGGAGACGCCTGAGCGAGCTGGCAGCACGCAGCGTCCCCAAACCCTCAGACACGACGGTGACAACCAGCAGCTCCTCGCGGCGAACACCCAGCCGCTGCTTCTAAACCCAGCCGGAGCACGGGGAAGGCTGCGAGCATCAGGAATTTAGGATAAAATACATTAAAGGGATCGTAACGTGCCAGAATAAGGCATAAACCTCCCCAAAATTCAAGCTAAGCTAATGCAAAAGCAGCTCAAAGCGGTGGGGGCGAGAGAAGCCTTGACTCTGCCCGCAGCAGCCGCAGCTGGAGGACGGAGTTTTCCTCCCTGCGTTTATCTAATCGGGTTTTGAGGCTTTTTTAGCTGNCAAAAAAAAAAAAAAAAAAAAAAAAAAAAAAAAAAAAATCCCATGGCAACACGGCTCCCTGATTTAATTACGCGCTGATTGAGGCGTGGGAGAGAGATGACAATTATCTGCTGGCACCGCGCGTGAGGACGGCGCATCCGCCTGCGCCCGGGGCTGCGGGACCTGGTCCTGCCTGCGGATCCCAGATTCCTGGGCTTTCCGTACCCCACTCCGGATATCCCACCTGCCCCACACACACACACACACACTCCACCCTGGGGTTTCAGCCCCCAGCGCCTCTCTGTTTCTCCCCTGGAGGTCCGCCACGCAGCCCGCAAAGCGGCAGAAACCCTCTTTAGATGCTGGGGCCACCGTCGCCGATGATGCTTTAACGAGCAAAATAACAGCCAAGAGGTTAAGGAGGACGACAGCCCCGTTTCGGCCGACGCATCCGAGCCGGAGCATCCCGTTCCTCTCCTCTTGGGTTCCTGCCGGCCGCGGCTGCCCTACGCGCACGCCTCGCTCTAAGAGGATTAACGGGGTTTAAAACACCCTCCTGCTAAATTTGGCTTGGCCTGGGTAAGCCAGCAGCCGTTTGTCACCTTGTCCCCACCGAGCGGGAGGTGCCACGGCCAGGCGCTGCCCACCCAGGCACCCACGGTCCCCCCCCGCCAGCGCCCCCGGGTGCCTCCCTGCACCTCCAGCCCCGCAGGAGATATCCTGAGAGGATTTCTTTAGAGGTGGCAAAGGGGACAAACACCCCGTGGAGCTCTCGCAGATCATCAGTGGTGACCCTCAATGTGCAACGGGGGGATACCAGGACCCCCCCCAGACCCCACGGTGGGTTCTGGGCTGGGGTTTGCCACGGGGGGGAGGTGGGCACAAGGTGGGGTGTGTGGCCGGGCTGGGTGTTTTGGTGCCACTCACCAAGCTGGGCTCTCGCACTGTCATCTCCTTCACCTCCAGGAAGCTGAAGCTGCTGTGAACCTGTGGGTGTGAGGAGCAGGGTCAGCCCCAGCGCTGGTGGAGAAGGGCCACCCAAGGGTGCTCCCCAGCTCCCACCCTTCCCCACGCCCTGACTAGTGCCCGACCATACCCCCCCTCCCATCCTTCAGAACCTCCCTGACTCCATTCACCCCATCCTCCTCCTCATCCAGCTCTTGGGGGCTTCTCCAGACATGGTGGCCCAGGTGACCCATGGGACACCCGCCCCGGTGCCCCAAGTAGCAGTCCCAGGAGCCACGGGGCTCTACTGCAGCACATGGTCCCCAGCACTTACCCTCACCGGCACCATCACCGGCAGCACGTAGGCTCGCCAGGGCGTCAGCACCTAGGCAGGGGGACATTGGTGTGACAGAGGACTAGGGTGACACGGGAACTACCTCTGTCCCCCACTGCGGCCATGAAACGGCTGCCTGGGGACAATGGGAAAGCAGGAACCAGGCTGGACTCTGCACGTACCAAGATATAGTCGTCGTATTTGGATTTCACCTGCAGCTGGATGCTCAGCACCAGGAGGACCTTCTTTGTCCCCAGGAAGGAGGTGATGCCCTCTGAAAAGACCAACGTCCCCACGAAGTGAGACGGCTGAAGCCACCCCTGGTCCTCTCCCACGTGCCCTGCTGCCCTTGGGGACATCGTCCCCCACGTCCCCGCCTGAATCAACTCTTCTCCATCCACACCCGATGGTCAGAGCCTGGCGGCTCTCTCAGCTAGGCCATGCGCTTCTTCACCAGCTTTGGGTCTTGGAGGCTGCTCAGGTGATAAACCCATCTCCTCATCGGCTTCTGCAGCCTCCACCGAGCGCAGGGCTTTGGGGTCGCTGATTTACGCTGCAGGAGCTTCAGCACAGCTTTGCTCGCTGGAAGCCAACATCGAGCAACAGCTGGATCCTGGTTTCTCTTCCCTCCTTCCCACATTAACCGCTGGGGAGCAACTCGGTCCCCAAGTCCTGTCTCCCCCACGGCGCAGCCAGGGAGGCGTTCCGCTTTCGCTTGGGGTTTTTTGTGAGTCTCTCGGCCGCGACGTGCACGGGTGGTTGTACCAGCACACCAACCTCCCCGTGTTTGCAAACCAGTCGCTCCCGCAGTCGTGGCAGACCAGGGTGAGCATCGCTCCCGCCTTGAGCATCACCTCCCCACCGCTCGCTCGGAGGAGCGGGATGAGGACCACGGCTGCCTGTCGCCAGGCAAAGCCAACCAGGTTTTCATGATGACACGGCTCACTTTGGCCCTTGCTGAGGCTGCCGAGCGCCCCGCAGGTTCCAGTGACTTGAGCCACACGTCCCCAGGGACCCGTCCTGGTAGAGCAGGGACCTGGGGCTGCGGGGACGCAGTGACGCGGTTCCTTCCCACCGCGCTGCAAGCCTCGGTGGGGCTGGGGGGGCTGCAGGACCCCCGAGACCTCCACAGCGTTTTGCTTCCTCAATTAAAAGAGGGAAGGCTGCGGTACTTGAGGCGTCCCCCACGCTGCTGGGGAGCCGGGGCAGGGCTGCGGGACGTGCCTGTGCCTCCCTGGGGAGCTGCCGGGGACCCCCAGCTGGCCGGGGGGGGACGCCAAGCCCATGGGATTGAGCAGCACCAGCAGGAGAACCACAACGTTAAGGATCCAGCCTGTTCTCTGGGGATGCTTTTGACCCGAGCAGCATCCTCAAGCACGCGAGCTTTGGGGGCGAGGGAAGCCCTCGCACGCCCAGATCCTGCTCGGCCCACCCCTGAACCACAGCTGCTGTCGATGAGGAACCCCAAAGTGGCTCTGCCACCACCGACACGGCAAACCAGGGCCGAGCAGGCCCCGTACCGGTGCTTTCCATGTGCCATCGGTGCCCCGGCAGCGCGGCGGGCGGGCGATGCTTACCTTGCAGCTCAGCGGGGATCCCACCGGGGGATGCAGCCATGGTTGGGACCAGGCGGGGGTCACCTTCCCCGGGGGATGCGGGTGTCAGGGCAGCATCCCCGGGCGCCGCGGGAAAGGCGCCCTGCTGGGAGGAAGCGCTGAGGTTACCAACCGGCAGCGCCACCGCCTCGGCGCCTCCTCCCCCTCCCGGCGCTCGGTGCCTCTTCCTGCCCCGTCAGGCCCGATTTACCGCCTGAGCAAGAGAAGCGAAATGAAAGCGACGGCGCCCGTGGCCCACCGGGAGGAGAGGGCATCCCTCGCCCAGCCCTTCTCCTCCTGCATGGCTTCACCCGGGCAAGCAGGACACCCCACCGGCGTCTCCCAGCCAGGAGCGGCATCATCCCCCCACCATGGCTCCAGCCTTCAAGGGTTGAGGGTCAATGATCTCTTCCTGCCCTGCAGCCCCCCTCGAGGTGGTTCGTGGGGACGTATTTCTGCCTGAAGGTGGCCGGTGAGCGTGAAAGGAGCAGCTCCACCCTTCCCACCACTGGGAGGTCAGCCCAGCCCCATCGCCTCGCACTGGGCACCTGCACGGCGAGTTAATGGGGATGGGTGTTGGTGCCCACTGCAGGGGGCTTCTCCAGAGGATGGGGAACCTAGTGCCCACTGCAAGGTGCTTCTCCAGGGGATAGGGTTTCTCCAGACTATGGGCGCTTCTCCAGAGGATGGGCGCCCAGTGCCCACTGCAGGGGGCTTCTCCAGGAGATGGAGGCTTCTCCAGATGATGGGCACCCAGAGCCTGCTGCAAGGTGCTTCTCCAGGGGATAGGGTTTCTCCAGAGGATCGGCGCTTCTCCAGAGGATGACTACCTGGTGCCCACTGCAGGGTGCTTCTCCAGGTGACAGGATTTCTCCGGAGGATGGGCACTTCTCCAGAGGATGCGCACCCGGCGCCCACTGCAGGATGCTTCTCCAGAGGCTGAGCACCCAGCACCCACTGCAGGGGGGCTGCAGGCAGAGCTTCTCCAGAGCAGAAACGCCCCAGGCGTCACACCAAAATGACAAAACCCAGGAGAAGGTGCTGAGGAAGCCAGCAGAGCTGGTCCCAGGTAGCAGCCTGGGTCTCCATGACCAGCATCAGCTGGGATGGAGGGTGCCAGCTGCCTTGTCCCCCTAAATCACCTTTTTTTGACAAATCACCAAGTTCCAGGCTGCCTGAGCTGCAATCTGCCAACCACGGGCTCCCAGAGGAGTTTTTCCAGAGGTGGAGTAACTCAGGAGGTGGTCGTCCCTGGAAGGGCTGGGTGACGTTACTCTCCTGCTGCATGAACCCAAGCCCGCAACACTTCTGAAACCACCTTCAACGTGAAAGCAAAGGCAGGAAGCCATCTCCCTGCAGGGACAGCGTCTCCATAGAGCCCAACCACAACACACAGCAGCTCTTCTCAAGGAGGTGGCTGGGGAGAACACAGCTCAGGGCAAGGACCAACCTCTGCCGAGGCACCTCCTCGAGCCACCTCAGCTACGTCAGCGGGCAGATGAGCACCAGGAAGAGGAAGGACACAGGGTGTTCACCACCCAACAGTGTCTGCCAATGACGGTCCTGGCTGGATCTATGGCTTTTCCAGGATGACAGGACACCACACTACTGGTATCTGAACTTCTCAGAAAGGGCACCAGGTCCCAGCTTTGTCACGCAAGGATATTCAGGACATAGAGAGAGCAGCCGTCCCATTGCACCCATCAGAAGATGGCTTCTATTGAAGCTTAGAAGCACAAAGGAGCTCCAGGTAAGCCACATTCCAAGCTCATTCCCCAAAATACTGGGTTCCACATGCTGGAACACACTGAGCATCAGTGCAGCAGAACTTCTACCCCAGGAGTGGGCCAGACGAAGATGTTCATGTGCACAAGCGCTCCCTGCCTGTTGTGCAAGCCCAGACACGTCAGGATGTCCAGAACAACCCACCTCCTCTGGCTTCCGCTGAAGAGGACACAGGTTGGACATTTTCAGCTCTATCCTAGAGTACCAGGACCTTCCCAGAAAGAGGTCCTGGTGCTTCTCTCCATCCCTAGATCACCCCTGGGGAGCTGAAGTGCTTACCATGCTCTGGGGGTAATAGTAGGAGCTCTTCACCCCTGGCTGCAGACCACTTCATCCTTTCCTCTGCCCACAGCTCCCCTCCCAGCCCGGATGCTCTGGCATTGTGCTGACATGGACAAGTGCCCTCCAAGTGACCACGTCCTGTGCTTTCTCACAGTGACAACTTCTCCCATGGCTCTCAACCGCTACAGACTCCTCGAGCTGGTGGTCACCTCTGGGTCCAACCCTCTGCTCTACACTGGGCCAGTTTGGCTGCTCAGGGCCATGCCCAGCTGAGATCGGAACATCTCCAAGGATGGAGACCCCACAGCCTCTCTGGGTACCTTTTTCCGATGTTTGACCACACACAGTGAGAAAGGTTTTCCTTAATTCGAGCTGGAGTTGTCCACTACTCCAGTTTGTGTCCATTGCCCTTGCCCTCTCCCTGTGCCACCTCCTAGAAGGGTTTGGCTCAATCTTCTCCATGGTCTCGCATCAGCTTTTTGCAGACAGCAGTAAGGTCCCCCCTTCGCTTTCTCTCCTCCAGGCTGTCTTCCTTGCCCATCTTGCCGTGGGAACTGTCCTGGGGGCCTCTGCCACGCTCAGGCCAGCCTCTCACTCGTTTCTTGCACTGGGGAGCCAAGATGGGACCAGTTGGGTCCCAAGCAATCCCCGAGGAACATGAACAACTAGCATCAGTTAGACATTGTACTGCTGACCACACTGAACACGGTGGCCCAGCCAATTTTCCATGCACTCAATAACCCTCTTCTCCAGCCCCCATGTCTTCAATTCTGCTATAAGGAGGCTACAGGAGACCGTGTCAAAGTCCAGATGAACATCCCCTGCTCTCCCCTTGTCCACACAGCCAGCCACCTCCCTGGAGGACACAATGGGGTAGTTCCCCAGACCTTCCTTCTTACCCTTCTTGAAGACAGGTGGGACATTTGCCTTTTTCCAGGTGTCATGAACCTCCCCAGATCACCAGGACTTTTCAAAGGTGAGAGTGCAATGACATTGGCTGGTTTCCTCAGCACCTTCAGATAGGACCTGGGAGTCCTGGGGGACAACAGGATGCCCATGAGCCA
>RSEF01000011.1:1060638-1083894 GCA_003993805.1 Himantopus leucocephalus | reverse complement strand
CTGGCAGGGGGTGGCACTGGGTGAGCTCCAGAGGGCCCTTCGAGCCCTCACCACTCTGGGATTCTGTGAGACGTTTCCCTCAGACTCTGCTATTACGCTTGGGCCCTGGGAGGTCTGAAGACAGACCTCACCAGCCAAAATCAAGGCAAGAACAGCACCAAGTACTTTGGTCTTTTCCATGTCCTTTGCCACCAAGTCCTCTGCTCCATTACGAGCATTTTTCCAAAGCTTTTCTGCTGCTGCTGAAGCCATTCTTAACACAGCAGCTGTTCTTATTGTCCTTCGCATGCCTCTCCAAGTCCAGTTCCAGCTGAGCTTTGTCTCTCCCAACTCCATCCCTGCACACTCAAGCAATGTCTGCTCCTCCTGGGCAGTCTGTCCCCCCTTCCACTTCCTGCGTGCTTCCTCTTCCCCTTCCTGCTTGTCCACGTTGGTTACCTACCACGTCTGCCTGACTTCCTGCTGAAGACCTCCTTGGCTTTTGGATAGCTCTGGCCCATGTTTCAAATCTTCTCTTCCAACGCATGTTCAGAGCGGCAGTTCCACCGCAGCTCTTCCCCTGTTCCCACCACCACAGTTCAGGATAACGTAGGACAGTTTAATCCACAAGCCCGGTCATGTCAGCACCGGTCTGGATTCTGCCCGCCTTCCACAAGCCTTGCAGGAGTCAGGCAGCTTGGGAAACACTAACTGCTCTGCAAGGGTGTCCCTGTGTCCTCCACCTCTTAGAGGGTCCGCCAGCAGGTGCCTCCCTGCCCCAGTCTCCACGTGCTGTCCCCAATCTACATCTGTCATCATCTCACCTGGAGAATCATCTGCTACAACGATGTGAAGACAAAAGAGTAGAAGAGGCCGTTAGCTTTTCCTCCAATGAGGCAGAAGAAAGTACGCCACGGTGTGCACCAACAAAACTTCAGTCTGACACCCATGGCTAAAGAAGCGGGCTTGGTAATGGAAGAGTTAGTCCCTCTAACCTCTCAACCTCTGGAAGCCATACGAGCCCTTGGCAGGCTGCAGTAGTCACGCAGAGCTGCTCTCAGCCCCTCTCCATCCATGATGGCGTTCTCCAGCATGGCCTCAGGACAGCAGCCCAAGCAATTGGCCCAGGCAGCGATGCTCCTTGGATCCATGCTTTTCACTCACGGTCCAGGACATAGGCCACAGCTTTTCCAACACTCATAACAGCACTGGGGTTTGAGCAGAGATGTTCTGTCCACATTCAGGCTCAGGATGCTGCCCTGGATGCACGTCCTCGGGAGCAGGCTGGGACGCTGCTCTGCATCTCTCCAGAGTGGCTCCGCCAAGGGCAAACCAGAAGCCTGCAAGACAGTCAGACAAGCAGAGACACCTGCCCAAAGCAGGAGCCCCAGCTCAAATCAACTAAAAACCAGGCGGCGTAACGGGGCTATTGACTGAGCGAGCACGGAGAAACCAGGTCAACCGAGCAGATCGCAAGGTAACACGGCAGGCTGAGCAGAAAAGGAGGATGGCCACAGGGTGACTGCTCCCATCCTTGCTAAAACCTTGCTTGGGTCTCTGGAGGAAGATCAAGAAGCAGCCCACAATAAGTGACCAGGTCCACCAGTCTACACGCAAGAACATTACATGTATCTATTGCATTAACTAAACAATGCTGCTTAGAAATGGTTTCCTCAGATAAGCACAACAGAAGCCGCCAGCAGTCCCCCTTGGAGATCAGCCTCATCTCCCCACGCTTGCTGTGACTAGCAGGGTAGGAGCTGCCAAGGAATGCACCACACCACCGGCACGTCAAAGACTACTTGGGAGCAACCATACCTGTAAGTTTTTGGACAAAGACACCTCTCGGGGTCTCTCCCTTTCAGCCCACCATCAAGCCATCTCCTCCAGCTCCCCTGAACTCCAGGAGAGGTGGTAACACACGCCTTGGGGGCACTTCAATCTGGGTATGAGGGCACAAGGTGCTGCGTACGGAGGTCTTGCAGAAGACCAAGGGAGGCCTCTGCTAGAGGACACGTGACCCCTCCTTGGGGGACCATCCCAGGTCACCAGTTGAAACAAAGCCACCACAACATCTTTCACGCCCCACTTGTCAGCGGCGGGTTGAGCCAGAGGGTTTAAGAGATGATGGTGGTAGCTCCGTACAGATCCCAAGGACACCTTCAGTTTCCCAGCTCACCGCGAAGCCTCCCCAGCTCTGGGCTTACGCAAAATCACATCTCCTTCAAAGCACTGCCTCTGTCTGAAGCATCTTCAGGATTGTGAGCACATGAGCTCCTGGTCCAACTGAGAAAGCACTCGAAGATTTATCCACTTCTGCAGCCAGACCCGGCTCCTCCTTACAGAATCTGCCCTTCCATCTACCCCTCCCCACCAGCTGAGACAAACCTCCACCCTGCTCAGGGTTCCAGGCGCCGACCTCCAGCTTTCCTTGGCAAGTTTAAGAAAAAACACCTCTCAGGACCACAGATAACTAGTCACCAGACATCTAGTGAAAACCAAATCTAGCAGCTCTTGTGTGCTTTTCAAGATTTCCTTTAAACTAAGTATTTATTGTGCCATTTGCAGCGACTGCTGCTCCAAAGTCAGCGGTGCGAGAGGTACCGTCCTCAATGAACGCAGTGTGCACCTACCGATTGCTTACCCTCAGCGGGCTCTCCAAGCTGCTTTCACAGGTAACTAGAAGACACACCATGGAAACTCCACCAAAGCATCACATCCCGCTTCCCAGAATGAAATGAAAGTAATATTCCTGCTATCTAAACCGTCATTATACTCACAGGCCACAAAACCAAAAGCAACAACTGCTCCCTTACTACTTTTAGCTCAAAGCTGTAAACGCCAGCGTTGGCGAGCGGCCGGCTTGGCACGTTTTCCATCACCTCTCCGCTGCACATCCCTCCACGCTTACACTCCTGCTCCACAACGGAGCTGCCGTACCCAAACGGGGAGCCCGCGCTGGCTGCGCCGCGCTAACCACCCTTGCTTCCGTGCGCACTCACCACCTGCGGCCGGCACAGCGCGGTTTCACGTCGCAGACAGCCACCCCGCACTCGGCGTAGGGGAGAGAACACCCTCCGCCGGAGAAGAGCCGGTCCCCGTTCACAGGCCTGCAGCATCCTTCCAGGAGAGGCTTTCACATACACAAAGAAAGCAGCCCGTGAGCACACACGTTAATCCATTATTATTTATTAGCTGTACAGCAGTATATTCTCCTTCCCAGCTTTCAAACCCCATTACATATTTTATAACAGTATTTTATTTTTTTTCCCCCATGTTGGCTTCCTAAAATAATGAAAAATATCACACAGTACAGCTAAGTACAAAAATGCATCAACCTAGAGTCTGATAGCTAAACTGATAGCTCTCTTAAAAGCGATACATAGAAGAAAAATTTGTTTGAAATCAGCAAGACTGAGGCTCTATAAAAAGCTTACATATTTTAACATGTGACAGTTCATATACAGGCATCATTTGTATTTCACATTATTCCTTTTTTTTTTTTGTCTTTATCAGAGATCCAAAATTGTAGAATTACTGACCTATGAAAATTTCCTGGCCCAGGTTTTGAGGGCTGCAGTGACCCACTTATAAATCACCACTTCTGCCTTAACATAGGATTCATAAACACAAAATACAACTACAAGATAGAGCAAAGAAAATGTGGTCGTGAAATTATAACTCAAAAAAGAAGGTTAATTATACACGTTCCAAATGCCAGTTGTGTGTGCTTCAAAACCAGATTTCACCTGTGGGTTTCTCTCGTTCTGCAAGCAATAGTCTGGGTACGTCTCTTCTCTACGTGATCGGTTATCAACAGCTTTTCCAACATTTACACCCTCTCAATTCTCTTGTCACTTAGTTTGAAAGGAATTAAAATACTGGGGTTTATTTAAACTGCATTTTTGCATACCTCTTAATTAATGGAAAAAGATTAAAATGTAAAAAAAAGTTATTTACAAGCTTGACCATTACAGAAATGCTTTGCAGAAAGCAAAGCATATTTAAGGACAGAAACCAGTTGGAGCATGCCAAAACTACCGTGTGCAGCCGACTTGGAGAACCGGAGCTAGTCAGTGGGGGGGGGGGGGAAGAAAAAAAAAAAAAAANGGGGGGGGGAAGCAAAAAAAAAAAAACATTTTAAAAGTCTAGAACCCTCCCAAGTCTGCATTTACAGTTAAAAACACTACTGAGAGAAGGAGGCTCGAGGACTCTGGGAACTGGAAGGGCAAGTCCGGAGTGGTTTACCATGTACTCTAGTCAAGGCTTCCACTTTTGTGTATTAAAACTCGGTGCATGTAAACGCGGCCCTTGGACCAAGCTTTACAATGCAGTTCAGAGCAAAACTAAATCAAGCATCTCACAGGAAACCCTCAAGGACTCCAAAATATTTCCTAATGTTCCATGATCCTGTAATGCTAACATAAAAACAGCAAGTTTCTAGTTAAATCACATTCTAACATCATTTTGAAGTTTTATTTCCCAGTATGTTTGGTAAAATGGTCTAAAATGATGCATTTCCCAAAGCCAAGAAAAAAGGTAAAAGGAAAAATAGATTTGAGCCGCTTAAACACAGCCCAGGCCAGTTCAGTCAGCCAGCGTGGTCTTCCTCCATCACCGGTCCATCATGCTGAGAATCATCTCAGGAGTGAGGTCTCCGTTGGGAGCTTCCACTACGGCAGGCTGAGCTTCCTCCTCTTCCTCTACTGTTTCCGCATCAGGTTCTTTCTTTACTTCCACTATAATATTTTCAATTTCACCAGTGTTCTGGTCTTCAACCTGAATGATTGCTGCAGCTAGAAGAGCAGAAGACAAAGGGGGAGAGGGGAAATGACAGATTTTGGGTTTTACTGGTTCCAGAGCTGGCCTGCACACCTCACCAGGTAAGTACTACTGGAAAGTTAAGACTTTTCCATGCAAAGGGAAGGTGGGGCCCCCAACCCACACTCCCACATTAGCGGGGAGCGATTCGACCCGCCTCATTCACCCCAGTATCAAGCGTTTGTTTCCTGGCCCCTGTATGAAGGTGGCTGCCACTACAACAGTTCCAGGGTGCCTTTGGATATCAAGACACGATTCGGACAAAGGATTTTGTAGAGTAATCAACAAACAAGGCCGTATCAGTGTACGGGAATAAGGCAAAGCTTCAAATTCAGGGGAATCCAGTGATGCTACTGACTAATTCAGCATAAAAATGTTTCCTCAGACTAATTCTAGGAAGGACAGAGGCCACGCTTCTAGCGCTGAGCAGACAGGCCAAGCCACTGGGGAAGCCACTACCCCTGACAGAACAAATTTGCCCTTCCTGCTTTGTTCCTAGAATTTATTTACTTAGACTTTGCGCAGTTATCGCTGTCTGTTCTCACGGAGAAAACTCTGTCGAGCCACGACTACATCTGCACTGATGCTACGCTCAGAACTACGGGCCTGAAGCGTGTTCATTTGGGGCAATACTTACAGAAGTTTGTATCGGTAAGAATACCACGGTGATTGTACCAACAGCTGCTTTACCAGGGACTGTACTACAGTAGAGACACCATAACTGGTGCAAAAAGGAGTAGTCTGCACATCAGTGAATTGGAATAATACCAAAGAAGAAATACTGTCCTCTCCTTTTAGCCCAGTCTGAAGCAGCTATGTTCCCTCAAGTCCAGGAAATCCTTGCAAAAGGTGAGTTCTTAGCAAAAGCAGAGTCAAGTGCAGTTATCTACTGTTAAAATAAGCTCACTCGAGGGGAGCGGTTCTCCTGCAAGAACTGCCAAATCCAGGGAAAAAGCAGGTCAAAGCAAGCAGTGTCACATAAGCTTCAAACAGTGACTTACGCTGGGATTGTTTTGGTTGGGTGGCAGCTTTGCCCGGTGGTCTTCCTCTTCGTTTCTTACTGGGAGGTGGTGCAGGAGCCTCTTGCTCGACTTCTGGTTCGGCCTCAATTTCTACTGCTGTCTCCTCCTCATCTTCATTATCATCCAAATCTGGTTCAGCATTTTCCTCTGTAAGAAACATATACATCAGGTTAAGTCATCAGTTTAAACAAGAACGAAACATATCCACCTACAGAGAGCCACCATGAAATCCTCATCCAAAAGGAGTCAAACTCTGATGAGAAAGGCAGCGAACAAGGCCTTTGTCGAGAAGCTGGTGGTACAGAATGTCAGTCTGTTACCCACACCATTAGAGAGAACAAGCTGTCCTTCAGAAAGCAAAAGGAAACATAATTATGTTAGATTATGCAATAAAAGCTCCTCTGCGCATCCACAACGGAGCTCAGAGAGACAACGGCTGGAGGGAGACCAAATAATACAATGCTGGGTTACTCCCAGGCCCATCAGAAGAGCCATCAGCCCATCCAAGTCCCACCCGCACGACCCAGAGGAGCACTGGGGTGCACAATGGAAGGTGGGGAACCCAAATCAAGGACTTGTCCATCTTGTCTGGGCCACTCCCCGGAGAGCCATCAACCCCATTGTCCAGGCATGAAACCCAGGAGTCATGGGGAGCAGCTCTCCAGCTTCAGACTAAGGGGTGCGCGGGGCGGTGCTGGCTGGGGGTGGGACATATAATGGTTTGCAGGGGAAAGGCAGTTTTGGATCACACAGGACTACTTAGGGGATGCTTAGGAGAGTGGCGGAGGTGATTTGGAGGTGTGTAAGTGTAGGAAAAATACAGAGGCAAGCAGATAAAAGGGGCCAGTTGCATGTAAATAGTGGTAGCGACCACTGTGGTATCTCTGTGAAACACTAGAGCTCAAGAGGGATCCAAGAGCAAGTCTCCCAGCCCGCAAGAAACCGCACTGCCGTACATCGGTCTTTCTCTGGGAAGTAGATAGGAAACCAGGGCAGCAGCTCCCAGACACTGGAACTTCTATCCAAGACCTCAAAATCTCAAATTGAATGTGGCAGAACCCCACAAAACTGAGGCGTTCTTAAGGCATTATGGGTGAAGACAGCCCTGCAGACCACTCACCGTACTTTCCAGGGTCATCAACATACAATTTACCAACCAGTGACCAAGAAGATCTTCCCTGAGACCTCTCTTCAGAGACAGGACAGGTCTAATACAGTATATTTTACAAGGCCCTGCCTACTCGAGGGATTTATGATGGCACCTCCCATTCACACCAGCTTTTTGCACCTCATTGTGCTTTGGAGCCGATTCCAATCCAGTAGTCCTCATGGCAAGCTGTGGGTTTGTGGTTGTGGGGTTTTGGTTTTTTGGGTTTTTTTTNCACTTTATTCTTCAGAACACTCTTTAGGTACTAGGTTAGCACCATTGACATGTTCAGAACACCCCAGGCAAAACCAAAGCAGACAAAATAAGCAGTAAAACATCTTGAATAGGTTAATATTGTTTGGACAGCAAAGTGATTGCCCTTAAAACTTCTGCATAGAAAAGTAGCTTCACTCGTGAACGAAAGGGCCATTGCATAAGGCATATCTAACTAAAGGGAAAAAAACCCCCAAACAAACTGTCCCTTACATACACTGCGACATGTATACGCTGCATTATTTTTTACAGTCACTGAAGGTATACTCCCCCAGTGAAATTTCTTTCATTTATTTGATTTCTCCGGTCCCACCTTTTTAGAGCTTCTTTACTTCCCCCTCCCAACTCAATGTCTATCGACTAACAGTCTGTCTAATTTGGGGCAGACAGGCCAGATGGGAGACAAAATTATCATTTCCTATTTGATATTTTTCCCACTAGCACAAGACGGGTCTGTTTCGTCACAGCTTTGCTCACCATTTTTAGATGTTTAGCAGTTGCCGAAACTCATGAAACTGTAGATCTAGAGATAAGAACAACACTGAATAATGCAGTTCTCCAAGCATGTGGTTAGGACCTCTTTCTTCCTGCTACTCGGCTCACATTAGTCAATTCTTCACATCTATCAACTGATTCCTCAGGAAGTCAGCCCAGACTGAGACTGAAGGGATTCTCTCAGTCGTGGAGTCTGAGCCACAATCACACAACGCTCATCAGTTCATCTAGCAAGCATGACTTTGAGCAGCTTCTCCAAAAACTGTTTTGAACCCCAGACCATACCAACTAAATAAAAATTAAGGGGTTTACAATAGGCTAAGCTCACCGGAAGCCTACAAATCAGATGTTAAAAGTCAGATACTACAGAATCCCAGGTTTGGAATTACCTTCTGTCAAGGCAGTTATATTTCACTCTTTCTGCCTCCAAGATTTTTTTCACGTTTTAAATGAACAACCAGTTACACATGCTTTACTGAACTGATTGTAACACACTTCTTCAAATATCTCTATAAACATGAATTTAAACGCTTGTTTCTATGGAGTTTTTGCAGTCAACGTTTGCACAAGCAAGTTGACCGTACTTGTCTCATTTCCTGTAAAACCCGTTTGCCACGTAAGTATTTCAGATACGCACTCTCTAGCCAGAAAGATCCCCGTTCTCCCAACCTCCGCTCCTTGATTAATTACATAAAGCACTTCAGATAAAAGACTAATCAGCCACACTGTTTTTGCTGAATCATCTTTGAACTGGTTGGTCTTGAGGCTCCACTTGGATTTTCCTGCTGAAGACATGACTAAGCTTTTCCTCCACCAGGATGGAGGACTCCGAGTTTTTCCTTCACAAGTAATCCCACAGTGAAGGTGATCGCTATCTGCTGCAACAGTTTCTGCCATCTCCCTGTGCTGGAGAAGCTTAGAGACAGTAACCACCCTATTAAAAAGTGCACCTAACCCATCTTCTGGCACGCTGGCCAGAAAGTCATGAGCCCCTCGAAGGCCACCAGTATATGTGCAAGCACACCTGTGAAGCAGAAGACACCACCAGCTCCTTGACCCTTTATTTGGCTCAAGAGGCCCATCACAACAGTCCATAAATTGCTAACGCTTTCTCCACCATTCTCTTGGATGCTGCCAGCCTTCCTGCACAGAAGCGGCCAAGCTATTCAGCGTCGGGGTTTTTTGGACGCGCCACATGCTACCCAGTGAAGCAGCAGCATGTGCCATTTCATAGCACCGCACCACAGAAACACGCTTTCTTTTGGGACGCCGAAAACATTACCAGAGCGCTTCACAGAGAAGAACAGGCAGGACCGAACCGCACAGCAGAATCCGTACTGTCCCTCATAGGCAGTCACCTCTGCACTTGGCCCTGTACTACCATTTTTTGCTTGCCAACTAGATAAAAGCCTTCAAGTGTCAGGACAAACCTGCAGAACGGGCAAACTAACAGCTGACGCACACAGAGCGAATCACAGGCCTGTAATTCTCAGAATGTACTGAGCTGTTTCTTACCACTATCAGAGGAATCTTCTTTCTTAGACCGCATCTTTCTCTTTCGGCCACGTTTGCCCTTCTTTGTCTCTCCTCCATTCTCTCCTTCTCCCCCGTCTAGGCCAGAGCAGTTATCAGCATGTCTGGCCATTGTGTTCTACTCGGTGGAAGAGAAAAAACACAATAAAAAAATACAACATGCGTTGAATTCAAGATCAGGTATTCTGGCTCTGTATTTTCAAACACATTTCTGGTAACTTATGGTAGGGTTTTTTTCTTTGTTTTTTTTTTTTTTTAAAGGAAGACTATTTAGAGGAAATGGGTAAATTTCATTAACTTTTATTCATAAAGTTTCATTTTCACATTGCTCATTATATCAGCGCTAATACGGGCTAGTACTAATTCTGAATTATCCCAGGTCTCCCCCTCTCTCTTCCTCTCAGAAAGAAATGCTCTCGATTTAAAAAGATCAGTACCTTGCCCTGTACCTCACCCACCTTTCCTTTTGGGTAAACACGCTCCCCTCCCCTTGCCTAAAAAGCCTCGTTCCACCCCAAAACCCCACAATTCAAAACGGTATATCCCCTTACCCTGCGAGTGAATGTTTTGCCACACTTGGAACAGACAAAGGCAGCAGGGACGAAGTTGGGATCGTGATATCGTTTGAAGTGCATATCGAGGAGCTGTTTCTGACGGAAGGTTTTATCGCAATGGCTACAGGCGTAAGGCTTTTCTCCAGTATGGGTCCTTTTATGCATGACCATGTGCCGCTCCTGACAAGGACAAGCAAGACAGGGAAAGTAACTCGAGAACTCAGACATATGGATGCAGAAGAGTGGATTTTCAGCTAAAAGGAGGCCAAAACTTTATCTTTAGTATTAAGTAAAGGATGATTCTGCAGGAATGTGAGAACATCTTGATTGATGGCATAGTCACTCCTAGCTACTTCCATCCTGTATGGAGTCTTATCCCTTTGGCAACAGATACCTCAAGGTTGTGACTTAGAAGGTACTTCTCCACAGGCGAGCACTACACCATCGAGAAGCAAAGGCCACTGAACTTTCCTTCACACCCTTCGAAAGATTTAGAGAGCTAATTTGATCTTGACAGCTGGTCAAACTTAACAGCTAAGATTTCAACCTCGTATTTCTAGCTCCTGTTCTAACGCTCACAAGGGGTGCCAGTCCCACCAGCTTACCTGTCTGCATGCATAATCGCACTGGTCACATTTGAAGCGCTTCTCATTCTTGTGAGATTTTTGATGCTGTATAAGGGCATACCGCTCATGAAACACAGCGTCACAGTAGCGACACTTCTTGCCCTGTTCGATGTAGGAATGCTGCTTTCGCAAATGGACACCTAGGAGGAAAAGAATCGGAGGCTCTCATCACCACGGCTTTCCAAGCACGACAGACTAGCCCACAGTCCCTTAGCGTTTTTCCCTCCACATACTATTAAGCTCAAGGAAAAAGTGAAATCATTAATTTAGGTTTCAACTAAAAACCTAAAAGACTCGTAACTAAAAGCAACAATTTCTAAAGAGAAAGGTTTTGTAGAAAAACTCCAAATTTTTCCATGCGATCTAGATTTGGTTATTAGCTGCAATCTGTGCTGATACAATACGCTTGCATTTGATAACGTAGGATAGTCAAATTAAAGCGTCTTGTGGACCATTATGGTTAAGACTACTCCAAACTGCCTGGATACAGCCAGAAGCCAGGTAATACACGGTGGGGAAACGGGATTAGAAGTCAGAGCGACAGGGCTAGAAGGCAATAGGGATACCAGCAGATAATCCCCGACAGAGGTTTTACGCACTTCTTTAAAATCCCCCAACTAAGAGCATACCGCAGCTGCACAGGGTAGCTTAGGGTAGACTAAAGCATTATTAGACGAAGAAATTCTTCACAGCTAACATCAGTTTTCGTCTGTTGCAAGTCAGCTCATTTGCTCCTGACATCAGCTGAGTGCCATCCTCTCAAACTGCCTCTCCCTGTAGCACTTTACACTTGTCTTTATTGGAAGGGAGCCCGCCTTCCCATTACTTGGGTGATATTCTGTTTATAGACAGAAAGTTCTGCCAAATCGTGGCTTCTTCCTTCTCCTCAGCCGCTCTGGGCATGATATTATACTTCACCTTCTTGTAGAACATAAAAGAGAGCTTGCCTGCTGGAATCACAGTGGGTACCGCTCACTAGATCAAGACTCTCCTACTGCAAGGAGAGTCTCAGTCTCTCCTACCCTGTCTGTGGCACACAGCTCCACATCCCGGGAAATTAAACTATTTGGTCTAATTCACACCTTTTAGCTTGATGAAAATACCTACGGAAGAAACTTAATGGCCTCCAATGTGCAGGAGGTCAAGCCAAGCGACCTTTCGGATTTTCAGACCCTAATCCATATGCAGTCGTAGTCTCAGTCCAAGTTCAATAAATGCCTCGCATCTAGGGGCCTGAAAACAGTAACTTGCCTCATACGCTTGGAAAACATGCTACGTTCTCAAATAATGAAAAGAAATTGAAAATTCTCAAAGTTCACAGCAGCTACCGTAAGCTAAAAGCGGCGTTACCAGCCACACATCTAAGCCTGTGCTTCATGTTGTACAGTTCCCAGAACTATTAGGTTAAAAAAAAAGAGACAGCAGTTGGGTTACGTGAACTGTAATTCCGAGGAAGCGTTTTATAGAAACTTCACCAAATGGCCACTTTTGAGAGATACATACCCAAGTCACTCTTTCTCGCTATAACAGTATCACAGTGAGGACAGTGAAATTTGGCCACATTCTCCGTGTGCTTCTGCAAAATGTGCATCTTCATGGTACCACTCTGAGTGAAGCGAGCATGGCAGATGTAACATTCATATGGCTTCTCCCCTTCAGTAGCAGAAGGAAAAAAATAGCACAAGTACTTTTATTAAAACAAAATCTCACCAAAAAGCCGCAAACAAAATAACCTCCCAGAAACTCGCAACAGACAGCTAGCTGATAGAAACAGTAACTCTAGAAAGAGCTCAATAATGCTTTCTCTTGAAGTTTTGGCTCCAGTATGCATCTTTCTACAAAGAGATTCGAGTTCAATCTTTAAGCAAATAAGCAAAATTACTATCCTTACTGTGAGAAATGCATGGAAGACATACACACAGTCTGCCAGAAGACAGCAAGCAGCATCAGGTTTTTTTGGGGGGTGCAGGTTCTGAATGCTCACGTATACATGGCAAGGGTATTTTTTTTTCACTTCAATTTTAGCAATATGACTCCAGTAACACTCTGTGCTAAAACCACCCCTATTTCTATTGAAGAAAAAATTTAGGATTCTTATGAAGTAACACGCATGAGATCCTTTTGCAACTACACTCAAGCATGAAACAGTAAATGCCTATGAAGTTCAACTGGAAGCTGAACACTGATAACAGCAGAAGTTTCTTCTGCTCACGCTAGAAGTGCCTGTATTTTATCACCTCACAGTCAAACTGGAAATCAGAAACCTCCAAGCTCATTGCTCAGTGCAGCAATTACTATCAGGTTATGAATTTACTAGCACTTATGAATCACGGTACATTCTCTCCAGCTACAGACTTTATGAAGGCTTCACATTAAACTACAGAATAGTATTTCTTTTGCTGTTCCAGAGTGTGAGCACACATTGGGCACAGTCTCAGCACTCTGAAACTAAAACATAAACAACACGCTAAGAAAACGTGGCATCAATACCAGAGTGGGTCCTCATGTGCCTCTTCAGTTTGTAGGTATCCCTGCTGGCATAGCTGCACAAGCTGCACTGGAACGGACGCTCTCCAGTGTGAGAACGAATGTGGCGTTTCAATTTGCTAACCTGGAAGTCAAGAGCAAGGCTGAGGTTAGCACAGACGAGCAGGTCAGATTGCCAAAAGCACAAGAAATCAGTCGAGAGTTTAAGGCAGTCTATTTTTATTTTTATCTTGCCGCTAAAACAAGCATGTTTCAATGCTATTTTTTTTACACCACACATAGCCACTCACTCCCGCCCGCTCTGCTTCCCCTCCCAACCGCGTTCCCAATCTTGCTCGATGCTCGTTCCCACATTCAGCGCAGCCTGGTATACAGTCTTGTGCTCACCTTACTGTTATTGACCACCTCAGCATCTGAAGACACACTAAAATTTGAAAGTATCCTGGAGAGACACAGGAAAGTGTTTGGGGAAAGCATGCACCCAGGGTACATTGCAGGGGGTTAGTGTCCCCTGTACAGTATATTTTTTTACCCAAAGGGTGCTTTCTTGGGTCCTTCCCCAGTTACTTTGAGAGGGATAAGATAAATCAATTTCTCACACAGATCAACAAAAAATCTAGTCCTACGATCAATGAGCTGACTTAATTCCTTTCCTCTCCTGCTTTTATCCAGAAGGCACAAACCCAGCTTAAAGGTCAGCATGAACACAAACGTTAAGGCATTTTCTGCTCAAACATGACCACGCTGCTTAATCACCAACCTACGTCTACAAAACGCAGCAGGAGCTCACATAAGGACCAACTTGGTTATTCTCTCCTAATTCATACTATGAAAACCACTGCAACACAATTTATTCAGCACTCAAACCACAGGGCCTGGAATTACAGCACAGCAGCCACAGCGTGGGTAGGAAAAAAAGCCCAAAGCCCCTTACTCAACCTCTCCCCCTGTAGCCTTCTTCCACTGCAGACATCCCTTTATTTTTACGTTATGTTGCTCACCATCTTGCTCAAATTTCCTACCGCAATATAAAAGCTGTCCTGTAGCGTAAGTACCAATACTGCATAGGAGAGAGCATTCAAGAAAGCTTGATTTACTTGAGTAAATTATACAATCACCCAATATTAGCAAAGCTGCTTTTCACCAATATTGAGGCAAAGGCTCATTAGTTTTGGCTACAGTCACCTTAACGGCATAAACAGATAATGCGCAGAATGCACTTTTCTAAAACGGGTTGGCACCTCTCATCTGAAAATACACCCCACTGCAGCACAAGATGGCTGCGTCCTTCAACGTGGAGCACGCTACAATTCCTGCAATCATTTTTAAGGCCAAATAATTTAAGAAACAATGACAACAACTATCGTCTCCCAAGAGGAAAAGGATATCACCTAGGATCTTCTGTGCATAAATGCTCTCAAACTGTTTTCCCATTAACCAAGGAAACCCCACCATTTTCTTCCAAGAGCAGATCTGATTTAAAACTTTTTTTGCTCAGAGCCTTTTAAACAAATGGCCAGAAAGGAAATGCCTAAGAACTGAGTTTATAACAGATGGTGAACAAGCTTTGAAGCGTACAAGGAAGTATTCAGTGCTGTAACAATTAACTAACGTACCTCCACACTAGCGTAATCACACATTGAACATTTGAATGGTTTCTCATGGGTATGTTTGTAGCGGCGATGCCGAACCAACTCTCCACTGGTCACAAAGGCCATGTCGCAGTCTGGGCACTTGTGAGGGCGAGTACCTAATCGTTTGCAGCAAAACAGGAAGACGAATGACATTCAGATTTAGTGACAAAAGAAAATATGGGACAGGTTTTGGAGTGGTGTTTTTCAGTTGTTGAGGTTTTTTAGTAAATTAGCAACATTGCTTTCATGTTCTGAAAGATTAGAGGAACAAGCAATACACAAGAATCACAATTTTTTGTATTTTGTATCCTTTCAATGAGGAAACAGACTCCCTTATTTTCGTATCACTTGGTTATTTACAAATTTCAAACCACCCAGTTAGACATAATGTAAGTACAGAGAAAGAGAGAGATATGAACTATACTACTTTTTTTTTTGGCAGAAAGGTCACATCAAGCTTAATTACAGTTCAATTAGCTGTAGTTTGATACCAGAAACTTAGTTAAGGAGCAACAGAAGTGTGCTACAGTTCCTAGCCAGTAAGTTTTATTGGTCAGTGTTATGATCTATTCCTTAGGGTTAGGTTTTTGCCGTGTTTTAACCCCAGCCAGCAACTAGGACCCCACTCACTCCTGGTGGGGTAGGGAGAAGAGGGAGAAACGGAGGGGAAAGGGAAAACACCTCATGGATTGAGAGAAAAACAGTTTAATAGAACAGTAACAGAACAGGAGAATAACAATAATAATAATGGTAGAATAATATACAATATAGAGTGATAAAACAGAAGTTGCTCTCACCACCCAATGATCGGTTGCCCAGCCCATGCCGAGCAGCAATTGCAGATTCCCATGCCCCGGCCAACCCCCATTTATATACTGAGCATGGCGTCTATGGTATGGAACATCCCATCGGCCAGCCTGTCCTGTCTGTGCTCCCTCTCAGCTTCGATGGGAGGCCGAAAAAGTCCTTGACTAGCGCAAACATTACTTAGCAACAACTAAAAGAATATGCATTATCAGCGTTCTTCTCATACTAAATCCAAAACACAGCAGCTACTAAAAAGAAAATTACCTCTATTCCACCAGTTTTTTTTTCTTATTTTCAATTCCCTTATGTTTAGCTCCAGCCTCATCCTCACCTTGCTCTTTTGCAAGCAGAGGTAGCAACACAAAGCTTAGAACAGAAGTCCTAACGCCCAAGACAAATGGAACATTTCTGTAACTTCAAATTTCAGATCAAGCCCAGGATCAGTTTTATTATACCTGTGTACAGGACAAGCTCTGCACCTGACCTGGCCAAGCAGAAAACAACTGCATTTGTATGAGAAACAAACAGCAGCACCGCATGGCTTCTTCCTTTTTAGCTTGTTCTGTAAGAGGAATTAGATTCAAGATTCCTGGTTTTATACCTGTTCTAATGACAGATCCTATGAAAATAACGTAGGCAAAAGCAAGAGTACCTGTGTGAGTGTTGAGGTGGTTCCTCAGCAACGTGACTGTCCGGAAAGCCCTGCCACAGAGATGGCACTTATGTGGTCTTTCATCAGTGTGGCTTTTCATGTGGCGGTCCAAGTTGGAACGTCGGGGACAAGTGTAACTGCACAGTTCGCACTGGAATGTCTTCTTTACACCTAGTCATGAAGGAAATCATCTTTACTTTTGACAGTACTGCGGACTAATGCATAACATAAGGGATCAGCAGGGAAAAGGAAAGGTTCTTGGAAGTGTAACTACTACAAGGAACCATCATGTACCATTAAATCCAACTGCATAACCTCAGGAACAGTCGGTGCCTACTGCTGGCTTGGCTTCAGTTTTCGTTAGTACACCAGCACTCAATGTTCCTTCTCCACTCTAAAAAAGGGGTCCTCAATTTACAGTTTTAAGAAAAATCAAACGTACCTATCGCTGTATTTTGCGCCAGCTACCCTACCCAGCAATTGGTTAGGAAAAAACCCACAGAACTAATTATACGTTGTTTCTTGATGTAAACCACATGTACACAAACTCTTACATACGTATAACAGCAAAGAGAAGAATCTTTTCAATTGTAGTTACAGGGGAATAGTAATGCCACAGCATCACGCTCGAGGAAAACGAGCTCTTTTATAGCCTGGATGGAGGAGATGGGAGGTTTACCCAAGAAACCATAGGGCTGAGTACTCTTTTTATATAAAGAGTAAGTGACATTGGGCACGTCAGCTTTACTCCCACTTGCATCTATTCAGTCACTTCAATCATACTGCAAGGTCCCACCATAACAAATACATTTTCAAAACCCACTTGCAGATGGGGAGCTTACCTTTCTTCTTAATTTTCGTTGGTTTAGGTGGCTTCATATTGCCCACCACCTTTTCTGCATTGACCTCAGACAACAAACCCTCCTGCTGCTCCTCTTCAAAGTCATACACAGACACATCCACGTCTTTGCCTTCCTCAGTGTAGCGAAGCTTACTCTTTTTGTTTTTCTTTGTTTTTTTGGCTGGTGGCTGATAGTCTGGATCTTTTTGCCAATTGGGGTCTTCCTGTGGCTGAAGTTCACCTTGTTCCAGTGTCTCCACCTCACCGTTTGCACCCACTTTCACTACTTGGAAGCCTTCTGGTAAAGGGAGGGTGTGACAGATCATGGGCTCTCCCTCTTGCAGGCCTCCTTTGGAAACCTCATTTTCATAAGCTCCCTGAAGTTCTTCCACAGATGTGGTGGCAACAGGTACAGTCACTGGTACAGGTACTTGGACCAGCTGAAGCTCACCAAGGTTTATAGGCTGCTCTTCCATATTAACAACCTGAAGTGTGATGATCTGCGTGTCATCCACCGTGGCCTCTGTTTCTTGAGGCACTGCACCTTCCATTACTTCAGTCTTCATTTGAAGAAGAGTTGGATCCAGTTGTTCCATCATCACCATCTGCACGCCACTGTTGACATCCTGCACTACTTCACCTCCATCTGCTTGGTTTGGTGCTATATGACAAGCATCGTCCTCCTGCCCACCTTCACGGCGTCTTTGATAGGTTTTTCTCTCTTTCCCCTTAATAAATGTTTCCGATTCCTCCACGATAGCTTCAACCGCCTCACCTTCCATTTCACCTTCCTGCTGTAGAAACAAGAGAATGAGCATTGCACACCATCCAACATATTTTAACAACGCACAAACCCCACAGAGGGACAAGCGGCCTAACTGAAAACAACCAGCTCAACAGCAGCAACGTATTGCAATCGTATTCAGAAAAAAGGATTTGAGAACTGTAGGTCTCCGCTAGCCCCACTGCCACTGTAAGCCCAGGCAATCACAGAACGCTGCCTGAAGTGAGACAACCGTACCGGTTGCTTGGAAAGGACGGAAAGCAAGGAGGAGAGATTAAGGGATACGTGTGTTCCCGTTTCTCAAAGACCACAAATCCCACAGGCAAGATGTACAGCGGTATTATTCCTTATTGAGCTTGTTTAGTCACTTCACATAGCTTAGCAATATCACAGGCAGTCTTTGGCTATAAATTTTAAAGGCACAAAAATAACTGTTAAAAGCAAAAAGCCAATCTTAAAGAAAAGTACTACATTTGAGAACCGCAGAACTTTTCCAGGAAGGAAAAGCACTAAGAATTGTGCACAAGAACTCAAGTCTCACTTATTCCATGTCGAACAACTACTATTTCCTGTATGTTTAAACGTCTCTGAACAACAAAAAATAAAAAGGACATAATCAAGTAAGTATATTTCTTGTAAGAAGACTGGAGTTCAATTCCTGCTCCCACTTCTGGGCACCGCCTGGCCCCTGAGCGGAGCAGAGGATGATGCATGGTGCCCTCTTCGGGCAGAATGAGCCACAGCAGGCAGCCAAGGCTCAGGTTAAATTTTACCTCAATGCTGTGGTCTCAGCTGGCGGACTCTAATTTATCATGATACCTGGGTTAAATCTACCCACACAGTCGTAAACAAATAACAACACTGAAGCTCAGCATTTGGGTGGGCCTTAACCATAACTCTGCAAATAGCCGCATGCAAGCATAAGACTGAATTCTTCTTCCTCCTCAGACCGTGCAGCGTTCTTCTCTGTGCTCAGGGTAAAATGTGGAATTCCTGTGTTATCATGCTGAAGGAAGACTGTTTCAAGAGTAATAATGGCTAAAAGAAATTATCATTTTGCAGCTGCGTCTTTTTCCCCCCAAATGAAAATAATAAAAATCATAGTGAAGGAGTATTTCGTAAATTTCTCTCTGTTTCAGGTGGTTTACTTGGGAAAAATGAGAGCAGATTCCACAACTGCGTCAAAAGACATTCCCTGCATCAGGATACAATTATAACCCTCACTTAAGCGCTAAAAAGGTATCAAAGTCAATTTTACGGCTGAAACAAGTATCAAAAATGCCAGTTTCCTCACAAACCTTGTGATAAAGTTGAGATTCCAATTCAAGATTTGGTAAGAGAATTCCACATTTTCCTATGAGACTGACCGGCCTCCCAGACCAGCTAACCCAATCTATTCAACCTGCCTTGTGAACTCAACGCTTAAATCTCACATCGCACTACCTTCAAATACCTACACTTAATCTTGCATATTCATTTTCTGAATTACATGAACGTGAAACACGGGCTTCATTAGCTTTAAGAATTACAAGACGTGTAATTGTTATTTTCAGAGAGTCCTTGCTTTTATGTACTGCCTTTTCCAGTATCCTCCACTTATGCTGTGAGAACAATATAGCTCATATTGTTCTTCAGCCTGCTCAGACTAGGGACAATGTGCAGTCTTGATATTCACTATGTCGTGGGCAGCAGCAGTCTCCAGGGGGCACCAGATACCCAGAAATACTGACATATGGCTTCATGTGCACTCCCTGCAGGGATCCGGCCTCTCCTCTCCTTTACCACCCATCAGCTTTTCAAGCCAGAGCAAATCCATATGGACAAACAGCTGAAGTACACAAGATGATGTAAGTACTTAACACAAGCCAGCAGGCGATCGGAACGGAGTGCCGGTCTTTGGCCTACAGCAACTGCGAAGCAATCGCAGCAAACTGTTTTTCAATTATCTCAAGTATTTGCAGAGAGAGAAGAGAAGCCACCTTTTCAGGTGACCTAAAGTCTCCGAACAAGAAGAGGAAGGACAGAGCTAAACAAAATATAAAAATGTGGCAAATGGATGGGGGGGATAATAACAAAAGATTTAAGATGGAGGGGGAAAAAATGGCAAAAGCCCCATCTGCAGAGCAAATGCATTTTGGTGCCTTGCAGAGGAACAGAGAGAGGTCAGCAACCTTGACACAAGCACAGGCAGCTCTGAGCAGAGGGGGGGCTCTCATAAGGACCTTCACATTAATTGCCGGTATCAAAGTTGGTAACAAGCCTGCTAAGTCACCCGAAAGCAAGCCAAGATTTGCCAGTGTCCTCTAGGCTCCTGCGGAAGCAGGTCCTCCAGTGGAGTGGTAGGAAGGCATCATCTCAGACTTGCACACCAGAAAATCCTGTGTCCACCAAGGAAGAGGTCAGTCACTCATACACATGAGGACTTTGGGATACGGCTCGTGTTGTCAGGAAAGTCTGCCAGCCTAGGAATGCAGGCTTACACTGAGAGCAAAGGGAGGAGGGCACAAAGATGCTGCGAGGGCTGGAGCCCCTCTGCTGGGAGGACAGGCTGGGAGAGTTGGGGGTGTTCAGCCTGGAGAAGAGAAGGCTCCGGGGAGACCTTAGAGCCCCTTCCAGTGCCTAAAGGGGCTCCAGGAGAGCTGGGGGGGGACTCTGGATCAGGGAGGGGAGCCATAAGACAAGGGGCAACAGTTTTAAACTGGAAGAGGGGAAACTTAGATGAGATATTAGGAAGAAATTCTCTTTTGTGAGTGAGGGTGGTGATCCCCCGGCGCAGGTCGCCCAGAGAAGCTGTGGCTGCCCCATCCCTGGAGGTGTTCAAGGCCAGGTTGGACGGGGCTTGGAGCAACCTGGGCTGGTGGGAGGTGTCCCTGCCCAGGGCAGGGGGTTGGAATGGGATGGTCTTTAAGTTCCCTTCCAACCCAAACCATTCTGTGATTCTATGCAGACTTTGTTCAAAGGATGCTCACAACGAGGGGCGCACATGTGTGTGAAATAAGTAGAAGGCCTCTTGCAACCACCCAGTAAAGAAACTAAACCACCCCTATTTCTTCTTTAGAGACGCTTCTCTCCCCCCACTGGAGTCACCTGTGGCAGCCCCCCCCTCCCCGGCAGTAGCCAGCCCGGCGGAGCACGGCTGTCCTCCAGCGGCCAGCGCCTGCCACTGCAGCGCCACGGCCACCACGGGCTGCGGCCACCTCCTCCTCCGCTCGCCAGCCCGCCCTGCTCCCACCCCCGACACCCAGCAGCACACCGAGGAGCTCTTTCCTCGACCTATTCCACGCTACCTCTGCTGCGGTGGGCTTTGTGCTGCCTGTCCAGTTCACCTCTCAATCGCTCTGTCTTAAAAGTATTTGCTAGCTTTTCCCTATTTTTTTAAATATACTAAATCCTCCTTTTTCACAAAGTGGGCTTTAGAGGAAAGCTTTGTATTTATTGGAGGAGTCACCAGAAGGTGCCATCAACTCACCGGATGCCATCCGGCAGCTTGCTGAGGATTTTCCATTTCCACCAATTTTAACAGAATCGCATCTTCCTCAACTTTTTACAGATTCAGACTCCTAAAAATTACCCAGCCAAGTTCTGAGAAAAAAAAGTTTCCGCTATTTCAGAGAACACCTGTCATTTGCCACAACTAAGACCGTTATAGCGGAACACTAGGAATAAAAAGTGCTAAACATATTTTCTCTTACCATTCTCCGAACCTTTTATTTCTGGTTTTTATCTTCAGCTTTTTTCCTACCAGTTACTGTACTTTACACCAATAGCTTAGTTCCACAATGACTGAATGTAAAAAGGGAAACAAAGCAGCAGGTTAACAGAAGGTGGTTTAGTAAATCAAGACTGAAAAAAACCCCAACAACCTCCAAACAAAAAACTGCAAGAGAACTTCCAGAAGAAGGAGAGTGACCAAGAAAAGACCGAAGAACATCCAAAATCAACACCACAATTCCCAGGTAACAGCTCAAGCTAGTCTACGCAGGAGCTCGCTCAAGGGGCTCTGCCAACTCCAGCGAGACACGCTGCGTCACTCAGCAGCTCAACACGCTGTCACAATCCAATTAGCCAGGTAAGAAGTTGTGACGTCCAAACAAGAGACCTAAGCTTTCTCAAATAACTGATGGGCCGCTCATCTGAAAAAAATAAGAAATCATCTAAGAAATGAGACGGGGTATGTGTTTGATACAATTGACATCTTATGCCATCAGAAGAAATCAAAAGGTTGCTTGAGAGAAAGTAATTTAAAGCCAACTAGCCCTACTGACTGCAGCACTGGAGAAAAGCTCAGCAGAACCTCAACACAACGTTTTGCCGTTCAGGGTCCCTTCCAAAAGCCTCGCACTTAACCAGCAAGGCGTTCATCCTGAAGGTATAAACTCTTTGTATTTAAGAACGTGATTTAAGAACACTTCCAGCACAGCAAGGCTGATAAAAACCCCCCACATCGCCACAAAAATACCGAGACATGGCATTCAATTAATGCAATCCTATAAAATCTGAATTGTAGAAGCATTAAAGTCAACTCGCTGTAGATGTCAACGCAGACAGCACAATCTCAGAGATGTTTATGTATTGAGATGGCTAGTGCCCTTGCATGTTTTTCTAGCTGCGTTATTTATAATAAAACTACAGGCACAGAGGCATTTGCCTGCCTCTCAGCCAATATTAAAAAAAAAAAAACAAACCCTGAACTGCATCAAGCTTCATGGACCAAACAGCAGCAACATATTTCTTTTCTGCCAAAGAAGGCACAGTCTCATTAAAAACTGTGGGATATTCAAAACAATTGAAAAGTAGGTTTAGTGCTGTAAGATACAGTTCACTTGAGGAGAAAAAAAAATAAAAAAAATCAATAGAAACAATGAAGCCAAATGCTGTCAATAAATTTTTGACATTTATAAAATAATGACAATATCAGCAGCTACATTAGCACAAGCAAAAAAAACCCAACTCTGCAACACATTCAGACTTTGAACTCAAGTCAATCCACATACACATCCCACTCCAAAATTGTCAAGGCTTTGACACTTATGGATTAGCCACTTATTAAAATTGATACGGGAGTGGAAATAAAGCATTACATTACATGGGAGACTTACATTTCTCCTACATACCCTGTGAACCTTTGAAAGCTGTAGAGACGACTAAGCAAAAACTTCACTTAAGAGTCTACAGTTATGCAGTATTTCTGCCACTTAATGCAAGAGAAAGATTTAAAAAAAAAAAAATTACACCCAACAGTGTTGGTGGACAAATGGGCATAATTTTTTTTCCCCTGCTTGCAGTCAATATGTACATCTATATAAGTATTTAAGGACATCAGCAGATGTAAAGTAATTGCAGGACTGCTTGGCCATTCTCCTTCCCCATCATGAAATAGCTGTATCTTTCTTCCGAAAAGCCTTCCAACTAAGCATAGTCAAAAATCAGGCAGTTTAACAGGTAGACAGCCTTTCCATTTCCTTCAACAGGTCTTCCTGGGTAAGAGGTGTAACTTTTTCTAAAGCAAATACACATCACAGAATGGTTTAGGTTGGAAGGGACCTTAAAGACCATCCCATTTCACCCCCCTGCCCTGGGCAGGGACACCTCCCACCAGCC
>RSEF01000011.1:1044220-1060628 GCA_003993805.1 Himantopus leucocephalus | reverse complement strand
CACCAACACCCCCAAGTCCTTCTCCTCAGGGCTGCTCTCCAGCTGTTTTCTGCCCAGCCTGGAGCTGTGCTTGGGATTGCCATGACATACATAAAACACAAAGCATTAAGCTTTTCCTAGCACTGCTCTTACTCACTATAACTGCTCCCAATCTCCTATCAGTAGTACCCCTAGACGGGCAACAAATCCAAAATATGAACGAGGTGTACACGCAACCTCTTCTCAAAGAGCCCCTCTCAGTTTAAAAGCACACCAATTCTTGTTCTCCACACAGTGTGGCACTGGAATAAAAAAATCCTGACACAGTTGGGAAAGCTGTAGGAAGTTTCAGGGCCACGCACCTCCAGAAGAGTTTGCTGGCTCGGTCTCAGCACTTCACAAACACAGCTTTTGAACTCAAGGTAGTTCTAGGAGTTGTTCAGCCACAGTAGGACACTCAAGAGAAGAGGCTCAGCTGGATCCAAACAGGCCAGCTGTGCATAAAGCCAAAGACTCACAGGTTATCCAGAACTCGGACAAGAGTCCAGTATGAAGTTTGAGTCTATGTATATCAGCCATTTCTGTTGCTAACTGCCCACAGAAATACAGACTAACGGGGTAGCGTTACTTCAGCATCCCATTATAAATCAAAGTTGTAGAAGAGCTTAAGAATTTTGTGTTGAATTCTTTAACAACGGGTGAAAGAGAGAGCCAACTTTTTCCTCTTTTTTCTTTTAAAAATAAGCCCAGGAATGTGAAAATACTTGACAAAGCTCACAAAACTTTAAGGAACAGGTAGCATCCCATGAACAACTTAGGATAGGATATTTTCACGGTGCTATCACACACAAAATATGAAAGATTTACTACCAACAGCAGAAACTAGAAAGCTGGGGTAAGTTTCTTTTATTAAGTAATTTTCTCATGCTGGAAACGTAAAGCTTTCATTTGCCTACTGCATTAAATTCCATATCCACTGGTTATTACTGCTATACCCATCTCCAGCTGTTTTCTCATTTCCTCCTTGCCACTTACAACACTGGCACTGAACACAAAAAAAGTAATCCAATACACTACTTCACAAACATCTACTACAGCTTTAAATTAAAAAGAAAAAGCGGTCTCATTAATCCACTATCAAACAACTACTTTGAGAAATATTTTAGCATGTCGGACAGGGCAAGGAAAAGGAAAAGCAAGAAACCTAGAACAGAAGAGTGAATTTCAGCACGCGTTAATAAATGCTTGTGCTTTTTCTGTGTATGAAAAGGGGCCTGTCAATGCGAAGCCCCAAGAAATACGTAGAAAAGCTACAGGAACGACAGCTGCAATCGCAAACGTATAGTTTTAGAAGGATGGTTTCCTTAAGCACTGACCAAGCAATGGGATCGGATGCAGCCAGCCAGCTTTGGTGGCGTTTGAAGTCCTGGTGGTGGTTACGTAGCCCAGGTGGCTGCGCTGGAAGGCTGGCCTGCCGAAATAGGGCAGGGAGAAGAGGACATTCTTCCAGAGAATGATTCAAAGCTTTTAAGTGGATCCCTACACTGAATTAGCATCTAGAGGAACCCACCTTTCTTCCCCATTAACCAAACAGGAGACCAGATTCTTAACTTGCATAATGGTTTCACAATCCCTGTAAGACAGGAAAACACAGTGCTGCTGCCGAAGAGCTGCTCTCACCTTGTCCCTTCCTTCGCACTGATAGAAAGATTCACTCACCATAATGAACTCAATCGAGAACTAATTCCAGCTGAAAACTAATGCAGGGAAAACCAGTTAATTACGTTATAACATGTTCAGATCCTGATCCCATTCCCCACACGAATGTTTGAACAGACTGAGCTCCAGGAGGAGGTGAAGAGCACCAGGGCCACCTCCAGCAGCAGCGCCAGCTTAAAGCTCTAAGCAAACCACAGCACCAAGAACCTTGTATCGCAGAAGCTAGGTGGCCACACTGAGCTGCGTCCCTCCACTTTGTGCCATCCACCAAGTACACACTACAGCGAAATTGCTCCCTCTTAAGCATCCTGCAACCCTCCGGGTCACAGCCAGTTTGTGGGCGCCTTCCTGTTTAAGTTCAATAGCATTTAACTGGGATCAAACCCACACACTACTATTTCATTCAATTACTTGTTAATTGCGAACCAAAGTTACCTTTTACTTAGGCTCAGGTGAAGGTAGCACACTTTGGCCCAGATGTTATCAAAAGTAATCTTTACATTTACCCTTACAAGCTCTCAAGAGCACAGCCAAGCTGTCTCCCTGGCTACAGAACATCCATTATCCACAGCTAGCTTGGTGTAGAATTAGAATCAAAATGACCAAAACACATCCCGTGACATTTCTACAACTACCTCCAGCCTTCCCCCCGCCCCTCGGCTTTCTCTTTTTCTCCTGCTTCTGTAACCTACAAAAGTAATCTCCCTAGTCACTGCTGCTGCCCAGGGATCTTAGCAGAGCTCTTTTGAACATTCATCATGTCTCATGAAATAATTCAAAGTGATGAGAACCTTCAGTCAGCACTGACCCTTATTTTTCAGTCGCACACACCTGTGGTTTTCTGCAGTTACCCAGGATAAATTCAACCTGTTACCAGGGATCAAGAACTGATGGGAAGACATGTGCAAGATGTGAAAACACAGTACATATACAGGGTCCCCCAGCAAGACAGGAGAAAACTAAATTCTGTATCTTTCCTCAGCTGTTTGCAGAACAAGCCCCCTCTTAATCCTTGCACCTGACAGTGGCAGAAGGCCCCAGAATCACAGCTCTTCCAAAACTAATACTGCTAATTCTGCCCTAATAAGCTGTAGCCTACAATGGAGAGGAACGCATAATACAATGACATCAACTGCTTGAAACTTGCATTGTGAATAATAATAATAATAATAATGCAGTTACTGACAAATCCCAGACATACTCAAGTCACATGGGCTACAACTAACTTTGAACTTGGTAGGCCTTAATGAAGAAAGCAGTCTGGTGGAAGCATTCCAGCTTTATTTCTGGAAGTACGATCCCCCCCCCCATTTTTCCTTTAGATTTGGAGAAGCAAAGCTTTATGGAGAAGGTAGCAGGGACAATTTTAGTAAATATTCTTGTTCTTAAACCTTGTTCCATTCTTCCTTAATTTCTCCTTTCATTCCTATCTAACATTCTTTAAATTTTAGTTTTCAACTTTCCCTGTTCCTTCCAATAACTGCTAGCGCGGTCTCACTAGACAACACTAGTTCTTTAGTCACACAGAGAATTGTCTACTGAAAGTGGGGAAACGTGACTTAAACATTTCCATATCAAACTTTTTTTTTAATGTATGCTTTTTTAATTTATTAAGTGAGGTTTTCTATTTTGCTAACCTGACAGTTCATTGCAGAAGGAGAAACATGCAATTTTATCAGGTGTAAAATACAGAAGGATTTACACTTTAAAAGTAGCAGTCACAGAGGAATTAATTTTCAGCTGATGATGGATCATAAAGCTAATCAGTCCCTCCCTTTTACAGTTCTTCATAATATAAAAGTGATGAAGGAGCTCAGAAAAGACCACAGGAATACTTGAAGGTAATAACTAGAACAACAGAAAACTATTTCAGGTTAAAACAGCCTGTAAAATCCATTACCATAGTAAGTCTAATATTGTAGGTAGATACTGGAAAAGGTTACTAGTTGTATCAACAAGTATTTGTGGTCATTTTTCCCCTCACACCTTAATTTAGGCTTTCATTTAGGCTATTAGCAAACTGCTAACAGTAATAAAAAAAAAAAAAGGTGTTTCCTTCAAAATCAGTCTGACCAGAGCAGGATTCTTTAGCCATCTGATGCAGTGTTGCATGATACCAAAACAGCAACACCAGACACTACCACACCTGAAAAGAGACCAGCGCAACAAGTTTCCTGGCGTTCTGGAGACTTCATAATAAGCTACAAGTACTTGGATTTTGTTTTCCTCTAAGGCTTCATCTAGATGAATAAGTATCCAAGAACAAACTTTTGGGGCACAGCTGTTCCTTTTACCTTTGCAGAAGCACTCATTCATTAGCGATACTCTGCTTGGAGAAGGGAATTGAGGCTTCAAATCAGAGGAGCAGGAGGTACTCATGCCTGGGATGGAACATGGGTCCTACCCTACGAACAACAGCTGCCCTTGCAGTAACTATTAGTCACCTGAAAAATTACACCCTGCTGCACAGAAGCAAAACTAAAGTCAGTGCTCGTTAACTTAATGTCAGGCTGTCAAACGTAGAGGTGTAGTTCACTGTTGTTGCAGCAGGGACAGGAAATTCCAGGAGAGTTTTGGAAACACCTATGGGAGGGAGAAGGGTGGTGAACAAGACAAATTCCCGGAGCCTAAATTAAGTCATCCTCACTTTTGAATCACAGATCGCAGAAGAGTTAATCTGAATTAATAAATGTTGGAACAGAAAAACAGAAATTTGATTCTGTAAACAGAATCAAACCCAGGTGAACCCTAGACAGTGGTGGTCATGCTGAAGTTTTAAGTAGTTCAAAAAATTTTATACACATATCTAATTCCTTTGGACTCTTGTTCCAAATACTCTCATACACTGAGCCTTTACAATCAACCTGCAAAACAGAGGAAGCAAAAAGCAAATTCCCATAAAGGCACTCAACCTCGGAGGAAAAAAACCTTTCCACCGGGAGTAAGGCCTCATTTTCAAACACGCTAACTCTGCCAGAGAAGTCATCCCTGCCTTTAAACTGCCCACTCCTTTCCACCCACGTCACCCCAACTATTCCTCACGTTAGCACAAGCATTTCTAGGACTGCAGCTAACTGGTCAGGAAACTAATCCAGGCCAGAACTCACCCAACCAAAGAGATACTTATTTCCATCCAGACCAGGTCTCTGGTGTGCCCCAAACACTCAGGCCAGCCAAAAGAGAAGCACGGCAAGAGGGTTTCTTCCAGCACAGTGTAAGCTTTAAGTGTTCAGGAAACTACTGCCTGGGCATGGAACGCATACCACACTTTAAAACCCCTTAATTTACATTTATGTTCTTGACGCTTCTGCACTTCTGCCTGGACTGATTTGTTCTCTTCATGCTGGCTATTCTTCATGCAGCTCTTGATGTCAGAACAGACTCTGGAACAGAACAGATGAGTCGTACTAGAGAAGCTACATAAAAGAGAAAAGGAAGAGAAGGGGGGGAAAAAAAAAAGCACTGTTTGAATGTTTAATGCTTCTTTAACAGAAAACGAGTAGTCCCACACCTCTAAGAACAGCAGCATCGATAACTGCTTGAGGACCCCTTCCCTTATCAAAAAAGCCTTAAACAAAACCAAAAGAATATTTTAATCTGCTTTAATACTTTTTACTAGGAAGAATGCACTCATTTTTACAAACTCCTCTCTCTACCTCTTCTCAGACTCTTTAATATTTGCAATTCTTACAACCTAAAACCCTGTATGCCTCATGTCAAATTAAGAGCATGATATGACACTTTAGAGCTGGTTATGCCTACTTCAGATGTCCTTTTCCCTCCTGTGCTGTGCAAATACCAAATCACAACACAAAAGCAGTTTCTATTGTTAAAGGGGTGTAAATTAGAGCAAGTATAACCTGTTACATACTGTCAATGCAGCAAGTAACGCTATCAATGAAGTACCAAAATCAGCTCTTAACAGACTTCTAACCTTGTTACTGTGAGGAAGAACAGCCTCAGCTCGTTGAAGAGTTATGAAGCTAGCTTCATTACCCTAATCAATTAAGAGCTTAAAATATTCACATATACAGAACTAAAATATTTACAAGACAGCACACGATTTCTCATCTGTAATCCTTTTCAGTCCTCAGTGTGCATACATGCTAAAAACCCTGGGAAGAGTAAGCAACTCCACAGGAGTAATTCTCAAGCGAGGCACATATTCTTGCTGCACTCAGTGATGCGGGCCAAGCAGTGTTGAATTTCACACTAGTTCTACGCCCTTTGAATTTAAGTACTTCCCCCCCCTCCCCGGTTCTTCTGTCATTTATTTAGTACAAGGCACTCCAGTCTGGGTTCTGCCTGCATTTTTTCCTTGGCAAGTCTATTTTTAATTGTTTATCAGCTTCAAAGAGCACCACTGATAAGAAGTTTGTTGGAGCTGTGGATGCTGAGCGATAGCGAGCTTTTAAAAAAAGTGTTCGCAATTGATCTCTTTTCCCTTACTCTGTAAAAATCACTTATGCTCTATACATTCACTGACCAGAGAAGGGGATACTCAGAGGATACGTGGGGTGCACCCCACTGCTAAGGGCACGTTAAGACTGCTGACGCAAGCTGCATCCTTGCCAGGTTCTGGGCTGGTGAGAGCTCACGCACGGTGGTGATATGCATATAAAACAGTAGCTGAGTTTTTATTCCCAACCTGTAACCCTGGAGAAGCCTGCTCTTTCCTAAAACTTAAAAACTTGTAAATTAACACAGAAAAGCCTTTAGAGCGAAGGACTTCTCCATTCAGAAAACACTTGATGCAAAGCAAATGCCTCACCACCCGGAACTGTATCATCTCGGAAGTTTCATCACCAGACAAAACACACCAGGACTCTTCAATAGAGCACATCTAATTGAATGGAAGGATCCTTTTATCTACCGCTATTCTTTTATCCTAACTTTGGGGTCCCTGAAATTTTGGAACGGGAAATAGTTCTCTTCCAGTTTTCAAAACCCAATCTTCTGCTTGGCAAATGACTTAACAGTGGAGAGATCCGTTTCGAATAAAGATTGTACCCAGCCTCTCAGTAGAGGAAAAGAGAAACAAACCAGTAATAACTGTAGTTCTTTTCCACACTACAGACAACACAAACTCAGAATAGTTTAGAGGGATATCTGCAGATTACAACTGCAATGGACAGCCATCACCTCTTTTCACAAGGTATAGACTCTCCATAAGGAAGCAGGTTACTGGAGTTTTGAAGTAAGCAGCTCAGACACCACTCAAGGAACATCAGCCTACTCATGTACAACCCAAGGAACAAAGTTTCCCAGCACTGCATATTTCAAAATTGCAAGGCATACTTGTTCTGATCCACTCCATGGTAACATCCCAGAGGAAAGAGAAGCCACTCCTATCCTCCTTTACCGGAAAGACAGCCTACTTCTGTTACAGTAACCAGCATATTTTCCTGGCATAAAACACCTTGCATGAATTTACATTCCCATCAGATCTTTGACATATGGGCAAAGTTTGAAAAGGAAGGAAAACAGGGATAAGCTGGAAATTTAAGTGCTCCACAAGTCCATTTTTGAGCTACGTTTTTGACATACGCTGGAAGGAGCCCATTAGAGGGCTGCCAAAACAATGAGGGGGCCAAAGCACAAGACCTGCAGGAACAGACTAGCACAGTTAGCTGTGCGAAGGCTAAGGGGGGACCTTCAACTACCTAACGGGAGGGTAAAGAATAGATGAAACCACACTCGCGGACATACACAGTAAAAGGACAAGATGCAACAGGAAAGCTGCAACAATGAGAGTGGTCAAACATTGGAGCAGGTTGCTGGGAGATGTTGCGGAAAGTGCAGTCTTTCAGCTATTGAAAATATTTGCTAAATACCACCCTCAACAACCTCATCTAACTTCAAAGCTGGCGCTGCACTGAGCCAGGGGCTGAACCAGGCTATCACAAGCAGTCCCTTCTGACCCAAGTTATTTTACCATTCTCTGGCACTATATCAAATGAAGGATATACTTAAACTTCAAACACAAAACGAGTTTTTATTCATCTATACCATCAGAACTACGATGCTCTTGGGTCAGAGAGATTTATTGGTCTCCGCACATGCTTCCCCACAAGTTCTAGAGGACCTGGAATACTTTTGCAAGGTCTCAAACACTGACAAAGTTCTTTAGCTAATGTGGAGAAGCAAAGTCATTCTTGGCAACCTACTAGTGACCTGCACTTTCAGCATGTTGAATATACAAAGCCGCCTAGTATTTAAGAGAACAGCATGAGAAGAGCACAGGCTTAGTGTACCATTGTTTAGGAGACAGAAACCCACACATGATATGAAGTCAAAGAAGGGCTGTACAAAGACCAGCATCAGGCAAGGCTCCTGTGTGAACTTCCGATAGAAAAGGTGGAAGCAATACTGACAAGGGACCTCACTACTGGGTTTTTTTTTTTTGTTTGTTTGTTTAATTTGCAGGAGAAAACTCAGGACCACAATGAGTAAATCCAAACTAATAAAAAAGAAAAATTTGTCTTTGAAGAAACAAGGACTACTGTGTGCCCTTTTCTCCAGAATCTTAACAAGAGGTTGTATCTCGAGTGGTAGAAGGTGGCTGAAAAGGCTCCCTGGCTGCCAGCACAGGACAGCCTGTTTGAAAAGGCAGCTCTGGGCCAAGAACAAACGGTAAAACACCATACCGACCAACAACTGCACTGGATCAACTGCTGCTAACCAGGGACAGCCGGACCGATAACAGGGCAGGACAAACATTCAATGCTGTCTCCCTTCTTTGAATTTGGTGGAGCTGGAGAAAACATCCCTAAGGATTTGTTTGCACAAGCCACTCAAAGCAGATGTCTCCAAAAACATTACAGATGTCACGTCAGGCAAGTTCGACATCTGAATATTTGATAGTCTGCTCCATCATACTGTCATGGAAGCTGCCAAATTCTTCTTCATGTAGGTCAAAACGCTGGTAGAACAGGGAGAGGATGCAGCTGCTTCAACAGGACAAAACTATTTCCACACATGCTACAGGAGCCAAGTATAAACTACTCTGGGCTCATATAATGCTCCAGTAGCTCAGAGTAGGTAGGAGTCAACAGGAGTCATTCCTGAGCAGGAAGGAGAGTGGTGCATTAATACAGAAGGTAGGCAAGGATCAAGTAATCAACGAGTACCTTTTGAGTATTCAGTATTGCCACAGGAAGCGATAAATCTCTCTTCAAAGATCAGAAATGGCAGTAAGTTATATACTCAGCAGGAATGCTGGATAACACTAACTTCGTCCATCCTCCGAAAAGAAAAGAAAAGAAAAAAGGTTTTAATAATCTGACAAGCTTTGACTAAAACTACTAGCCTTCAAAATTTGATTGTTTTTTCCAATCTGTAACCTGAAAGGTCCTGAAGGGAAGAGGGAGAACTAAAGGGTTCTCTCGCAGTATGTACCGAGAGGGCAAAACTAAAGTTAATATTGCACCTCCACTGCAAACAGTTTAGCACCTATGGGAAGGCTCCTGTTTTAAAATGTAGTACTGTTACATTTATGTCAAGTACATACAACCCAAACCTGGGGGTCATTTTTAATTCAGTAGCATTTCCTGCTTTCATTTTGAATTTCTGGACGTTAGAGGTTGTTTCAAGGAAACACCTTTGCAAGTCGAACACAAGGAGACAGACAAACCACACAAGAAGGTGAAGTAATTGGCCAAAAAATCACTACTGGTTCCACAGCAGTGAAAAGCTCTTCCAGGAGCCAGTCCAGAGCAAGGACGTCTCTTTCATCATTAAACAATGGGAGAATTCAATTCCCTTGACATTGATTTTAAACATCAAGCTTAGTTTACTACTCTATTTCAAAAGAGTAAAAAAAAATGTTTACAAATACTCAAATGCTGCCATCAGTACTTGTGGTATCAACTACCTTTTCAGAGAGCCTCTACTTACCCCAAAATATTTTGAGGCATGGTTCCACAAAGACTTAAATCAACCTCAGAGCTGCATTTTTCCCCACATCCACTTATACCTAGNTGTTTCCCCCCCCTTTTTTTTTTTTTTTTTTTAGGGTGGGAGGGAATGGATGGACACACACAGGAAGCAAATTCAGCTGACCAACTCACTGCCTGGCAACGCAACTGCCAGCACACAAGTGGAAGGAGATGAGGTCACAACAGGCCCGATGCAAGCCAACTGGATTTTCCAGGGAAACCATAGCTTCTACTTCCCTAAACGTTTTGGCATTATTCCCAACACAGCAAGAGCTGTATATCCACTTGTATAACTTTTATCAATAGGTTGGGGAAAAAAAAAAAGAAAAATAAATTCCTTTCTCCACCACTAACATAAAATAACCTGCAAGGACAGATCGATGTCCGCCCAGTCCAGCGGCCTGTCTCCAAAAGCTCATGCAGGAAACACTGTGCAGGGAGAGCAGTATCAGTCATGCTGTGGTTTAGCACCCTCGTCCCACCACCCAGCCATGGGATTAGCGATCCTAGCCTTTGGACCTCCAGAGCCCTTCCCGAACCTACAGTGTCTCCAGTCTCTTACCAAAACAGGTTTTCCATCAATTGTGGGGTATTTTCTGCATCTCTTCCTCCTACAAGCTACAGGCTCACCACAAAACTCACTGCATCTACCTAAGAAGTTGGTCTTGTGCGAGTGCTAGGAACTGCACCACAGAACAGCAATCGCTCTGGATACAGACCGAATTTCTCCAAAAAACACGAGTGGTAGCAGCAGAGCAACCCTGTCTGCTCTCTTACAAACAGCCAGGAGAAACCAGAATTGCCAACCTCAAGCATCAGGTGCTTCTCTTGAAATTACCATCCAGAGCAGCACGTGGATTATATGCAAGTTAGCTCTGCAGCTGAGAGTTCTCAAGCTCACAGTTCCCCCTTCCCACCTTTTTAACGTAGGTGATACATGAAAAGGACTTTTAGCTTTCAGGAATCTCCACCTAGACATGCTTAGTCCACCATCAGGCTACTCACTGTAACATTCTGGAGAGCTCAGAAAGTGTCAAACACTGGTGTCAAGTCACCACACATGATGCATTATCATAGCTCAAAATTAATAAGTGTTACTTACTCCTTCTTCCACACCATTATTACTCCCCCTAGTTTCATTCCTGATTAATTTCAGTATTTTACTCAGCATCCACTTTAAAACAAGGATCACTGCATATAAAATAATTTCACACCATACATATAAATGCAATATATAAAATATGATTCAACAAATAATTTTAGCTAACAAATAAAAAATTGTTACAAAGCTGTATTTTCTGAAGCAGAGTCAATAAAAACCACCTTGCTTCACCCTCACTGAGCATTTCCCAGGCTACAAACTGGGAAGGAAGAACCCCTTTAGCGACAGAGGCTTGCGGCCGGCTGGACAGCAGCACCACTGACAAGGACCTGGGGCTACTTGGTAGACAGAGCACTGAACGCGAGCCAGCAGCGTGCCCCGGCAGCAGAGGAGAAACGTCTGTCCTACCAACAGCTCGCTACAGCTATAGCCACAGTTAAGGATTTTATTTTTTTTTTTTTTCCACAGTCACAAACTTGGACTAAAATATATGGGCCACTATTTTGACACACCTCCAATGTATATCAATACCTGCTTACTTTCTCCTGTTCAGAAGAGTTTACCAGCTTCATTGTGTTCTAGATTTCTAAGAGTCCTAAACCCATCTCTGGGCAAAAAGTGGGAAGCTGGTGAAAGAAGGAGCCACTCCCTATCTTTATTCTTTAGCGTGATCACCCCTCACTTGATCACCGAGTCTGACCTCCTATGAATTCCTGTTCTCTAAACGTATATGAAACAAAAGAAGTTCAGTACCTTGCAGCTGGCTGAAGCCATTTTCCGAATTTTTCCCACAATCTTGATTCAAAGATGTTAAGAAACGAAGAAATACACGACTGCTCTTCATATCATAATCCAATGGTTAATCACTTTCACTGTGAAAAACTAAGTCTTTTAATTTGAACTTATCTGGCTACAGATTCTTGTCGTATTTGTCAGCAAGATTAGAAAAAGCTCACTAATATCCACCGTTATTTCGCTAGGGAGGTATCTGAGGACGCTAATCAAGTCACCTCTCCATTTTGCCTGAAAGCTGCACAGTAAACTCTTAACACTTCACTGCATGGCTTTACTTCTTAGGTCTCCATCAAACTGGAGACTAATCCCCCTTGCAGACAGTAATTTTTGTTTGTTTGTTTGTTTTTTAAGTGCTGATTCCAGAACCATACATAGTGTTTTGGTAATCACTCCACCCCACACAGGCAAAAACGTATCTCTACTCATTCCATTAACGCGTTTGAGAATTACATTAGCTTCTTTGTCACAGCATCACCTTGGAAACTCACATTTAAGCTGTTTATCCACTATAACTCCAAAATGCAGTTCAGCCACTGCTTTCTAGGATGCCACGTGCCTTGATTTAAATTCAGCTGGATTGCCTTGTTCCCAGGTGTACAGCTTTACAGCAGCAGCCTTAGCACACACATCTGAATGGATCTACCTCACCTGACAATCAGGACGGCTGCCTCAGTGCTGTTTGCCTTCGCATGAACCACAACTTTATCCTGCAAAAGTTTTAAATCAACAGACGTTCTGCACCGACAAAATCAGCAATGAAAACAAAGTGTGACAACCATTTTGCTGAACATCCATGGAAACTATTCAGTCTTGTACACCCCCGGACTATTCCTGAACTGAACGGCATTCAGTACTAAACTTTATATTCTGTAAGGTCCTCCACATCGGGAGAGATACCTTTAACAAAGTCAAATAATAAATTTAACAAGCTCTGGTTGCCTTAAAGCCTTATTTACTCAGATTAATTACATCCTTTTCTCTCCTTGTTAATTAAATTCTGTACTAAGAATAAATGGGAGATCTGGTAATAATGTAAACTATACGTGTATTAACATCATGCAGTGCTACCCGAGATACCCAGGTGTCTTTGCACAGCACTACATTACTAGCTGCCATGTTCATCCACTCCATCTCCTTTTAATATCGATACATCAGCACTTCTCCGACCTCCTGGAATTTCCCACTACTACAGCTAGGGATATTCCAGTGTTAAAAGGGGAAAGATAATACACTGACCAAAGCAAACATCTCTCTCACCTCCCAATGTACTTCAGTGGTGTTTTATGTTTTGTCTTGTGCTTGTTTTTCCCTTTTTTTTTTTTTTTAAACAAAAACAAAAAACACCCAACAGAGGAATTTCAGAAGCTTTCAGAACAACAACCTAATTCTAAACACCTGAAAGAGGGAATAAGGGTTACTTTGACATCTCAGTTAAGGCAAGTAATATTCTTTACATAGTTGGACCAAGCTACTTTCTCCTCTACTTTACAGATAGCTACTTTACCTGCTGAAGTTTGAGACATACAAGCTTCTAATCATGATGCATATTAATAAAGACAAAGGTGTATTTCATGCTCCAAACAATCTGTGATTTGGCTTCTGTTTTGTTAGAATTTGACAAGTTCAATGATGTCAACAGAAATTTTTAGACTCTGGGGAGAGAAAGAAGAGAGGTAAAACAAGATTTTCAGTGTAAGCTGAACTTAGTTCACAGTCTCCTTACTCAGCCTTTATATTTGAGTGAAGCTTTTCAGTGAAACCCCTGAAGCTTTAGAAACGTCATGGGTTTGTTTCTATGGCAGACGCTGAGAGTTGAATGACAAAACAATACGTATTTGGGCACACTACCTGAACTACCGGGTGTAAAGAAAATACCCCGTAGCGTAGCTTGCTTCACTGGTACCAGTACAGCAGCCCTCCCCTGCCTTATCTGGTCAGCACATCCTAACTGATCACGGCACTTCTTGTGCTTTTAAATGCTTTTAATCATACCTGGCCTCACCTCTTAATATCAACTCCATACAGCACAGAGGTAGCTGACAGGAAAAGAGCGGGAGGGCTGGAACTGATGGGTCTCTAAAAAAAAAATCTTTAGATAGGAAATGCAACTGCAGACATCTACGACTCACAGCTTCATCTGGGGGGGATAGTTAAAGAATAATTCTTCAGGAATTCATTCTATCACAGCTCTCCCCTAAGTAACGCATGTTAACTGTGCCATTCTTGACAGCTGTCTCTCTACTATTTCTGTATTTTCACCTGTTAAGAACCACATTGGAAAGACATTAAGACCTGATAGCTTCCAAGTTTTTATAATACCAAGTGAGGGAATCTTCACTTTAGCTTTCATTTGTATTAGACACCAAAATTGAGTTGTTCAGTGTTCAGTTACTTGGTTGTTAATATGACCTGAAACATAAAACGCCCCACACACCTCATGTTTATTCTACTCTTTTCAAAGTTATTTTTGTTAATCAGAAAATACTGAGATCACTCAGGTGAGCAGCTATTTAATTTTCTTATTAAATAACTGCCTAAAATAAGCATCTCATTTAATTCCTGAATAATGATGGATTATTGGAGAGAAGTGGGAGGAGCAGCAGAAAAGGGTGTTTTAAATTAAATTCAAATATCCTGCAGTACCAAAAAAAAAAAGCAACATCTTCAGTTACAGTGAGGACAGGACAAATTTCTAAGTTTCAGCAAAAAATCTGGAAAAACACAAGCCACATTCTGAACCATCTTTATGAGCAGTAAATATAACCTTTGAACAAAAAACGGAAATTTCCTGGATCCGCGTGCGTCTCTAAGACCACGTAGCACTGCAGAGCAGTAGAGCTCAATACTGTATTGAAATTTCAAAGTTTAGTACAACAAAGATTGAACTGGTCATCTGAACTAGAACCAGAGGGATGAGCAAAGGTTTAAAGTTAAGCAAACAAATCAGTCCAGTTCAGTAAGTTAACAGAAAGAAAACAACCCCTGAGTCAAAGCTTTGGTTTCTTGCAGCTCCACTGGTCAGCCAGTGTGCACCTTCACGTGTGCAGGCAGCAGCGGTGGCTGTCATTTATTACGCATATTTCTACAGCACGTACAAGCACAGGAAAAAGCAGTATTTGTGATCCTGATGCTCTACGGCTCCCTCAAGCATTCCCCCTCTGGTAAAGAAGAGGTAAGAGAAGCAAGACTTGCCAGGATGGGTCAATCAGGGAGTTTTTATGCAAATATAATCAATATATATGATATATCTGAAATAACTAACGTACAAAAAACTGTTCAGACAGAGCTGGAAGAGCTATACAGAGGTCAGAGCTCAACACTGCTTGCTGTCACAAGTGATGAAGAATCTGCCAAAGTACGAGGGATAAGGGCAAGGAATAGGCTGGCTCTTCTCAGAGAGCAGATAAGCCGAGTAATGCTCAACATCTGACTTCCAAAAATCTTCATTAGAAAAGCAGGAGTTCTCAGACATGAAGTACTAAGAGGAAGAGAAGAAATTAAGTTCTGGAGAAGGCTCTATACAGAAATTCCTAAGTAAGTAATCACATATAATTAGATTTTGCAGGGTAAATGCTGAATAAACACAAGAACAACACAGGTCAGCTTCTGGCATTTTAAAAACAACAGCAACGGTACTGCATCAGGCAAGTATCAACCTGCAGCCACAAGAGCTGGTAACGATACACACAAATTGACTACGGTTCGTATTCAAGATACAGCCTGCTAATGCCAAAAGCAGTTCTTGAAATAGCTCTTTCCCTCAGTAACGCTGCAGGCACGAGTTGCCAGCAAACTTAACGCTGTACTGACAGCTCCCCAAGCTCCGTCCAAACTGGATGAGACTCGCTGAGCCACTTGAGGCTACAGGAATGCAGTTTTTTGCACCTTTTGCTCAGACGTGACTCCTTAAAAATATCCCACAAAGTTTCAAGAGCGTTAATGAAGCCAGTCGGTGCATCCTAATAACCTTCCTCGTGTATACTGTAAGTACTGAGGACATTAAAATTGAGCTAGCCCTATACATCCAGAAGAAAAGCAAAATGGAAGTAAAAAAATCTGGCAACCTAAAAAAAAAAAAAAAGAAAGCATTGCTTTGCCCTTATGCTCAAATTTCTCCTTCCTTCAGTCCTAATGAGGTCTTCCGTAAAATGCTAGGTACGGTTAAGAGCTACAGCTATTTCTTAAACCCAACAGACTCCTGCAAATTCAACAGGCTCTGCACAAGCAGAATAAACTGGAGAATGTGAGAAAATATTTACACGCTTCCTCCACTGAAACAAAACAACATATATACCGGAAACGGCAAACAGCGTTTCAGATGCTTCTAATAACACCTCTGGAGTTTACTACCAGGATTCAATAACTGGTAGGAGGTGAGGAACGGCCATGCATTTATTTAAGGGGGGGGGGGGAAGACCGGGTAAAAAAAAATAGGAAGTCACAAACAGGAAAACGAGCTCGTTCTCACCAGCAGACAAGTCCTGAGGATCACACCGAACAGAAAAGGATGCATACAACGTGACAAAACCCCCCTGTGCCGAAATAATTTCGCAAAGCTACGGCAGGGCCAAACCAGACAGCGTGTGAACACATTTACAGCGAAGTAAATTTAAAGTCGATGCAGAGAACAAAACGCAAACTGTCTGNTAGAGGAGAAAAAAAAAAAAAAAACAAAAAGAAAAAAATTTAAAAAAAAATGAGGTTTTTGTGCTTCAAGCCTATGCCAGGGAGGGAATAAAACCCGCGGGGGTTGCGATGGTGGTTTTTTTTGGGGGGGGGTGTGTGTGTGTGTGTCCATCCCCAAGGCTGCGGAGTGAGGCCCGCGTTAAATGGAAGCAAGTGACACAACTTGTCGCCGGCTCGGTGGCAGTCCCCG
>RSEF01000011.1:1030395-1043220 GCA_003993805.1 Himantopus leucocephalus | reverse complement strand
AAGAAAATTGGTTATGTGTTTGTCTCCGCGCTAACAAAGGGACACCGACCCAGCACCCGGGACCCAAACACCACCCTTCCTGCCTTGTGCAAGGGAGTCGCTCCCCAGCCCAGCGAGCAACGCCCCGCTCAGACCGGCTCTTCCCTTCTTCCTTCCAACGCATCATCGCGCCACCGGCGCCCAAGAGACACCATGGGCTCCTCGGTTCCCAGCCCCGGGCTGGACCTCCCATCCTGTGCCGCTCTTTGCAGGAGCGGCCAAAAGACTTCCCCGAATCACTGGTGGGGGGGAAATGAATGTCTTGGCCTCCTCCCAAGCCAGAGCGATGGGTAAGCGCTTGATTTCCACCATCCCTCCTCATTCCCGTCCTCCAGGGCCCCTGGAGGCATCTCCCACAAGCATCTCGCCACCAGCCGTTTGGCTGCGGGCATCCGAAAGTCCTCCCTCTTCCCTTTCCCCAAGCGGGCCCTTCTGGCACCCTTAGATCCAATGACGTGCTGGTGGCCTGGAGCATGTCACTTGGCCCAGAGGCTGAACGGGACCTGGGGACAAGAGCTGAGCAGGGCTGGGAGGTCTCCTCCCAGGCATGGGGAGGCTCTACTTGGGCTTGTGCCCCCCCAGTGAAGGCGCCCGTAGCCTGGCAAGGCAGTTTGGCACTGCTCTCCCAAGCCATTTGGCTGAGTGCTGTCTCTCCCCCGGCACCGGTGGGTGCACTGGGAGGTAAGGAGCCCGGCTGGGTGCTAGGAAAAGGGATGAAAAGCATTAAAGTCCTGCAGCCCAAAGCCCAAGGCCGAACACGGCATGCCCGTGTCCCAAGAACCACCTGCGGGCGTAGCCAGGAGGTAGGGACGGTGCAAAGGAGGGCGGCACGGATGAGCAGCGCATGGGGTGGTTCTCACCGACGTGAGGATGAACAGAGAGGAGGAGGAAGGGTATGACGGGACCATAACATCGGCAGCGGCCGGAGAGGAGGAGTAGGGAACGGCCGCTCCTCGCAATGCAGCTTGATGGGCAGCCAATAAAACCTTTCAGCAACAGGTTTGAAATGAGCCGGAGGAAACCCTGATTCACGCCAGCCCTCAAACCCCGAAACCAACTGCCGCGGGATGTCAAAGGCCGTCGAGACACAATGCTTCAAAGCCACCCCAGCTCCTTCACCGCACCCATTAACCGTGACGAGATGGTCACAGGGAAGCTCTTAAGAGCTGGTTGAAGAACGAGGGTGAGCTACACCAGCCCCCCCCATGCTCCGGTGGCTGCCGTGTCCTCACCCAGCCTGGGACATGGCACAGCAGAGCGTTGGGGTGACGGTGCTCCCTGCAGCCCCCCCGCGACACCCCCTGGGTAGCACAAAGGTCCCCGAGGGAGATGGCGGGACAGCGGGTCGGGAAGGTGCCTTGGGATGGACAGCAGGTCCCGCCACCGCGCCCAAGCCTGTCCCCGTCCCCGTCCCTTGTGGCAGGCAGCACGAGCACCCGTCTCCTACCTGAAGGGCCGGTCGGCCGTCGAGTTCACTCCGGCGAAGGACTGGCTCCTATTGATCTTGGTGACGAGGACTCGGCGCTGCGGGCGCACAGACAGTGACATCGTTGAGTGTGACCTGGAGGGCCTCCCTGGGGGGCACGAGAGAGAGGGGTCACCAGCAGCAGGGTGGGGAAACACGCGCAGGCAGAGCTGCCGTGGGCCAGGGTGGCTACGACACCCACAGGCTAGGAGCCTTCCCTCCCTCTCAGCCCAGAGATGCTCCCAGTGGCACCGGGGACGCAGGTCCCGTGCTGTCCCCAGCGATGATGTCGGTGCCCTGCCCTGGGTGAAGCAGAGCTCCGGACACCGTGAGCACTCAGCAGGGACAGACGGACGGATACATCCCAGCTCGGCCAAAGGAAGGGGCTGATGCCCAACGCCTACCGTGGCCCTTTCCGGACACGACCATGGCAAACCCTCCGCTGTGCCCCAGCCCGGCCACCTCCTCCTGAGCCCCGTCTTGTCCCCTGTCCCGCTGTCGCCTGTGCCACCCCGCTGCAGGGGCAGGAAGGGCGCGGGGCCGGACCTGGCCGCCCAGCCCTTCACTGTCTCCGCGCTCGCTTCCGCTCGCTCCAGCAACCAGGAGGGAAACCCACGGACAACAAAGCTCTTTGGAAAGTCCCCGGCTTTGCCAGGAGCTCTGCGTCGGGGAAGGAAAGGCCGAGCCATTCCCTGCCGGACCCTGGAAAGTCCGCGCGGGCAGCACGTGTCCAGCACCGGAGACGGTGCCAGGAGCCCCAAACCCGCTGCCCGCAGCGGTTGCAGTCGACGTCAGCCAGGACAGAGCAGATTTCTGAGTCTCGGAGCCCCGACCCGGCTGCCACCCCGCGTCGCAGGGAGCATTGCTGCAGCCCTGGCCGGGGGCTCAGCACAAGGCAAAAGCAGGGGAGCCCGGGGGTCCTCCTGGCCCTGCCACCCCCACCAGTGCCAGCTGGGCACACGGGGGAGACCAGCCGCAGGAGCAGGCTCCGCGGTAGGCGTTGGGCTCCGCTGGATGCTCCGCTTCATCCCGGCCACCGCTGACGCCAACTCGGTCCCTCTGTCCCCACCAGCCCCCAGAGCTGAGCCGCGGGCTGGGGAGCCAGGAGCTGCCGGGGATGAGCCCACACGGTGCCTGGCGGCCACGGACCCTGCCAGGGAAAGCCAGGCAGGGCCCCAGGGATGCACAACTTCCTCGGCTGACAGATGGGGCCAAGCTAACCCCAGCCAGAACCACCTCCCCACTCCCTAAGGGGCGTACTCTGCCTTTCCTCCTGCCCCAGCACAGCCGGCAGCGAGCCCCCGGCCCCAGCAGCACCAGGGATGGCATAGGACTGGGACTCCCACCGCCTCACCGCCATCCCCACTCCTTTCCCCCGGCACGGCAGAGCCCAGGAACACACCTCGAACCAGCCCGACGTGGCACGCACCTGGTCGGTCATCGGCGGGTGTCCCCCCGGCACTGTGCTCCCCGCCGCCCCACAGCCATGCCATCACCTCCCCGCACGCCAGGCTGCGGCCGGGCATTCGCAGCGCTCGGGATGAGCCGGAGCCGTTTGGAATCAAAGCCAGCCACCGCCGATAACCCCCATCCCAGCGCAGCCAGGACGCAGCAGGTCCATCCGGTCCCCTCTCGGCATTGGAGTCCCAGCCCAGGACAACAGAGCCACTCTGTGGGTCCCACCGCCTCGGCGTAATCTCGGTGCCAGTCCCTCCAGTTTCCAGGACAACGCTGTCCCAATTAAGCTCATTAGGAGGAGCCGTAATCCCTGGCAGCCCGGCTGACCCGCAAGGCCTGGGCAGATTACCCTCCGCAGGGCTCTTTAATCTGCTCCCCACTGAGCGCGCAAGGCCCGTGGCACCGGCGCTTGCCGCCCCAGCTGGGCGTTACAGCCGCTCATCTATAGGGAACGCACCCACCGCCCCTACGATGGGGGTCTCCACGCGTGGGGCAGGTCACAGCTCCTAAGGGGTGAGCACGGCCCTGCCAGCCCCTCCTTGTCCAGCCAACGTTGCCGTCTGGGGGCACTGGGGGGGCTCTAAGGAGGGTCACCCAGGCAGGAGCCTGCGCCGGGGAGAAGGATGCTGAGGGTGCTGCAGGGGACGCGGATGCTGGGGGCATTGCAGGGGAGAAGGATGCCGGGGGTGCTGCAGCGGAGAAGGATGCTGAGGGTGGTGCAGGGGAGAGGGATGCTGAGCGTGTCGCAAGAGGAGAAGGATGCTGAAGGTGTCACGGGGGGAGAAGGATGCTGAGGGTGTCGCAAGAGGATGCTGAGGGTGTCGCAAGGGGAAGAAGGATGCTGAGGGCGTCGCAAAGGAAGAAGGATGCTGAGGGCATTGCAGGGGGAGAAGGATGCTGAGGGCATTGCAGGGGGAGAAGGATGCTGAGGGCATCACAGAGGAGAAGGATGCTGAAGGTGCTGCAGGAGACCAATGCCCCAGCACAGTTCCCCAGGAGAGTCAGAGCGATCCCCAGTTGCTCACCCAGACCCCTCACAGCCCCCCAGCACCCGGCCGCCTGCACCGCCCGGGTTGTGCTCCGAGGCACCAGAGGCTCCTGCACTGGCACAGGGAGCAGTGCCATGAGCGAGCGGTGGCCGCTGGCAGCACCACATCCCTGCGCTCCAGCCCAGGGACCTGGCTCTCCCCCAAACACCCCTTGCGATGCACCGCACCGCGAGGCCAGATTGCCGGCAGGGTGGGTCCAGACCTGACTCGAAGGGATGGCGCAGCCACCAGCCAGCCCAGTGCCTGGCCCCGGGCACTGCCAGGTCCTGCCAGTGCCAGCCTGTCTGCCGTTGGCACCCTGCGTCCCCAGGCCTGGCAGCCTGCAGCCCAGCTCCTGTACCAGGACCCCAAACCCCCTTCGAGGAGGGGGGAAACCGTGCCACCGCTCTGCGGGACCGATGCCCCAGGATCCCCGAGGACGCTCGAGCCCGGCACAGGCGGGCAGCCAGCCAGGTGCCGGAGGGCAGCGCTGCCTGCGGGAGGCAGGGCAGGCAGGGTGTGGGGTCTCGGCTCCTGGCACGCTTGGCTCATGGCGGAGCAAAAAAACCCCAACGTGGTGCATTCCTGACATTACCGAGATAAGAGGTACCTGGTACCGGCGGAGCACGGCCCGGGGCACGCTTGGAAGCAGCCACCGGCCGCCGCATCTCGCCCATGGCACCGAGCCCCCATGCCAGGCTTACAAGGAGGACGGCACCGGGCAGAGCACCGGCACACTCGTGTCCCTGCCACCGGCCGAGCGCAAAGCACATCCCTCCTTGTCCCGAGAAGGAGCCACAGAGGTCCTGCCCCAAAGGTCCTGCCCCAACGGTCCAGTCCCTGCCAACCCCACCGCCCCCCGCCCTTAATTAGAGCTTCGGTGCTAACGAAGGAACCTCCCGACCAAGCTTTTCACCTTGCCGTGCCTGCGCCGCAGACCGCCTGCAGCTCTCCCGGCGTAGCAAACGCAATCCTGGGAGCCCGTCCGTCCGTCCGTCCCCGGCCAGCGCTGCCCGTGGGCAGCGGCCGAGGGGGCAGAGCCGCCAGATGTGAGCAGCTGGGTGGGCGGCACGGCCGGGGGGTGCTGGAGCCCACCCCGGGGCTCTCCAGCCCCGCCGCCGGCTCGCTCCTCTCTCGACGCCCCGGTGCTCTGGAGATGATTGGGATCCCAAGAATGCTGGTCGGAGCGGCGGAGGGGGCAGTCCGACCGGCTGGGTTGGTCCCAGCTGGTTTCTGTTTCCGACACTCAGACACCAGCCTCAGGTCGCTCCGGCGGGTTTATCGACGCTGCCCTGCTCGGTGACGCCCCAAAACTGGCTCCCCCCGAACCCCCCGGCCCCGCAGCCCTGATAGCTGGGGGTGCTCCACCACCGTCTCCAGTAATGTCACTTACTGGAGGCCAGCAATACCCGGGGTGGCCAACCCAGCGCCCCCGAGACCGGGGAGCAGCACCCGCCACCAGCCAGCAGCACCCACAGCCCCCCCGAGGGGCGTCCCCAGGAGGGGCGGGCAGGGCTGGGCTGTGGTCCCCACGCTGATGGCACCGCGGCCACCTCCCCGGGCACAGCGGGGGACCGCTGTCCCCCAACGAGGGCACGGCACGACAGCCACGAACCGGTCCATCCTGCCCACGACGGCAAGCGGGGGGGCTCCTGCCACCCCCCGCCAGAGGCGCGACCGCCCCCGTCCCTGCCCCGGCACCCTTGGGCGCACGACGGGGACGACCTCGGGAGCCTGCGAACTCGGCTCGTTGGCACGGCTCCCGCCAGCCCAGCCGCTCTATCCTTGTTTGCACAGCTGCGTCCCCGCTGTCCTAACCCAAACGCGTACCCCGTACTCCCCCCGCGGCCCCTTCCGGCCCCGGGACGGCCCTTGGCCGGCTCCCGGCGTGGGCTGGAGCAGCTCTTCCCTCCCATCACCCCCCAGTTCCTCCCCGGCACAGAGGACTGGAGCATCCGGGGACCGACGCCATGCCGCCTTGGTGACAGGGAGCCTGGGATGCCTCGTCCCTCACCTCCTCCATGCTCTGCCTCTCCTCCAGGCAGGCGGGACCCCCCCAACGAATGCCGCCCGCACCGGGCGAGGAGGGGGATTGAGGTTTTTCGGGAGTCGGATGAGTTAGCGAACGGCATGCCGGCTTCCCGCGCCTCACCCAGGAGAGAAATTCCCGGCCCTAAGGAGCAGGGGATGGCGGTTTGGGTGCTGCGGGCGGGGGGCTGGATGGGTGCCGGGTGCTCTCGGCCCCGCGGCGGTGGGGGCACGGTGGCCGTATCCGCCCTGGCGGCCGCGGGAGGCCGGCTGGCTCCTTGGGTCGAGTGGGAGGGCGGCAGGAAAGGGAAGGAGCTGCGAATGGGAAGAATTGGAGGAAGCGCTTATTTACCCCGCGGAGTATCCCCGAGGAAGGGCAGGGCAGGGCACGGCGCAGGCAGACCCTCACGGCCGGCTCCCCGAGGGGGGGGGACGGACTCGCTGCCTCCCACCCCACCACCACCCATCACACGGGCTCCCAGTTCACACCCAGAATGGGGGATGAAAGCCACAAACTGGGACCCAGGGAGGTGGCCACCGCTGGGGCCGGGGGGGTTCCCCGGTGCCTGGCTGAGCTCAAGCACAACCTCTTTTCTAGGACGGCTCCGGAGAACCAGCCCAGGACCACCATGGTCCCAGTGAAGTGGGTCGTGCCCCCCCAAAGACGCAGACTGAGCACCCAACCAGGATCCCTGTGGCTTTGGACGCCTGGGGGCCATCGCTCACCTCCTGGGGGCCATCGCTCACCTCCATGCCCGCCTAGATGGGACTGCAGCCTGGCCAGGGACACCAGACCTTGCTCCTGAGGGGGCTGTGACCCCTCTCAGAGGTGCTGAGACCCTCTGGAAAGATCCTCCTGGGGATGGCACAACCTTGCGAAGGTCCCACATGCCACCTTCACCCCTACCTGCTCATCCCCAGGATGCTCCGCTGGGTACTCCCCGCAAATCCTGCCTGGGCAACTTGGTCCCTGTGCTCGAGAGCAGCCTCAGGACCCCCTGTTCTGCCCAGGTGCCCCTGGGGCCACCGTGCCAGGGATGCCCAACCCAGAGCCAGGCTCTGTTTGTCCTCGTTAGCACGGCCGCAGACAAGACGTGGTGGGTACAACGGGGAGAAAACCAATTCGCCAAGGAAACCCGTGCTGCCGGGACATCTGGAGCGCATCGCTCGGGAGCGGTGGACAGCCGTGTCCCCTCTCCTGCCTCGAGATGCAGAGCTTGGCTCTCAGCGCGGGCACCGGCAAGGCCGGGCAGCCGGCGGGTCCTATCCTGCCACGGACACCCCGTCCCGACACCCCATCGCTGCACGCCGCGGTGACAACCGTGTCCCTTGCAAGTGGTGAGTACCCACGTCCCTGGTGCCCCTGGCAGGGAGAGCTCTCCTCCCAGGGAAGCCGCTCACCCCAAAAAGCCCCCCAACGAGCCCGGCTGTGTCACCCCGGGAGCCTCAGCCAGTTGGGGGTCCCCAAATTAACGGTGTTTGCCGGGGGACGCCGGTGCTGCCGGCGCTCGGTACCTTTTGGTTTGCCGTTCATGGCGGGCTGCGGCAGCACGTCCCCCTCGGGCTGGGGTCAGCGTCCCGTGCGGCACGGGCGGCTGTTGCTCTCTCATGCCGTTCGTCCGTCCGTCCGTCTGTCCGCCCGTGTGCAGGGCCCGGGGCCCCGAGGGCTCCCCCCGGGCAGCAGTCTCCTCCCACGCTTCCCCTGCCCGAGGGCTGACATCACTGCCCAGCGCTGCAGCCCCGGCCGTGACTCAAGGGCTGGGGACAGGAGGATGGAGGATGGGAGGACAGAAGGACGCCCATCCCCTCTCGGAAGGAGAGGACCCCACCAGCACCGGCTGCACCTGGAGCAGGGACAGGACAGCTCGGTCCCCACCATTCCCTCCCCACCACCCTCCTGGGGAAACTGAGGCACAGGGGAGGGGACCACGCTGCAGCTCCCCGTGGTGCAAACTCAGGACGGCAGCCTGCGCCGGGCACCGCAGCGTCCCCCCGCCAGCCCCGCCTGCCATGCCAGCCTCACGCCAGCCCTCTGCGAGGCTGCTCCCCTCGGAACCCCCCCCCTTCCCTCCGGCACCCAGGGCAGGCCATGAGCCAGGGAGCAAACACCACCCTGCCGAAAACACCGCTGGCTTCCGAGCTGCTGCCAGGGGGGGAGATGCTCCGGCCACCGCCCCTCGTCCCCGTCCCTGCCGGCTCCGCTGCGGGCAGGCACAAAGCCGTGGGCAGAGCGGGCAGCCGATGGGAACAGTCCTGGCGGCCCTGCTGCTCACTTCTGCACTGCTTTTTTTTTTTTTTTTTTTTTTAAATATATATATATAAAACTGCCGTGGCTTTGCTGTGGGCTTCCCGTGGCACACGTCNCGTGGCTTTGCTGTGGGCTTCCCGTGGCACACGTCCCCGCGGCGTGCCCGTGGGCGCCCCGCAACACCCAGGAGCCGCTGGGAAAAGGCTTTCCTTGCTCAGATGTCCCCAGCTTGTGTCGTCTGCGTCTCCAAAGCCTCGGCGGGGCTGGCTCTCCAAAGATACTGGGTGCCATTCCCACGCGGGCACCAAGGATGCTCCGTTCCCCACGGGGCAGCCGTGACAGACCCACCTGCTCTCCACGCCAACCCCAGCGGCACCTCCCGGCCCCACAACTCCCTGGCGGAAAGCACGGGGATGTCCTAAACAAGCAGGGGGACTCTGTGGCACAGATGTCACCCCCTCCCTTCAGCGCCGTAGGTCCCTGCACAGATCCTGGATCACCCAGGCGTGGCACCCATTCCTCCAGCTCCGAGGGAGGAGGCTGGAGCAGCCAGCCCCATCCAGGCTGGGACCGGCTGCCGTCACCACGTCACCATCACCGGGGCAGGAAAAGACACCTCCCTCCCAGGCTCCTTTCCTGTTTGCTGCTGCTTTTAGAGGGAGGTCAGGACAGGTTCGGGAGGAAAAACATTGGGGCAGAGTCCCGGAGGGGTGCTCGTAGGGATGGGGTGCTCCCGGACAACAGGTAATCTCGCTCCCTAGAGGGTGCGCCAGTTGTGGGGCTCCTTCCCCAGCCCAGAGCTGGTCCCCTCCCTGCTGGTCCCTGTGTAGGACGGGGCCAGCGCACCGCAGGGGAGAAGCGTTTGGGGTTCCCTCGCAGGGTGGCACGGCTCCCCCACCGTGGGCACCCACGGTTGTCGCTCCGGAGCCAGCCAGAGCCAGGCTTGGCGAGCCGGGGCTTGCAGCGGTGCCACCAAAGAGCGCCGCGTCCCAGGACACCCTCTCATCCCAGTGCCTGGGTGGGTGCTCAGCGCCAGCCCTACTGGGAGAGCAGCTGGGGGACGAGTTGGTGAGACTGGGCTGGCCGCGAGCAGCATCCGAGGAAAAAGCCACCCCAGGACTGGCAAATGGAGGCATCTTGTCACCGGTGTCACGGGCACGGCGGGGAGCCAGCAGCCCAGCACGCCACAAAGCACGGTGCGCAGGGACCCGTCTCCACCCCAGCCTTCAAGAACTTGCAGGAAGACCATGTCTCCGACCCTGCCTGGATGGGACGCGTCCCCCCAGCTCTCCCCACCGATGGGCAGAGTCCCGACCCGGCGGCTGCGGTGGGCAGGGGGCCACCACCCGGCTTGTCACCCCTTGCTGCCTCTCAGTGGGGGAAAGCATCGCTCCCAGCGCCGCTCTGGGACCGACCAGCCTTCCGCAAAGCCTCCGCCGCGCTGGCAGCCATGCGGAGCCGGTGCCCGGCACACGGCCAGGCAACGCGCCCGCAGCGACGGCCCATGCCAGCTCGTTTGTTCTCATTAAAGGTTAACAAGAAAGCCACGCTAAAGCTGCCGGGAGCCGCCGCAGAGGCGCTCCCCAGTGCCACGCAGAGCAAAGGGACGTCCAGGCTTCCCTACCAGAGGGGTGATGGCCATGCTGTGCCACCCGCGGGGGACTCTGCCTCTCCGTGACCCTGCCTGCGGCCCCGTAAAGAGCTGTGGGGCAGCCGAGAACGCGGGCAGTGCCGGCAAAGCGGCGTGGCACGGCACCATCCCGGGCATCACCCGTGGGGAGACGGCGGGGAGCGGGCAGGAGGTGGGGTCGTGCACTCAGAAGGTGGCAGAGGACGCCAGCGGTGTCGGACATGTCCTCTGAGCACCTCGTGGCACCCGGCGCGGCACTCGGCAGGGCTTGCCAGCTCGGGGACACCTTGCCAAGGGAGGGCAGAGGAAGGGCACGAGCTCAGCCAACACCGCCAGGGCCTGGGCGGTAATTGAGTTAAATGAATCTCTGTCCCTGGCCCGGCCGGGGACAAGGAGCAGGCGCAGGGAGGGGGACGGCCCCGGTGGCCCCGTGGGGCGCTGGTCACCCCGACCAGCTCAGAGAACTTCCCTGGATGCCCACCACCTCGGCTCGGCGCGACCAGCCAGGGCGGCCGCCTCCATCCCTCCCAGGCAGCAGGGATGTGGGTGTAACGCCCCAAGCGCGCCCTTTTTGGGGGTGTCCCCTGTCATGCCCTCCTCTCTTCAGACCTGAGGAGCTGCCCCGAGCATCCACACCCTGACCACAACAGCCCAACGTGCTAACAAACCCCTCCGTGGGCAGCCGTGCGCGGACACGCATGTACGGCACAGCCACAACCAGGCAGAAGAAAAATCCAGACACCCCAGGAGGACGTTCCCATTTCCCTGCTGTCCGTGGGATAGGGGACTGGTACCCCAGACACCCCGTGTCCTGCCACCGCCGAGTCCTGGGGAGGTTCCTCGGCTGCTCCCTGCTGGCCCTGGGACCACCACCTCCAAGGCTGTGCCCACCCAGCATCACCCAACCCCTGGAGAAGCCACCTGCCCCAGGAGCACGCTCCCCTGGTGGCACCAGCACCAAAGGCCAAGGGGATGAAGAAGCTATTTCAGGCTGTTCCCGGACAAGCGCTCCCTTGGACACGGGACACCCTTTTGTGACGGGGAATGTCACCGCAGGTGGAAACGCGGCATGAAAGGGCAGAAGGCACCGCTGGCCAGAAGAGGCTGCGGAGGTGTGTGCCAGCACGTAGGCACCAGCCCGGTGAGGGTCCAAAGAGCTCCTGGCCATGGGGGAGACTTAGGAGAGCGCAGGAGGTGACAATTCTGGCAAGAAGATGCACCGTCATGGCTTGAAGGAGAACCACGGTGAGTGACCAAGTGACCTGTGGCCAGGCAAGAGCCAGCCCTGCTGTGGGAAAGCCTGGTCCTAGAGCTGCAGGTGGTCACCACCACCACCACCACCACCACGGTGCCACAGCCGACCCCTCTTGACTTTATTTTTTGCAGAAACCAGCAAAGCCAGCCCCGAAAAAAGAAAAAACCAGCAGCCCAACGCCACCGATCATACGCAGGGTTTTTTTCCTGCAGGTCCATGCCCCGAGAGCTGGCGGAGGAGCGGCCCTCGTGCCAAGCCAGGCTCTACCCACAGCCAGGCTGGCACCGATGCTGCCGCCGGCAGCGTCCCTTGCCGGAGGGGGCCGGGCACCCCGTATCCGGGCAGGCTCAAGCCCTCCCCCCGCCACCCGCCTCGCTTCCTCGCATCGTCCCCGCACGGCAGCAGAAATAGCAGCGATATAAATGGCAGCCCTATAAATAACCCCGAAGCACGAGGCGGGGAGCTCGTCCCAGCCTTGGCAATGGCCTCAACCCACGCAAAGCCCAGGGCTCGGTCTGCCTTCGCCGTCCCCTGGGGACCCCAAATGCCAGCTCCCTGCCCACCACGGGTCTCCCACGTCCCGGTCCTTTAAGTCAGAGCCACGGCAGGAGCTCCGGAGGCGCCCATCGAGCACGGTGGTATCCCTGGGGGACATCTTCTCGCGGCAGCAGCGGGCACCGGGCGATGCCCACCCCGGGCACCCCACGGCGACCCAGGCTGCAAATTCCTGGGCAAAGTGGGAGCACTGGTCAGGAGCTTCGGGCAGGGTTTGGGAAGAGCATCTCTTCCTTGTCCCCACCACTGTCCCCGCCGCAGATCTACGGTTATCCCCCGGGTCGCACCCCAACACCCACCTCATCATCCCCCATCCCTGCCCTGCCCGTCGCTGCCCGCGTTCCCACGCTCGACCCCGCGGCGTCGTGTCCTCCGCTGGGGCTCGGCCACCACCGCGCCGGCTCCCACCACCGCCTCCTCTCTCCGCATCGGGGACCTCCGCCAGGCCAGAGCGGCCAACGCCGCCGGGCACCGAGCCCTGCGCTCCTTGCTTTTGCGCGGCGTCATAGCCCTACGCCCCAGTCCTGCCCGGGGAGGGGGACACGCAGCACGGCCGCTCCTCAGCCCGCCGGCCAGCACATAGGTCCTCGGCCATAGGATGGGATTTATAGGAAAGCCAGGAATCCTCGCTGGCCTCGGTGGTCTCCTCTGGGAATCCGGCAAGGGTAAAAGCTGCTAAGGCTGTTTGGAAGCACTGGGATGGCGGGGAAGGAGTTAATGGTGCGAGGCCTTCCCAAAGCACTTCTTGGCAGGCTGGGGAGGGCTGGGAGATAGGAGGATGGGGCCAGCAACAATGCCAGATCTGTCTCATTAATTCCTCCCAGAGCATTCCTCCCCTCCGACACCCAGGAGGAGGAGGAGGAGGAGGAGGAGGAGGAGGAGGCAGCACCCAGCTGACACGGAGCACCCAGGTCCCCCCCGGGCCACCCCACCCCTCCCCGGGGTGCTGCGATGGAGGGGTGTGGGGGGGGGTGTGGAAGATGGGGTGCAACCTCTCCTCCGGGACCCACAGCTCTCGGTGTCCCGCAGAGGTTGGGGACATGGCCCTCCATGGCCACGCGCAGCCGCCCGTCCCGTCCCGTCCCGGGGCGTGGGGACGGGGGACACGGGGGGGGGGGG
>RSEF01000011.1:1012813-1029395 GCA_003993805.1 Himantopus leucocephalus | reverse complement strand
AACACCCCCAACTCTCTCAGCCTGTCCTCCCAGCAGAGGTGCTGATCATCCCTTTGATCATCTTCGTGGCCCTGAGTGTGGCTGATTTAGCTCAGGGTAACTGCAGTGGTTCCTGCCCTGGTCACCCTGCCTTCTGGAGGAGTCTTCATCGACAGCTCCACTGCTCGCTCTTGCAAGAGCTGCTGGACCACTGCAGTTGACAGCCCTGGACATCAAAGCAACCAGGGCTGACTTCTGGTTTCCTGAATGCCTCCGAATTCACAGTGGTGGCAGGGCATCAGCTGCTCCATGAGCACTCAGCTCTCCCGGGAGCAGGAGCAGCAGGAGAAGCCTCTTCGGCCCGGGATGGAGCTACGCCAGTTATCCATGTGACGCTGTCCTAATCCACGAGTCAGATCCCTGGGGAGCCCTGCCAGGCATGGGGTTACTGCCAGCTGAGGCGGTTTGTTCTCACAATGTTTCATGCAGCTCGATCCAGATGAAACACCAGGCAGGACACGGGTGAGACCCTGCCTTCCCGAACGGCACCGACTGGCACAGCGTACACTGTGGAGAAGGAAAATGGGACAAACCTGCTGTTCTAGTGCAATTTTCTCCTTCCAGACATCCTTTAGGATGTTGACCACATCCTTCTTAGTCAGCTTTTTGTTCTTGACTTCACCTTCGTGCCTCAGGTACACAGGAACGTCGTCACCTTTGCCCTAAGTGATAGAAACACAGACCCAGGTAAGGCATTTGCCTCACTGGCAGCGATGCAGCACCAAAGGCACGCTGTCAGCATGTAAAGCCATTAAAATGAGTCATTTGTGTGGGTCTCATTCCCAGTGCTATAAAACACATCTGTCAGCAGCTCTGCAGCGTGTCTCAAGTGCTCCAGGGTGGACAAAATGGGACTGTGTGAGAGGTTCTGCCCAGCAAAAATAAAAGAGGAAAGATCTTCCTTGGAAATATCTTCCAGGAATGGCAGGGCAAACAGTTCAAGTTTCTGGAAAGGCTGAGGAAGAGATGTTGAAGGACCAAAGAAACGCTACTCTGTCCCTGAGAAAATCTTTGGATACAGCAATGCTTGGTATGAGGTGAAGAACCCTTGTGACATGTCCTTGTCCCTGTATCATTTCCCGATTCCCCCAGGCGCTGGGGTGCAGTGCAGTGCAGTGGGACAGCCTGAGTAGAATGAACTTCCCGATGCCACGAAGAGGAGTCATTCTCTACTATGTAGTCTCGCTGCTTAGTCACCCTGGTGCTTTGTCCGAGTTCATCTAATCAGCAGAGAACTAACCTGGGAAAAAACGAATACTGCTCTGCCGGATTTTTCCCCATCGCTGCAGCCAGTGCCGGGGGGGAGGGACAGGGCAGAAGGACGAGGCTTATCAGCAGCAGGAAGCTGTTAATTTATCTCAGCCATATAGTGCGGCATTAGTAAGGGGCTCCAGCCCGCTCGTAATACCTGCGCGTCTGATGATTCACCTGGCATCACTGTACAGTGTGGCTACTTCAGCTGTGCCTTCAGTGTGCTCACTCTGTTTCAGCTTTTCTATTGCACCCGAGTTTTCCTACCTTTAAAGTGGTGGTTACACTAATGGGAAGGTGAATATTGAAGACACCCGCCAGGAGAGCAATTGTCCCACCTTCCTAATGGATATTTATTACCAACTAATCGCAGTGGAAACAAGCAGAGAAGAAAGCTCGCACATACCCATCCAGGGAAGACGTTTATCTCTTTTAGTGCTCCTGTTCCTATTTCTTCCAGAAGCACATCCACGAGCTGCTCGCTGGTCTTCCCCGCAGCCAGGCAGCCCCACCGCTCAGCTCCACCGGGAATCACCTCTGCAACAGCAAAAAGACTCTGAGCCGCTAGAAGAGGAGAATGCACCCACGCATGCTGGTGTTGTGTGAATCCCGTGGTAGATACAGATCTCGAGACATATAGTTTGTCTCCTAAAACGCCTAAGGCAAAATGGAATACCCTGGAAGCTCCTCCCTCTCAGGCCACTGCCTAAAAGCCCAGGAGAAAATGGGGAGTTGCAGGTAAGAAACGCAGCGTAGCAAAGCATTTAAAGATGAGCTGCCTTAAGCCAACCGCTACTGAATCCATTTGGCACCTGAACACTTTGCCCAGTTCGGCCGGGGCGTGCAGTTGTGCTGAACTCGCTGGAGTTCAGCGCAGAAGTTGTCTCGCTCTTCTGCGGTCTCTCTGTGGATTTCCAGCAGTGTTTCGTATTCCTTATGGAGCCCATCAAAATCCTTCCGCAGGGTCTTCATCTAAAGGACACAGAAAGGAGGATTGTAACAAACTGACCAGAGTAACTGAAATTTTCTGCTGTTGTCAGACAGCCCAGGTGAGGAGTCAGTGTAGCCCATAGGCATACGGGGCAGGGACAGCTCCATCGTTGGGTTTGATGACCTTGGAGTTCCAGTAGGCTAAAGGAGTCATTTAATACTACTGGAAAAGGCAAAAACCCAGCTAGACAGACGAGCATTAGTAGGCCAGAAGCATTTTCAGTCAGCCGTGGTTCAGACAAAACCGTGCAATGTATGTGAGGTGAACCTAGTTCATTTATTTACATACATGATGACTTCAGACCATAGTTCTCAAGCTGTGGGCTCTTGGGGGTCTGCGGGCCATTATTGCTTTTATGGTTAACTGAGTTAACTCAGTTAAACCTGACGTTTGTGAGTGTATATTGATTTTGAGTGCTCTGACAGTCTCAGATTCCAATAGATAGGGATCTTTCGGGGCAGTGGCTTTTCATGTATTTCAAGTACAAACAAAGAAATGCCTTTATGTGAGCTCTAGGCTTACTGAGTCCCTATCCCAGCCTGAACACTGAAGCAGCACGTTATGTCTGTATTTATGTAAATTAGGAGCTTATGCTCACCTCCTGAAGTAAATCAGAGTATTTTTTCTCCAGTGATTCAAAATCTCTCCTGGGCACAACATCTCCGTAGTCTGCTATCATTGTGTTCAGCTTCACCTGGGCTTTCGTGAGGTCCTGCCGAGCCACCTTTAACGCCAAAGTTAACTTCACCACGTCTTCACCCTTGACGTCTTTAAACAACAGCCATTGATGAAAGCCCATGACAGCAAAATTGCAGTCGTAATTTTCTAAATTGTCTATTAAGCTTTTAGACCACGTAACCCTACAAAGCATCGGCAAGAGCTGAACGGGTGTAGACTGTATTATTATTAAAGAACTGCAAATGCAGGAGTACATTGCAGTGTTCACGTTCCCCGCTCCTGCTCTCTTGCCTCCTCTCCCATGCACACATACGTATTCAAAGGCTCAGGCTTGGTTTTGATGAACGGAAAGGATCACAGGTGGGGAGAGCCTTAGGAGATGCAACGGCTACAGCCAGCGAGTAAGAAGCAGTAGCACTATGGGTGCCTGGAACCCGACTGGGGATCAGCAGAGATCAGGTACCGCAAGCGTCCCTACCACCATGAGTAACCCCTGTGCCAGGTATTTGTGACACCTGGATTTCAGCGGTTTTGTCCATCCTCGTGGACAGGCACAAAGCTGGCAGCTGTGGCTGGGAAAGACATGCTCACAGTTGGCACCAGAGTCAAAAAACGTAAGGAACCTTTGCACTGGGCAGCTCCTGCCTTCAGTTGACCTGTTGTGCTAAGCAAGAGCGTACAAAAATACATGCAATGAGCTAGTGAATCAGATCAGACTAATAGGTACGTCCCTGCCTGTTCCTTTTCTACCCGTTTATGACCTTTCTGTCCATGAATTTGTCTAACTTCCTTCAAGAATCAAAGCATATCTGAAGATATTTCAGGGCTACTCTGCATTTTTCCTGCAATGCTGCACCCATGTGCGCGCGTTTGAATGTCTGTGCAGGACAGGTTCTTACAGAGCTCCACTCTCTCTACCTTGGGCTCGGCGACGTGTCATGTCCAGCTGTTCGTTATGCATATCGTTCAGTTTTGCCAGAAGCAGTTTGCGGGCACTGTATTCGTTAAGATAGCGAGCATACTCCTCAGCTACGCTTGTCTGCAGATGCTCCACCTGCAGGAAACAGAGGCTTGAACTGATCAGGAGCGTAGCATCAGTGGGAACTCTTGGATTGGTTTGGTGGGTCTAGAGCAGAAATTAAGGAGCAGAGAGTGGGATAATGGAAGCAAAATGGGACAAACTGGAGCAGGAGAGTGGGCAAGAGAGAAGACTGTAGAAAAGGATGGACTGGATGGAAATACGACAGAAGAGTTCAAACTCGGATATAGTGTGCAAAAGCGGGTTCCATCTGAGTGTTTAGCCTTCCAGAAACTGAATTATAAACATTTGATCATCTGAGTTACACCATTTCATAGAATCACAGGATGGTTTGGGTTGGAAGGGACCTTAAAGACCATCCCGTTCCAACCCCCTGCCCTGGGCAGGGACACCTCCCACCAGCCCAGGTTGCTCCAAGCCCCGTCCAACCTGGCCTTGAACACCTCCAGGGATGGGGCAGCCACAGCTTCTCGGGGCTCTGTTGTAAGCCTGTATCTAGAAAACTTTCCAGCAATTTATTCTGTCCCTGTTGCTGGTCACACAGGAGAAAAAAATGCTGCCACTCTTACCGACTTACTCCACTGGAACTGGTGACAGAAATGTGTCTCGGAGAGAAACGTGGGATTGTATTTGTGCTGTATTTTTAATTTTAATTGCATTTTAAATTAGTGGCAAAGTAAAACTATCAGAAAGCTGGAAGTCTAGGAACTGGGATTATCTGTAAAACTACAGCTTATTCCCATGATGTGCATTTCATTACACGATCGCATCCTGACACCTGCCTAATCTGCTGGACAGGGAATGAATCGAGATGTTCTTTTACTTGTCGCTCAGAAGATGCCTGGCACCTCAGGGAACGCTGACTATTCTGATGGGAATTCTGAATTCTGTTAGTCTCATAAAAAGACAAACCCTTTGTAGCAAAGCCCATGTCCCTACACCATCGCTGCCACCAGCAGACAAGTCAGCAGCTTGGATCGGTCTTTCCAAGGAATTTTTGAATATCTAACTGTGCCACAGTTAGAATATTTGAATGCTGTCTCAAAAAATGGATTTCTGGTTTGAGCAGAATTATTTTTCCCAACTTCCCTCACCCAAAGTGCAAAACTTTAATAGCCCAGACTAGAATTTGGATTCTGGGCTCTATTCTTAGGTATGGCAAGTATAACTTTGCGTAAATTCTTGGTTGCTCCTTTCAGAGAACTCTCTGGGTCTACGAAGCACTGAGGCCTGTGAATACCAACCGCTGGAACTGGCTAGTTCTAGCACTGCAAATAGAAGAAATATTTATGAGCGTTTTGATCTAGCTAGTGAAACCAAAACCTCTAAAGTTCCCCAAGCGCTAGCTAGATGAATAAGGAGCCTACATAGTCTGTCCTGAAGCTTGTTCTTCTTCACCTTTACCACTTAAACCTAGTGCTTAAACTAATGGATGAAAGCAAGTTCAGGTAGAGTTCCTCATGCTGTTATCACGCTGCTGACTGCAGCAGAATTGCTGTGTGACAAGGACAATTTGTTTCTTCTTCCTGATCATTTTTCACTAGGAGGATGATAGAACCCTGGAACAGGCTGCCCAGGCAGGTGGAGGATCGCTATCCTGAGTGGATCTGAAAACTTGAGTGAGACAAGCTCATGGCCTATCTGATATAACGTAGGCGATAGTTCTGCTTCATGTGGCCGGTTGGGCTGGAGACTCTAGATGTTTCCTTCCAACCAGCACTTCTTTGATACTTCCTGAACTAGCTACAGTAGCTGTCAGGGCTCCGGGAACCTTGATTGTCCTGATCAGCCCCAGCTGGACGCTACACCCACGCACTGTCTGCCCACAGCCGAGGAGCTCTGTTTAAGCTCAGGCCAAGGCTTTTGGTCTTTGTTGAACTACGTTGTAGGTGTATCTGCCTCCAGTGCTGCCTCTGTACCCTGACTGGACCTTGGACTGATGTTGTAGGTAGCTCTTCTCCTGGATGGACCCCTTTGGACGTTGCAGTTTTGTCTCCAAGTCCTGACTCTGGCCCTAGCTCCCACTGCTCCTGAGGACCACTGCTACCAGCACCTTCCGTGGTGCTGTGAGACTGGGCCCTGGTCAGTGGGGCTCCGGCTGTGCTGCAGTCACCCTCAGCTCGTGGCTCGTCCCTCCTCATGAAGCAGCTCTGCTCTTGTTGCTCCCCAACAGTCGTATCATTTCAGCATGCATAGGTGAAACCGTTCAAGAACGGTATAAAGTGGTAATTTAAATTGGAAAGACTTAACTAAACTTGCCTATAGATACCAACGCGACTCCACCGGCAGTAAGATGAATGATACAGATTTAAAGACGCTAAGGGTACAATGTTGCAAAAGAGTGCATGTACTTTTAACGAAGAACTTAGAAAGATATTTATTTCCTGCCCCCTTCCAGTGTGACTGTGCAAGAGCCAGATGGGACAAGAGGTCCAAGCGAAGGCTTCTGACAGGGGCAGCACAACCTGTCCCAAGGGAACAGGATATTCTCTGGAGCTGACCGAGATCCGGCACCGCTACCGTGCCAGCTGTTCAGTGCCTGCTCCAGAACTTCTACTGGCACCAAAGGATGAGAGCCTGGGAGGTAAGAGATCAGAGGTACAAAATGTATCCAGCTGAAGCTGGGAAATGTTTGACCCATCACTGTCTAATTTACCTGAGTCTGAAGAGAACTCTTTTCCTCCTTCATGTTGTCAATTAACCTTAACAAATGTTGTTTCTCTTGCTTTAACGTATTTATTTCCTCTTTCTCCTTTTCCTGCAGTGCCAGTATCTGCTGGGTGCACTCCTCGGACACAGTTGTGATCATAGCCTTCAGGGGCTCGAGGGCACGAATTGTCTTCTTCTGATGAGCTAAAGAAAGCAGAGGTGAGTTCTCACAATGAGCAACAAAGCCTGAATTTTACTCGGCTGGGCTGTTGGGATATTCAACGCCAAAACAGGGCTGGTGGGAAGTGGGACTGTACACAGAGCTTTTACGGCCCGTCCTGGTGAGTGCCTAAGGACTGGGAGGAGTATCTTTTGGGATTATATTCCCTTGTTTATCTAGCTGTGGATGCGAACTTCATAAGGATTGTTACAGAAGGATTTCAGATTTCGGCTCATGCTATGTATTCTGGTTTGGAAAACAAAGGATGAACAGTATTTTATTTTGTTTTCTTGAGTACTTAAGGTTTTGATAAGATATAATGAGCACTGATGGCTTCGTCACGTTTCGCTAGGTGGGAAGGTATCGCCATTTGAGCACAGGCAGCATATGGGGCTAAAGACAGCTGGTAATTAGCAACACAGCCTCTTTTCTGAAGGCACATTCTTCATGAACTTCCATCTGCTTTCTTGTCTCCAAATGCACGGTCTCATGCAACCTTCGGTATACAAATTTGTTGTCTACCCACTCTCCCCTCTTTTTAGGTATGCCTTGGCTCTCTTCTTTTGCTTTTCTCTTCAGTACGAACTCATGTCCTCTTCTTGGCTTCCTCTGCTGTAGCGTTAGCTTTTCGCTCTCAGCTATATCCCCTTTGATGTGAACATTTTTCTTAAAGATATTTACCTAAGGAACCTAGTGACAGTACTTGACTTGGGTCCCATGTCCTAGTTACAGTTACAGGGTAGAATTCGGTCCGATGTCACCTCTGTGGTGTGGAGGCTTGTTTTTCTGACTAGATGGAATTCCACCAGGAGAATAAAATGATCAAAGACAGGATATGGTGTGATTCAAATGAGGCTGTGAGCAAACCTCATTTTGTTTGTGAATAACGGCGTTATTCAGCAATCAGAACTGTTCACTCCCTCTCCTGAACAGAAGGATAGAAACGCTGGTGGATGCTGAATAATCTGACTTGGGAGTTTTTTTCCTCATCAATACGACCTGGTATTAGTATTTATGTACAAATACTACGCAACAGATTTTGCATTTTAAAAGTTAAAACGCATACATAAATCTAAGAACAGGAACTACTTTTCTTATTATAGTTGGGTGTGAATTTCCTTCCCACGCTATAACTGTACCAAAGGTTTTGCAAAACTCTTTCACTGTGCTACGTGTATCAGGACGAGAGGTGGCAAAAATTAGAGCGCTAGCACAGGGATTCTGCCACCGTGCTCTCTGGTTGCTCAGTGTGACCTTGTTAAAACTTCAGCAAACTTGTTTTGAGGCGTAGTTTCGGTGTTTCACAACTGACTCCTGACCACAAGCAAACCCCTTTAAATTAAGTATTTTTAATTGTAGCTGCCTAGTATGTCAGAAGTTAAAACACAACTCGCTAGCTGCCAGAGTGATTATTTTGTAGTGTGGACCCTGGCCAGTGCCATCCGAGAACGTTAGCTCCCTGATGACCTCTCAAAACTCTCCCCATGCCAAGGAAGGACAGGCGTTCTCCCACTTGGAAAGCGTTCAGGCCGGGGCGCAGCTCACTGCACGTACCGAACCGCACACACCAGAAGCCTTAGCGCCACAAGGGAGTGAATGCGAAGGCCCTGTGGACACAGCAACCTGAGTATTATTTTAAGCAAGAAGTGGATTCAGCTGTGGATAACATCACCATGAAGACCTGCTCTGCCATTCAGCTTTGTCTTGGAGGAGCTCCCAGCAACATAACCTTTACCTCGTGTCCTGGTTTGAGGACGCCTAAACCACGACGTCTCGGATCAAGGTAACGGCTGTAGGGATTTGATGGCTCTCTCCTCCACCCTCATGTTTTCCACATTCTGCTTAGTACCTTCACATTCATGTGGATTTACTCCAGAAACAAAGCCTCGCTGCTGGCTCAGCACAACCTTAACGTCTACAGGAGCTACAGCTGCAGCTCTACGTCCCGTTCCGGCAGAAGACAAACGGTTGCAAGCAGCCAGTCCGGGCTGCACATCCCTGTTCCCATCAGGGGCTGCTCCTTCTCCGCTCTGCGTGCTCAGCTACGCACGTGCTACCTACTTGAAACGTCGTGCTGTCAAAATGATGCAGCTAAATATACAGTTTTAGGACATAATACTTTTTTTTTTTTTTTTAAACCAGATTATTCTGACTGAACTGGGAATATGTTGTAATGGTAGCAGATTCAAGGGGAGAAATCACGCCGGCAGTGGGTGCAGTGGCCACCACCTTAAACATCATATATGCTAAGCTGGTACAGGATCTATGACTAGGGCAGAAAAACCAGAGTGAGACAAAGCTGCTAAATCAGGCTACGGAGATAACAGCCGGTTGGCTCAGAAATACAGTGCCGTGGTGTAAAGGCGGTTTAGTTTCAGTTTCAGAAGGAGCTGAAACGCTGCGGATAGAGCACGCGGGTGAGGTGGAATGATGAGACATCTCTCGAAGCAAGCTGTTCCATTTTTTCAGCTCCAAAGCTGCACCTTAAGAGTCCAAGCACTGTAGCGAGGGACTACAAAATTCTGATGTTAGGAGCCCTCAGAATGGCCACCTCTCACAGATTTTAAAGAAGTTGTTTTTGTTAAGCACAGTCAGACGTAATTTAAGAATAAAGATAAAGGTTTAGGAGTGCAGTTCTACAAATCAGTAATTTTCCTTCCTCTTCTCTTTCTTCTGCGCTCTTTCTGCTCTCAGACACTTGCTTTTGTCTCTTCCCTGGCACAGATGCTTTCTTGAGCAATTCAACTCACTGAACCAACAGGAAACTTCGCAGCTCTTGGTATTTGTTTTTCCTGCTGGGTGAGTTGACTCAGCCCGTAGAGGTGCCCAGCGAGCTGGGGCAGCCTGAGCAGCGGGAGCGCACCAGCAGGACTGGGGCTGTGGGATGGTTTCTGCGGCCGTGAGCGGCTGGATGAGCTCACCACTTCCCTGGCCGGGCGGGCGAGCTGACGGCTGTGCTAGGCAGGGAGGAGGGAGGCCTGGAGATTACTCACTGATAACCCCATCCAACACCCTTAGCTGATAGGGGATGGATGTCATGCAAGCCTCATTGGCAAGGTAAAACCTGTAAATAGGAAAAGGAGTCCTCAACACACAGGAAGGTGGGAGGATCCCAATCCCACCTTAAAAAAAACAAATTTAAAAAAACCCCATTTGCTTTATTCTTAGAGCTTCAAGTATATTTGCTGCCATGGCATGCTGGTTCACTGGCATTCAGCCGATTTCAAAAAATAAAGCTATCATAAAAGATACATTTTTCTGGGTCTCCAGAGACTTCAAAGAAAAAAGAAAAAAAGGGAAATATCACATCCAAGGAATATGGAGAAGTTAGTAAAGAAATGCTTTTAAAAAAAAAAAAAGCTTCAGAAAGCAGTATAGCATGGACACCAGTAATCTCTCTGGGAGCTGAAGCAAAGAAATGTCTACTAAAGAGTTCTGGAAGGAAACTGATTTTAATAAATGTGGTTTATATAGTGATTAAAATCGACTTATTCGCCTGGCTGAAGGCTACTGTGCAAAGAAATATTTTTGTCTATAATGAGGGACTGTGATTAGGTAGTCCAGGTAACAGGTACCGGGATAAACAATATCCATCCTCTAAGAGACTGTTTTAGTCGAAGGCTGTTGACATTTGATAGCTGCTCCGGGCCCAGTGTGAAATGAGCTCCTGGTTACAGTCTATTTCTAGCCCTCTGTGATTGTTTACAAAGTCCCGGTATCGCTGTGGCATCTGAATGCCAGGCAAAGTTTAAAGCGCACTAAGAATGGCCAGGGAACAGCCAGTTCCGTTCTCTGCCCTGCCTCGCTTCAGCAGTAATTCAAGCTTCAAGTTACCAGCGCAAGTGCATCCAAATAGATTAGTTCGATGCACTCCACTATAAACGTAATTGTCCCAGAAAAACCTCCAGGCACTGCTGTTGCCCGAACTATGTGATGAAGATTTTTAAAAAAAAAAATAAAAAAAATCTAAAAATCTTAGATCTAAATCTAGAAATCTACAACATTATAGGAAAAAAAGGCCTCCAACAACTTCATATGCTGTATGAAGGAAATAGAGCTAATGGACCAGAAAGATGGGTTTATCCGTTGACATCTGTTTAGGCTGTTCATCCTATATACGTATCCGACACAACTAAGCTCTGTAAGAACACGTCTTCATTAGTGTGTTTTCCCCACAGGTCAAAGTCCAAGAGCTTACCCAAGGTAACTTCATATTCATTCTTTATAGCTGACAGCAAGGGTTTGTAGGTCTTGAAGTTGTCTATGAAGAATTCAAAGATCTCTCTGTAGGGCTGAGAGAAGAAAGAGAGCTTGAGAAAACATTCAGTGGCACGATTTCCAGAATTCAGAGATAGCTGCTTTGTCCAACACAAATGGCACGCAATGACAGTGAGAATAAGTATAAAAATACTGCTGCCACGTTTTATTTTGTCTCTCCACCTTTGGTTCGCCGTCCCAAATACCTCATATGAAGGCGGAGTTCTCTCCCCTGTTGATAGGCACCGCAGCATGAGGGAGAGCAAACAAAGATTGCAGCGGCAAAAGAGAAGCTTTGATCAAGTCTGTCAGGGCACAGCTCCAAAATATGATACTGTTCAGACGGAGCAGACTAGAACTCAAGGATGTAACAATATGGGTGTTAAAGATGGGTAACAACGTCATATTGCTGCTCCTGTTGCCTATTTTGTTAAGTGAAATGGCAAGCTCTGCAGAGCAGAGAGTCTCTCTGCAGTTGTCCTCCTCAGCGGAACAAAACTGGTTCAGAGAGGACACTCAAACTCCCATGGGGAATCTGGTCCATGGGAAGACTTCACTAGCAATAAGGAATGTTCTCACTGAGTGTACCTCGCTATTAAATACAATCGAATATGTCATGTAAGAAAGACAGTAAAAATATTTTCAAAGCGGAAACGCATTTATGAAACCTCTATATTCTCTTGCCATTAGTCACTCTGTTTCCCTCCAGTCTCTTCCATCTACCGCTTTCTTTCTCCATCACTACATGATTCCTTTGGGAATGAGAATTTGAATTCATTTGTGCAGAGAAAATCAAATCCAAACTTCCCACATTCTGCTCTAATTGCAGGATGTTACAAAAACAGGAGTACCACTCCTACTCTATCTGCACTTTAGATTAAAGTGGTGGTTCTCAGTGTCTCCATGAAGTGGGTCCTCAACACTCACAACAACCCCCCCGAGGATCAGACCCATTGGGAATTAAGAATTTTGGGGATCCTGATTAGGCTCAGGCAAGAGCTAGATGACAAAGCCCTTTCTTGTCACATGCAGAAGCCTAACTTCAGAAATGAGAGGTTTTGCAGTGAAAATTTGGGAACCTACACACTTGCTGGTTTATGGGTTTACACAGGAACCTTCACGAGTTTAGTGACTAAATTCTGTTTCACATCCGTTTTAGGTTACTGTGTCTTTTTGAAGACTTGGGCTTTGATTTGAAAATGGAAACTGTCATAGAAGATGTGAAGTACACAAGAAGATGTGAACAACCCAAACAACAGGTAAACCCAACATGGAAACAACAACCCAACATACAAATGACTCGCTTCTGTGCAGGTCCTCTAACGTGAGCTGCAAACCCGCTACCCATAGGTGCCTACTCTTCTCATCTATTTTTTCCTTTGGATGGTCAATTTAAGTGATCCATCTCAGCAGGTAGTCTCAAGTCAAGAGAACCTTGTATCAGACCTGTAACTTCAGTTCTTGAGAGTTCTTTTTAGTCAGATCAAGGGACTGCAGCTCTCTCCTTAAGTAGGACTCCAGTTGCTCCAAGTATCGTGGCTTTGGAACGGTGAGAAGGGCCTGTTTATTGCTGCGGAGACACAGGAAAAGAACGGACGCATGGAATTTCGTGTCTCATACATAAGAATGAACTCATAATCAAAGATCCTCATTTTCTTCCTACTGCCCACTGCTTCACTGCTTCACAGCAGAACTTTTTTTTTTTACTGTAGTACATATATATTCTGTCAAAGTATACGATGGATGATTTAAAATTCCTTGGTGGAGTAGGAATCTATTCAAGACATCATGCTATTACTACTCTTCAGCTTAAGAACTTTGTAATGCTTTTTGGTATAAAATGGCAGGCAAGTGGGTTCTCTGTGGCAGAAAAGAATAAGTGCTAATTACGTTATTTGAAATGGGTTAAGGAAAACAGCCATTTGAAAAGAGACCTGGTAACATACTACATCTCTTGAGGTTCTAGGTTTCTTAGGAGGTTCTAGGCCAAATGTCCCTTTGCTGGATGTTATCACACATATTTCGTATTAAAACCAGCTAGAATTAAACCCCCAAAATGCAACTATGCTTATTATATCATTCACAACTGTGTCCTGCACTCTGTTAGAGCCCCGAGTTGCACCAACAGGCTCTGCAAGCTCTTCCCCTACCCCCGGGGGTCTGGGTGCCTGCGGCTCCGGGGGAGCTGGGACCCCACAGGGTGAGAGCAAGGCAACCAGGGACAGTGACCTGCCCAGCAGGGCACAGTGCCACAGGACTTGAACAAGAATAGCAGAGCAGGTCCCTTCATGGTAGCCAGGGTCGTCCGTAGTTCAGTGATGGTCAGGTAAGTCCACGGTGATGAGGAAGGTCCGATGGCAAGCTGGGATGTCAGGTCAGCAGGCCAGAGGCAGTGAGGTACAAGACAGACATGGCTACACCATGGCTCCGGCAAGCACCAGAGGTGAGTGAGTCTGAGTGAAGTTTTCTCGCATCTCTTTCTCACACAGCTCTTTACAGCACCCAGTCGCAGGTTACCCAGCTGTGCTGTATCAGAACCAGCCTTCAGCCCAGGCACCCAAACGCCAAGGACTGGAGAAGACCTTGCAGAGCCTGTTGGTGCACTCAGAGCCACAACAGGGTCCTATATAATGTCAGTCAATGAATCATTAAATGATAGCATTTTATGGTAATGTTTATACTAAGCATGACTCCCTATTACGTAAATACTTGGCATCTCCTGTAGTGCTACTAGTCAGAACCAACAATGTCTTCTCTGTTGTGCTGAACTCTTGTGGGGTAACCCAACATCGTTGTTCTCATTAACACTGGGAAAGGTTCTGCTCTGTAAGGTCTTAGTTTTCAAAACCTGCTCCCAGCAATCCTGGTGACTTAACCAGTAGCACAGGCTGAGCTTACCCAGACTGTCTCTCCTCTGGGGCGCAGCAGGGTTTGCGATTCCTTAGGATGGTCTGCCCAGATGCAAACGCCGGCCACGTGGACCAGTAGCCTCGAGCAGAAAGCTGAAAAGATAGAAAGGAAAAAAAAAACCAACAACCAAACCCTTTGCTGTAGCTGAGCACTACAAACTCACAACAAAGAGCCAAAATCCAGAATCAATACAGCGAAAGACAAGGGTTGTACCCTGAAACTCTTCTCAGCCAGGACTGACCACACCTAAAAAACAAGCAAACTTTTTTTATTCTTTGAAGAAATCGTCTCCCCAGACACGTACCATTTGTTAAACACCTCTGAACAACCTCCTGGTAGCTATTGTTCATGCTGCCTAGATTACATGATTGTGGGAAAGCGTTCGCATCTTTGGGTGAAAAATGGTTTCTTGGTCTACACTGAGACCACTGGCAGATAAAGCATCACACAAACAAGTCAGAATTTTGCATTAATCCAACTGAAATATGCAATGACAGCTTTGACTTAGGTCTTGTTTCTACTAGGGAGTTTCGCGGGGGGTGGGGGGTGTCCCACAGCAAGGGCACGTTGAGCCGGGTCAGCTCCTGTAGATTATGAGTTTTAAATGCAGGTTGGTGACCCTACACCCAACAGCTGAATTTGCGTCAGTGTAGAACATAACGCAGATAAGGTCTGAGGAACAGATTTAGGTCCGAGGAACGGCAAAAAAGAACGTGACAAATGAATTTTCCTTCAGAAACTGCAAGCTCTTCTGAAAGCAAAATGTTGTTAATTTTAAGAGTCTGTTCATTTCTACCTCGGCACTTTCTCAGTGTTTTGGGGGGGAAGCCAGCTATGCTGGATTGCTCTACTTTATCTTCATTATTACAACCAAATAATTAGTATATGATTGTCCAATACAAAGCCCTCCCTATTCTGTCTGTAAAATTTACAAAAAATCAATCATGGGCGAACAGGAGGGTTTGACTTTCAAAACCCAAACTTCAGACCGACCAAGCCTTGAAACAGTTAAATGTAAAGCCTCAGCAGCTTAAATGCCCTAATTTCAGTGCAAGAAGCAGGAAAATTACATTGGCGAAATAGTAAGACTCGAATTTATTGAGAGTCGAAAATCTTTTGTGCGATGAGGAAAGAGCTTACAGAATATCCCAGCTCTAGGGACAAAACAATGCTTTAAGTTCTTGTGCTAAGGTAGCACGCAGCTTGTCATAGAGGTGGCACATTCCTGTAATACAACCAAAATGCTAATGAAAAAAAAAAAAACCCAAATAAATAACATATGACTTTTATAGACCTTAAGCTCCCATTAGTTTGTTGGTATACATGTTCCTGAGATTTATTTTCTCATAATTTGGATATAGACTTTTCCCATGCTTGTTTATTTTATTTACTAAGACTGATAAATACTAGGGAGCAGATGTTCCTGTAGGATGCTCTTATCCTGTGATTAAACAGCATGCCGTTGTGTGGTTTCCTTTTTTTTTTTTTTTTNTTTTTTTTTTTTTTTTTTTTAAACTATATGGGTCAAATTCTGGCTTCAGTATTTGGCATGTATGTTCACTCAAAAAGTTTCAGCCAAGAACAACATTTATATTCCTCTCCTCTTTCCTCCACCCTTAAAAACGCAGTAGTTAATTCACAAAGATGACAGCTGAATCTGAAATTCAAGAGTTAGCAGCAACATATAGATTTTATCTTTGTATATATTAAAGAAATATTAAAATGATTAAAACATGCTTGACTTCCTAATCGTTTGGGATGGTCCCCGGCCTTCCAGCAAGATTCAAAGTTGACCAAGTTAGCTAAAGTTTGGATGTTTCATTGGAATTCTTCAACTCACCGGAGTCTTCTGTTTCTTGGACAGGATGTATTTCAGACTGTTGATACGTGTTTGGCAAGCTGGAGTCTCGGAGGAAGATTCAGTAGCGGTCCTGTGCAACGACAAGAAAGAAGCGTTTCAAAATATACAGAATTAACTAAATATACAGTGGAGATTGAGAGTCTGGCTCAGGTATATCTAAGGTAAACAGTCAGTTACGCCCGGTGGATGAAAATATCCAACAGGATAATGTAGAGGGAGGCTCTGACGGAAACACTTGCGGTAGAGCTGAACTCTGGGATTTGCTGTTTGGTAACTGGCACAACATTTGGTACTTTCCCCACTGTCCCAGTGAGAGCAACCAGGCTGAACCCTTCGGCTGGGCGAGCCCGAACGAAGTGGTCTTCTGAAGAGGAGAGATTCGAAACGGCGCTAGAAAACCTGTCACCCATGGGTCAAGAACTGGGATCTGGGGTCCCAAAAGTGCCTGCAAAGCCAGGTCCCTGGGCCGGCAGGTAGTGCCACGGCACAGATGGCCCCACAGCCAGTAGAACCAGCAAACCACAGAAAAAACATTACCAGGAACTCTCTTTCCTAGACTAGAAACTGGCACGTAGAGGTGAAAGGCCTTTTAAGAAGTAAACATACAGTTGCACGTGTATTTTAGGGAAAATTAGGCTGGTCGTGTGTTATGGTTTGAGAAAACCCACAACAATTTATTGTTGTTTA
>RSEF01000011.1:967015-1011813 GCA_003993805.1 Himantopus leucocephalus | reverse complement strand
GTGTCCCTGCCCAGGGCAGGGGGGGTGGGAACTGGATGATCTTTAAGTTCCCTTCCAACCCAAACTGTTCTGTGATTCTGAAATAGAGTGTGATTTTTAAAGAAGGGATTGACTTAATTTAAAGCACTGTAAAACTGGGTTTCAGGTGTTTAAAATCTGGAAGGTCATGCTATCAAGAGGTGAAGTGTACAAGAAAGGCAATGTTGGCCATGTTTGTGAAGATATGGTTCTATTTATTAAAGAGGTCATAGACTAAAACCTGATAAACATATATCATAGATCTCTATGGACTAAAATGCCTGTGTAAAGAAGCAAAAAACCAGTTATTCTATTCCCATCCTGTTTGGTTGGGGTGGTGACGGTGACTGAGATAAAAGCCAAGTGCAGGAAACAGTTGCTGCAGGAGACTCAACCCATGTACCTTGAAGCAATGTAACTTTGGGGTCAATTTCTGAAATAATATTTTTAGACATGGTTAATGTATACCTTTACATGAACAGGAGCCCAACAGTAACTGTTAATTTCAAAGATCAGTAACCTAAAAATATGGGAGCTTGTTAAATACAAACTGAGCAGGGCAGCTCTTTCTGTGGTTCCGGGGGATACGAAGAGAATTACAGACCATGCAAATTAACAGAAATAGAAGAAACAAAATGGGCGCGTGCATAAATATTGCAGTGAGGAAGAAGAGCCTTTGCGAAGGCTGGCCATGCCCTGTTGAACGCAGAAGTAGATGAAGGTCAGCCTGCCTGGATTTGCCAAAGCTGTTTGGCGAGGTCCGGTCTCAAATATTCTTGTGGAAGGTAAAGGGATGGTGGGATACAGTGAAGGAGCTTGTGTGGTTACGTGATGGGTTAGAAGATGAGCTGACGGGTAAGAAGCGGGGCAGAGAGATGAATGTCCCGTGCGTTCGTGTCGTGCCCTCTCTCCTCCCTGCAGCTGAGGATGCTCACCTGCGCATTTCTCCGGGGATGTGTGCTACCCCTTAATAAATGACCTGGAAGTGAAATTAATAGTAAGACGATATTTTTTTGCTGATGATACGAGGCTAACTAGAGTTGTAAAATCAAGGGCTGACTGTGGGTGATAAAAGGAAAGATGCAGTTCAGCCTGGATAGATGTAAAATGATTCTCATGGGGGGAGGATAAACAAACTTCACACAAAAAATGGTCCCAGAGCTGCCTCTTACACTGCAGGGACAAGTTCTTTGTGTCCCGATTCCATGGCAAAATCAGCTCAGTTCTCATCTGCAGTCAAAAAATAAACGGAATAATTGAGAACAGGAGGGGGAGGAAAAGAAACCGAAAGGGAGAACACCATTATACTGCTGCCTGTAATAATCGCCATGTGTTTGTGTTGTGAACGATGCCTGCGGTTCTGGTTTCCCCCTGCTCTCGAAGGAACTGGAAGTGTAGTGAGAGTATTAAGCGGTATAGATTAGCTTCCGTACGAGGAACAACGGAGTAGACTGCGAGTAGTCAACTTTGAGAGGAGACCGCGAATGAGGACTTTAAAAACCTTGCAAAAGTTAACAGGGAAATGCTATTCCTCTCTTCCGATTCTGAAAATGCAAGTACCAAGCAAAACTAGCTTGAACAGTAGTTGAATGGTGCGGCCGCAGGACGTGGCCTTTTCAAAGAGCTTACGCAGGTTCAGAAAGGGATCAGGTCAACGGGGGAAAATCTGTTGGGGTATGAAATACAGAAAGGCCGCCTTTTCCTTAGGAAATTCTGTAAAATACATGTTGGACGATGAAAGAATGTTCCGGGAAAGTACAACTGTTTGCTCTGTCCCGTGCATCCACTACCAGCCGTTCCTGGAGACAATATATTAAGCTAGATGGACATTTGTTCTCCTATACTGTATCCGCCCATATGTATTTTTTTTAGTCTCTTTTAATCACCTATATAAATATTTTTTTCTGACATATGTGTGTGTGGGGGGGGAAACCAACCCCCAAACAAATGTAGAAATGTAATTGCTGATTGTTTTCCAGTTCTTTTCATACCAATTAAGAGCTAAAGAGTAGCTGTCGTCGTATATCAGAAAGCTGTCGGTCACTAAAGCAGACTGGCATTTTATCTTGGGTTCAAGAGAAGACTAAAAAAGTCTTCTTTTCAACATTCTTACCTTAAATGATTTGTGGATTGTTATTTTTTTTTTTTTCTTTCCCCTGTATTTCTGCTGCGGGAAATCTTGTGGGTTGGCTGTTCTGTGCTTGACTGATATTTTGTTTCGTTTTTTTTTTGAAGGTACATGGGAATAGGACTTTCTGCTCAAGGGGTCAACATGAACAGGCTTCCTGGTAAGTCACTGTCAAGATGGGGTTTGGCTTACCAAATCTGCGGTAAACTCTGTGATAAATGTTCATTTGAAATAAAGATTTTAATTTATGTGTATGACTTAATGAATGTGTGTTTCTATTAATAAAATGTCATGACTGTAAGTGTCTTACATCTGGAAGTTTCGAACTATTGAGTGGTATCCTCAACTGAGTTACTGGTATTGTTAATGTATCCATGATGACTTTAGCAGAAGATAGAAATTAATATTAAACTGAGGAGTGAGATGATGAACTTTCAGGCACGCAAGCTCTTCTTTGCGTCTGAAAAATAAGTAGTAAAGCAATTTGACATTTAATCTGTATGTCCCACTTGACAAATGTACATGAAAGAATCTGAAAATGACAGGAAAATTGGCCCGTCACGTTGTCTCTCCTCTCTTCTTTCCCTCTTCCCGCTGAAAAACTAGAAAAGTGGGATAGAGTGGTATTTCCAGTTAATATTGTTGCTTCCTTTTGTCTGAAATGTTTGGGTTTAGGTTAGCCTCTAAGTTGGTTAAGTAGCTTCTTTTTGAAAATAAATAACCAGCAATATTTTTTTTTTTTTAATTTTTAGTTAATACATTGGATATTGTTGACTTCTAGATTTGGATCAACATAGTGACTTCTGTAGCAGGAATTCTTTCAGCTGGGTTTGAAACGAGAAGCTTTCTGTGCTTGGTAGAAAGTAAATGTTCTTCGAGTGCGTGAGTGACAGCTGGTTCCCAGTCGTGGTTTGGTTTGGGGTTTTTTTTGGTCTTGAGAGTGGTTTACTTCTGGTGGAGTTGTTTTAAAGGTGAAACGTGTGTTCAGCCCTTATTATGCATCTTGGTATCTCCGAAGGAGAATGTTTTGTGAACGTCCTAACAAAAAGAAGAGCTTCCGTAGGGGTTGTGCTAAGGCCCTCGTGAATTCACTTCTCGGTGAGGATTTTCCTTTCATCTTCACTGGGAACTGTTCAGAGAGTGGAACATGCTCGGTTTTTTCGTTATAACCTCCAATTGAAAATGTTGCCGCGTTGGAGCAAAATCCCTGACTGTTCTATTAGCAAAATATGTGATTCTGTAATATGTGATTCTGTAATATGTGATTCTCATAAATTTCTGCAATGTATAGTTCTACTGCTGTGTTTCTGAAATTCTGCCGAGACTGTAGTTGGAGTCTCAGCAAGCAGATGAAAAGGAGACGGAGCCAGCCGGGATACTTGGATGATTTCGGGGAATAGCCGGTTTTCTGGTGCCCATTCTTTTAATTGTAAATCTGCTGCTGAATTTCGCAGTGGCACATCTGCCTTGTCTTGTTACTGAAGAGAAGCACGGAGATCTTGGAATGCCTGAGGGAGCATTTGGGACCTTTTGTGTTGATAAGAAGAAATTTGGAATCGTAGGCTAATTGCATTAGTTAATGAGTCCAATTAAAATTTCACTAGTGAAACAGTAAGCGTTGTTGTCTTAGTGACAAATGTCAGTGTGGCGTGCGGGCCGTTCATAAATCACAACCGTGGTTCACAGTTGCAGGCAGACTTTCCTTTTCCAGGTACCGCTTTGATCACGTTTGATCAACCTTGAGAGCCTTCTTTTGGCCACTCTCAGAGGCGAGACCTGTTGGTCTGACTGGGACACAACCTTCCTTGCATTTGTCTTTCTTTGGTAATTTCAGACCTGCCCAGAGAGCTTGAGGAACCTCTAACTTTGGAGATATTTAGGACTCAGCGGGACATGGCCTTGACCAACCTGATCTAATTACACCTCCTTTGAGCAGCGGTTGGACTGGGTGACTTCTGGAGGTCCCTTCCCTCTTCAGATATTCTACACTTCTATGATAACTCTGTTTTTGGGAGAATGGTTTCAGTGACACCCATGTTTTAAAGAATTTGCATCTTACTGCAAACTGTATTTGTTAATAATTGTTATGACAACAACAGCATATACACATCGGAGAGAGAGTTAAGGTCACGGGGCTTCATCTGCTCGGAACGAGACCAGGGAAGGCAGGACACCGCCAGTTTTCTCAGGTGATACTTGGTTGCACAAAGGTAGGGAATGTCTAGATCAAGATGATCTGGTGTAAACAGGTATAGAAGTCTCGGTTTTCATACTCCTCCTCCCTCTGCCCTCCCTCCCCCCCTAGTCCTCCTGACCCAAGTGGGTTGTGTGCGTGTACAAGGTGAAGCATGAGTCTAGTTCCATCATCTCTTCCCATCCCTTCCCCTGCTTGGCTCCTTGGAAGAGGAGTTATTTGGCTATTAAGGGAGTTAATGTTCCGTTCAAGAAATGACGCTCCGGCTCGTGCAATGGAAAGGTGGGTGGGATTGTCTTGTAGGCTTGGCCTGTAGACTGCTGCTTGGATTATGCTTAACCTAGGAGTCTCCGGGGATTATAACACACACACACACACACACAAAAAAACCCCACGGTTGAATACTAACCTGAGATGATATGTACTGAATGCCGTAGGTGTGCTGTCCTGAAATTGAATGGCCAACATAATTTATTTTTTTTTTCCCTTTAGAGACTAAAAATTAGCCAAAGCACTTCGGATAAATGGCTTTAAAGCCCGAGAGCTACATGAGCAGTGTCTTGTGGCCACTTCGAAGCAAAGTGCCTGTTACTTCTAGAGTGTATGTGGCGAATGTGGAATTCTTTTCTCTGAGTGAAATAAAACATGAAGTGAACTTGAGACTTCAGATAGCCCCTATTTAGCAATGAATTGTACAAATTTGATCCCATGAACCTGTTGTTTGTTTGATCACATGCAGATGATGCTGCCAAGAGTGATTCTGCGGGCACAGTTAGGTCGATCTCCCATCGTCTGTGTAAAATGAACCGCATGGCTCTGTATTACAGCTCACTAATTATCTTCCTGGCTTTTGGAGAATGAGTCTGATTTTTTTTTTTCTTTTTTCAGTATATTGCTCAAGTAACTGAAGTGAGAAACATGTATCAGGCTTAACCGTTATCAGGTCCTTCGCAGCGCAGAGTAAGTGAGAGCTCACAAAGAAGTGACAGACTTTGGAGTCTTGACTTGGCTTCATGTCAAAGTGTAATTTTAACTTTTTGTGACCTGAAACCCTGCCAGTTTTGTCTTCTTAGACCCTTTCTAAGTCGCTTCTGCTTCAACAGAGCAGTTTTCGCGCAGTGTGTTGGCAGGGCAGCGCGTGACTCGCTGCAAGTAGTGGTTTGGGAGCCCAAAGCCTGGTGTGGGAGCCAAAGTTGGTCCCTTTTTTTGTTCCCAATTTCAGTGGGGATCCTTGGCACCCTGACAGCCCTCATTCAAAGAATAATTTTGCTGCTGGGTTCTGTCTCAGACTCCTTCCCCCCCACCCCGAGAACAAACACTTTGGCCGTATCCAGTTCCAAGTCAGGACATTCGTGCTTTATGCCAAATTTATTTTGGCTTCAGCCCAGCTCTGCGCTGGTGGGGGTAACGCTGAGCTTTCTCTGAAGGTTGGAAGCGTGGTTGGAGCAACCTGAGCGTTTCCTTAAACTATCCCTCTCTGCCTTGCGAACAGGACTGCTTTTACAGAGGGGGTGCCCTGTCCCTGGCTGACTGGAGCTTTCTGTGGGCTGAGCTTTGAAATTCGATCAGCAGCTCCGAAATTATTGTGGGATTTTCATCGAAGTGCCAACTTTTGTGACCCTGACATATCTTGATTTTTTTTTTAATTATTATTATTATTTTTTTAAGCTTTTAAAAGACATTTAGAACACTTACTAATAAACGTGCTGCTTCAAACTAGTGGCTTTTATTGCAACATCTGCTCACTTCTTTCCCCCCATACAACTTTTTTTCCACGTGTGCTCAGCATTTTGGTATCTGAGGATGAGATTACGTGTTACAGCTGAACTGATCTAACTCACTGTCATCAAAGGAGAGAAACCTGACCCTTCCTCCCCCCCCACCTACAGCTGCACAGTCCCTCTTCTTCCCTTGTGCAAGCCCCTGGCTCTGGGGCTCGTCACCTCCTTGGCCACACCAGGTTTCAGTCCTGGCAGGAACCGGCTGCTTTTCTGCTGTGTGGGCTGGTTCCTTCAGAACTCATGGAGCAACGCTCTTACCTTTGCATCCTGAACGTAACACCTGAAATGTCTTTTTNTTTTTTTTTTTTTTTTTTTTTTAAATAATTATTTAGCCTTCAATCCAGTAAGTTTTTCTGACCCCATCTGAAAACGTGTTGGAGGTTTGCTACAGGTTTCACCCAACCTTCGTAAAAGGGAGAAGAGAGGCGTTCCCGCCTTTAATATGGATGAGATGTGCACGCAGGAGATGATTCTTCCCTGCGTGTGGTGTTCTGCGTTGGTTCAAGTCCTTCCTGCTGCTGAGAGATAACGTTTCATTTGTTCTAGCTCTGTGAGGGTAACCCAGCAGGAACGTACAGCCAGGCGGAGAGGGAAGGAGGGATGATTCTCTACGGTAGCAGCAAGGTCTTAATTCAGCCTAAAATGTTGTGAAACCGTACCCTTAGGCATACCCTGCTTCAGTTTCTGAAACACCGTAGATAGGATCTGTCCAATCACTTTTGGAGACTTTAAACACCCTCTGGTTAATAACTGACCTGCCCTGCTGTGCAGCATTGCCCGCGTGAAAGGCAGTGCCAGCTTTCACTCGCCGTTGTTTTGTTTCGTGAAACTTTGATTATTTTTTCACCTTACTTTTCAAATGAAAAGACACTGCTTGGCTTATTCCCTGTCTGCCTGCTTCAAACTCCGTATTAAAAGAACACGCTTTCAAACTCAAGGATGTTTTATAAACTTGAATTAGACACCGGCTTCGTATTGGGGTTTGGCTTCTGGGACTGTAATGCCTTAAGCCGGGACAGCAAAACCAGAAACGGTTTGTCCAACTATCCTGTGTCTTTGTTCAGCAAAGTGTGAGTGATCTGTTTCTGTAGATAATGTAGATAAAATAAAAATGAGCACTGGGAATCAAGACTTCCCCGTGCTGCCCTCCTCTGTGAAAGCCATCCATCCTCCTCCATAAGCCACCGACGTGATGAACGGGCTCTCCGTTTTAGCTTTGTTTGGAGGTCCCTTGCTGTCCTTCGCATTCTCCGCTTGCTGATAGGTTTCTGTTGACATTTATAGACAGGACTTTATTTCTTCTCAGGTTATCTTGCATGTTATCAGAGGAGATTCACGCAGGGGAGCCAAGGCTATTGAGGAAATCTGTCTTTCTGTTCCTTCCTTTGAGAGGAAAAAGGTACTGGTTTCTCCCCTAGGAATGCTCACAAGGGTTTTTCAGGTGGGTGTGCTCCCTTTGGGGGGCGACCAGAGAAGAGAGGCTGGATAGATGATGTATTGTAGGAACCAGTGAGAAACTAAAGGGACTGGGCTTGTTCAGCCTGGAGAAGAAGAAGCAGAGAAGGGATGTGGTAGCAACCTTTCACTGTCTGAAGGAGCTTGCAGAGAATATGGACTCAGACTCTTCTTAGAGGTGCACAGTACGAGGAAGAGAGGCAACGGGCACTAGTTGCGATGTATAAAATTCTCATGGGAAATAAAATGTTATTCCCCATCAGAGTTGGTGATGGATTACTAGAGAGGCTCTGCCCTCAGAGATTTTCAAACCTCAGTTGGCTGAGGCTCTAGGCAACCTGATCTAACTCTGAAGTTAACCCTGCTATGAGTGGGGAAGTCTGGCTGGAGACCTCCAGATGTTCCTTTTAGCCAGTTCTGGGTTNGGTTTTTTTTTTTTTTTTTTTTTCCTGTCATTGCCAGGGGGTCTTTCTACTTCAGTTGTGTTTAAAGAACTTCATTTCCATGTATCAGCTTCTGCTTTCGGTTGTCACTTTCTGTGACTCCAATGACAAACGAAGGACCTGTGCTAAAGGATTTAGTCCCAATGGTAAATAGAATAATTATAGAAGATGAGACCTCACCAAATCATCTGATCTAAAGTTAATTCAATTATGCATCAGTCCTGTCTGACAGGTGTGTGTCTAAACCAGTCTTTCATTATCTTTCTGGCAACTTCTTCCAACACTGTCCTTGTGTTGGAAACTTTTCCTGATGACAAAGCTGAATATCCCATGTAGTCTAAGTCTGTTGCTCTCGGATCGTGTGGAAGTGGAGAATAATTAATTTCCTTCCTCTTTGTAGCTGTATGCGTGAAGACCTCCATCACTGCTTTGTGGTCTTCTCTGTAGACCAAACATCTCTCTGTTTGTCATATTTTCTTGATTTGGGACAACTCTTGTTGACCTTTTCTGAACTCCGTCCGCTGGTTGCATCACGAGCACCAGTATCTTACTCCCTATAGTAAAAGAAAACATTAAAATTCGGAGCAAGTGCAGGAAGCGTCTCTTAGCCCACGCTGCAAACAAGGGCGATGGAAGATCCTTGCCAAGCTTTCATGATCTCTAAGGCTTAAGCAGAAAGGGGAGGGGAGAAGCTCGATGGTTAACTGGGAGAAGGGCCTTCCCCCTTGGCCTCTGGAGCAGCCGGCAAAAGCCCTGAAGTATGGGATTAAATATATGAACAGTATCTGGCAAATGAGTAGCGATTCAGTCTGCTTTCAAATCCTCCTGGCTAACGCAGCATTTTGGACACCCAGCTTCATTTTTCTATCGTTAGAAGTAATTTCTATTAAGTTTGTTTAACTATTTATGGAGCTGATCAAGCTCTGTCTTAAAATACCTTCTGATATTTGTCCTGCTGCAAAGCTCTTGAGCACTGTCCTTAAAAATAATTGCCCAAAATGGCACGTGGGTTTTCCATACGGCGTCTTACTAAAGTCTTGTACGATGATGCTCGCACTTCCTTGTCTCGTTAGTAAATATACCTCAGATGTCACTTTTCTTCTACTCTACCTGCTGCGTTGAGGAAATAGACCGAATCAAAGGTTTGCTTTTAGTTTAGACGCAATTTTAATTACATAGTCTATCCTTATTGCAACTTGTTGACACATTAGGAAGGCAGACGGGTGAAAAAAAGGACGAGAAAGCGGTGGCAGTCCAAGCTGCTGCCAGTGTAGACTCCGTGTGTCAAGGCTGAGCGAGCAGACATCAGGCTACGGGCAAGCTGCCTGTTGTGCTCGGCGCACGTCAGGTTGAAGTAAAGCTACTCATGGTCGATGCCTCCGGAGCATGTAGGGAACCTTGGAGCACCATGGAAAAACCTGAATTCTGTTCCTCCCCTCCGTTATTATCCATAGGGAAGGCTTAATGCTGTAAAGAAGCACGGAGACGTTCAATTTATCTCCCCCTCCATCCCTGTTTTGTTCTTAGTGTTGCTGTGGCTCTTCTTGGAGACCTTGAGACCATTGAGGTTTCTAGTTAAACCACTCAAATTATTTAAGAATGGCTGAAGGAAGCCTTGTTATTTCTTAGAAGGGGTCTGAGTGCTTGCTTGCGTCTGATCATTGCTTATAGTCCCCTTTTTCTTGCCTGTTTTCCTTGTATTTTCTACTTGCGCTTTGTTGGGCCCTCTTCAGGACTGAAGCGCCGTGGAAACCTTTGAGTACTACTTAATCGAGTTTTGGGATAAAAGTCATTACTTGAGTAATTTAATCAAAGTGGTATCAAAATGTATACTTGGTTCAACATTTAATACTTTTTACGGTAATTTGGAGCTGTTAATGTTACTTCTGCTAGATCGGTAATGGCAATACCGTCTATACCATGTCCCGCTGGAGTTACTTGATGAAGAGTTAGTAGATAACCCAACTCTGCTTGCCGCTCTATGTTTAAACCTTTCCCTTTGGAAATCCTCCTCCAGGAGGAGATTTGACTTGTCAAGAATTCTGTTTTATTTATGCAGTAAGTATAACCCGGATTGAATAGTACCCAGATCTTCATTCCAGTGTGTGATTTGCATAGATAACTGTAGTACCCATAAGGAATTTCATGAAGACTTCACTTATTTAGTACCTGCGTAAACTATAGAGGATGATGATTAATTTTTGTATGTCAGGTTAAGGAAAATATAGGGTTGATACTGATTTTTTTTTTTTTTAAATAAATAATAAATAGATGTGCATTCCCCAAAACTGCTTATGGGAACACCTCCAGGACTTAGTTATCCGTGCGGTCCTTTAGCTGGCCGTGCCGGTTCCTATCCACAAAGTTGCTTACGCTGCTGGTACCCTCTCATTTATCCTAGCAAACCAGTTTGTGGGGCTGCATGTGAACTGGGTCACGTAATTGTGTTAATAATAAGGGGGGGGGGGGGNGGGGGGGGGGGGGCACTGCTTGATTTTGGGGTTGTTATTAGCTTGGATCTGTTCTGTGGCCCAGTTGATCACGCAGGTAGTGCGGGTTGAAACAACACCTCTGTGAAACTTTATTCTACAGAAACGTGTGGGTAGCAGTGGTCTGAAATTAATTTTGATAGAAATAAATATTGCTCCCACCTAAGATAGATGCTGAAAAGCTTAATTAGAGGCTGAGCATAGCCTCCAATTAAGTTAGCCACTGGTCATGGAGACTTTTTCTGAAAGAGCATGGGTTGAAGCTAGATTGGCGGGCCGCGTCTCTTTAATTTCTCATCTGTCTGTGCCACTTTTCAGGTTTTCTGAAGATGATGGCTGGATATCTTCATTCTGGTGATTAGTAAGATGGTATTTGGACTTGATTTTCTTTTTTTTATGTGTGCTGAGCTTTGTTTTATTCAGTCACGTGAAAACAGATGTCAATGAAAGCATATGCTTGTTTTGCTGTTACCTATCCGGTGCTTTATAGTCCAAATGAGCGAGGGACCAAGGGTTTGTGACGCCACTGAGCTCAGCAGGGCTATTAGCTGTTATTGGGAGGGCTGCGTGCTAGTAGTGGTGGTGCAGCCTTCGTTAGTGTCTGCAGAATTACGGGTAGAGCACCTTCTGTCTCGGTGTGGTGGGTGCTGCTCCGGCTATGGAAGGGTGTCACAAGGAAACATCAAACGTAGGGAATGGAGGAGAATCCTGTCTTGGGAAACTTCTGGGTCAAATGCCTTCTGGCTGTGGCTGATCCGGTGCTGATATGCTAAAGAGGCCGTGATGTGTATGTGCTTGCCGTGGCTATTAATGCCCTAGAGTACGATGGGATGAGGGCATCTACAGAAATTGTCTTGGTGGCAGTGAAGGAAGTTATCTGAAATTAAAGGACGGGGACTTCTCGCAAGGAATGTCTATTGTGGAGGAGTTCAGTGTTTTGAAGCAGACGCCCCCAGAAGTTCATTCGCAATGAATCGAGGGGAATTCTGTTAATCACTCCAAAATACGGAGAGACTTGAAAGATCAAAGGAGAGAGAGGGCCTCTGACCTGCGGTGGCTGCGGGAGGAGGGCTGCCATCCCACCACCGCTGGCTCTGCCTCCCTGGGCTGAGCAAACCCTACGCACGTATTTTGAGCAAGACGCAGTGGAGCAGCTAAGGAAAGTGTCCCGTTGTTTAAACGCAGGTTACTCGGGAGCGGTTAGCAATGCCAAAAATCTCAGGTTCAGTAGGAGCTGAGGGGGAAAAGCAGCCTGAGAGCTGCTCCAAAAACTTCACTCGGGTAGCCTGGTTGCTGCCGACTTAACTAGGTTTTGACCTGAAAAAGTAATTTGTATCTGTCTTCAACATCCTAAGAGGTTATGGGTATGTTTAGAAATGGCAGGTTTTGGTGCTGCATAATGGAAGAAATGAGAGCGAGGTGGGTCAGTGTGTTGGTTCGGCTCCGGAGTTGTGCAGAACGCGTTTTTAGAGGGATTCCTCAGCACTCGGGAGCTCAGCTGGATAGGTGGAAATTACCATGGAGCTTAGAACTGTGGTGGACAATAAACACACACTGCCAAGAAAAAGATACGCAGTACAATAGATTTCAGATTTCTGGCCTGTGTAAGTCGGAGCCTTTTGGATTTGTCTACGAATCTCTTTATTTTTGGAAGTGGGGTGTATTTTTGAAGTGATTCTCCTGGTCGTCACCACTTGCTCTACTTTGATTTACCTCTTCAGTTGCGCTACCCTTGTTTCTTCTGAACCAAACTGGAAGATGCGCTCCGGGATCACAGTTAGTGCACTCCAGCTGCTAATAACTATTCAGTCCACAAGTAATACAAGGTACCTATCCCCATTTAAAAAAAAAAAATAGTTTAAAAGTCTCATACATGGAGAAGTAGCGTCCTGAGACTGGATGAAACTGGTTCTTTCGTTCTCCAGATCTGCTCTTATTGTGCTCCACTATGTGCTATTTTCAGAATAGCTTTCAATTACTGTTATTTTATTTTTTTAAATCTAGGTCCAAATGAAGGTCATGCTAGAGAAATGGATGAGAAATTCGGGCTTCTTCTAGTAAAACAAAAGGCTTTCCTTTGAACTTAAGTTTTTTTAGTTTTTTTAGTATTTTTAGTGTCATTATTTTTCCCATATGGAATCAATGTCGTGTGTTCAGTGTATGTAAAATTTCATCATCGGAAAGTAATCTGAGAAATACTCATTTTCCGTTTATTCTGGGCATCTGTGGTTCATTTATATTGTTTCTTTTTTTGTCTTCACTCTCAGTTCTATGTGTTTGCGGTGCCTGACCAAATTTTAAATGCACCGTGGGTGCACTGCTGCATCTATGTTAAAAGAATCATGATCTCTGACTTCCTCTGGTATTACTTAATTCACCCTCATCTTGTTTTCTCTTCCTGCTTCGACGCACTGCAGATCAGTAAACACCCTTTAAAAAGGTTGTTCTTTCTCAAAATTGTATGATCTTTATTAAAAGAAAAAAAAAAAAATCCTCCATATCTTTGTGAATCTTGTGTTTTGATTGACGTGGCCACTACCAACCAAGTTCTGCCGAGCTCCGCTTAACTGCTCAGTCGTCTTGTCCTCATCCCACGTAAGCTTTCGCACTTTCCAGTCAGTTTGCTCTGATCCTAGCTTGGGTTTTGAGATCACCTGAACTTGTATGAAAATTCCAGCTTGAATATTGAAGTGGATTTGATTCATTTGCTATGAATTCAATTCGTATCCCATCTTCAGCTCCTTGAAGAACTGGAAATGCATTCTTCCACGTTCTTCCATTTTTCACTTGTTAATCGTGGGCTTTCTGACAAAGTTTGCATTTGCATGGTCTAAATTTTGGAGACATCCAAAGTTAAAACGTACCAGTATATGATTAAAAGAATTAACTGGGTGTACTGTGTGTGGGTGCATTGTGATACGGGAGGGGCAGGTTGTGGCCAAGGATGGCTGTGATGGTTTTGTTATAAAATACACGTTGAGTTATGCGAATTGGTATTTTAGATCAAGATTGTGGTGTCACGGTGTTTGAATAAAACCTGAATTCAGGTCAGCCGTTCTTTTAAAATGCGTATATTCTCTTGAAATCAGTAGTTTGCAAGATTTTTGGTCTTGAGGAGCGTGGTAGCATTTTACCTTCCCTGCCGCTTCTTTGTCTGAGCAGGGTGTCTTGCATGTGGCCGGCCCCTTCTGGGGACATACCTTTTGTGGCAAAGGTGGTCAGCTCATAGTCAGCGCTGGAAAAAGACCTTGATGTCTACAGCATCTGCAGAAGGGAAGTTGTCAGGGCACGGAGGAGCCCAGCTGAGGAAGCTTGAGCTATCTTGTTGGGGAGATCCTTAACCAACCTTCGCTATGAACATGCTGTGCGGGAATTGCAAGAAATGCACAAATTTGTATTGTAGTTTATGTTCCGTCCCCTTCTTCTTCCCAACGGGTCTTGTTTGGGGGAGTCGTGGTGCCGGAGTGTGGTGTGTAGGATCATAGAGGATGGACCCGCACAGCTTTTCTAAGCTGTCGAGAATCAGCAAAACACGAAATGCTGAACTGGCAGCTATATTTGTACCTGGAAGCATGTGCAATTTCTTTCTTTATTACCCTCACGGCTGCCAAAGCCTCCAGCCCCAATGCACTCGTTAGGTGTGCCTCCCCTAATTAGGTTATCTTGCCCATAGCTGGATACAACTTGTTTAGGTGGGACACGTTCTAAAACATGAGCCTTCTGCAGAGAGCTGATACTGGGCCAGTTGGCATGGCGTGGAGGAGTTGGACAGCTATCTTAAGCACACTGCAATGACACTCGCTGAAGAGCGACAGCGGAGTGGTGATGATGGAGTCCTCGAGTGAGGTCAGACCTGACACTCCTCAAATGTGGCCAGACCCGACGCTCTCTATCAGATGTGTCCAGAGCTGGAGAGTAACAAAACCAGCTCCTGAACCATCGAATTGGGGTGAACAACCTTCTGAATTTAGGTTAAATTTAATCTCATGTTTAATTTATGGCTATTTATGTGAAAATTAGGATTCTATAAAGTAAAAGTTACTGCCTTTTTCCTCTTCAGTTCCTGTGTTTGCCTGTATTGATTGTGATTGCCCTGTCTGCAGCCAGAAAAACTGCTGCCAGCCACTTGCTCGGGTTTTTAGGGAGGTGTTGTTTTTCTTTTCTTTTTTTTTTTTCCTTTTTTTCCTTTTTCTTTTTCTTTTGGTCTTTTTAATTAGACTAGCTTTTGGGCACACGGGCTTCAGGTTTGAATGGAGGAGGCGGATCGAAAGCTGAGCTTTCAGTAACCGGGCTTCACCCAGGAATAATTGGGAAAGTGCTTAGCCACATCATTCAAGCTGAACAAAACCATGGATCAGCCTTAAAATAAGTCAGTAACCTTGGCCTTGGAAGATTAACCAAAGAAAGTGTTTCCACTGGCTTTAAAGTGCTCAGGCATCAACGTGGATGAGTAAAAAGTGACTCTTACTCAGGGGTTCTGGCTGTCCTGCACTTTTCCATGGCCTGATTTCCGTGCCGTAACTCTTTTGGAGGTGGGCTGGCTCCTCGTAGAGGTTCTGCACTCTTTCCTCATGCAACGTGTTCCCAGAAATGTGCGATGCTGGTTCACTGGAGCCCGCCTTTGCGTGGAGCTCTCTGTCATCCGGTAGGTTGTGTTGGTTTTGTGCCATGTGAAAACAAGAGTTTCCAAAGCGGAGCGGAGGCGGCGTTGCACGGTGGGGTTTGGGATTTGGCCTTCACCGATACCACAGGTTGCATCTCCAGCTGTAGCACAGATTATGGACGATCCAGGTAATCTTAATGACGGTCAAGAGCTGGTTAGCCATTCAGAGACAGCAGTTTAGCTGTCAACAAGAGTTATCATCAGCACTGCTCATTTTTCAGATGAAAAAAATTCTTTATAGTGACTGTACCTATTATTTGAGCCTTTCAGATAAAAGGTAACATCATCACAAAGCTAATTTCACTGCAGCTCGAACTGATGGATAGCAGCTGTTTTTACCGATGGATAAATACGATCTTCTTCAGAAAACCCTGTTGCTTTACCTTAATAGATGTGGAAAGTATTTAAGGAACCTCAGTTTAGAATCTACAGGGCCTCGTTGCAACCCCCTAACATCATGAGATGGGCTTCTTCTGGAAGACTTCTCTCTCCATAAGGCCTTGTGTTTATGGAAGTAATTTCTTGATCATAATTTTCTTACCTCATTAAATACCATTTAAGGGATTGTTTTTAATAGTAGCTGGACGCTAGCCCCCCTGCATTCCGCAGGGAGCTCTGACATCGCTTTTGGCCGAGTCATTTAACTGCTCTGCCTCAGTGTCTCTGTAAAATGGCTTTTGCCCGTTACATTGCAAGATTTTTCTGAAAGAGTCTTAATATTTATAAAGGTATTCTTGCCCGTCAGCTAAAAGTTGAAAAGTTTGCCTGTGAATGAAAATGTGAATTAATACGATGAGGTTTGCAGCCTGTGCGCGTGGTAAGCTTTGGCATCCAACTTGGTCTTTGCCCCTGCCACTTAATAGATAAATGGCAAAACTCCGCATTTGACTTTTATGGGGTTTTTTTTATCCCTGTCCTACCTTGTTTTGCAGCCCTGCACTTCTCCCCACCCGCTCCGGCCTGCTGTGTCGGGGAATAGAATAGATAGAATCGTACGGTGCTGGCGTGATGATGCTAGAGAGCTTTTTGAGCCTTGCCTTTCTAGGTAGAACCAACCTGGTTTGTAGTTGTGCTTTAACAATGCTGTGCTCTTTACAGGACTATAAATGTAGCTTGTCTTGACCTCTCCGGCATAGGAAAGACCACGTCACGTTCTGACGCTGGCAGAAGATGGCCCGTCAAGCTTGTAAGTTAGGAGGGCTTGCCATCTTTGTTCTGTCAAGGAAGTGGGATTTTTATCTTGATTACTGTATTCTGCGGTGAGGTGCGTCATAAATAATAGAGAGCTGGATTCATTAACAAATCTCTGGGGCAGGTGGAACAGACCGTTCCTGTTGAGAAGGTATTGCCCGCGCTGCAGCCTTCCAGAGCCTTCTGGTTTTGTTTTTTTCTCTTTATGAGTCAATGGGTAGCGTCATTTTATATAATTAAGTTTACACTGTGGTTTGATGTTGTTTTGAAGCCTAGTTAACGTGCAGTAGCTGTCAAATGGTAGGAGTTGCTGATCTGGTCTAAAAATCACCATGCTGGAACAATATTGTTAAAAAGGAAATTTTCCAGTGTTACTTTCTGCTTCTCAGTGGCTCAGGCAATGCGTGTTAGCACCCACGTTCTGCTGGATCTCCCAAATTCTTGCAGGCCTTTTTAACTGTCTTTTTTTGGAGTCTTTTTGATCTTTGGGTCACAGTGTCCTTTTGTTCCTGCTCTCTGTTAATATGAGAGAGAAGCTGCGAGGGCTGGAGCCCCTCTGCTGGGAGGACAGGCTGGGAGAGTTGGGGGTGTTCAGCCTGGAGAAGAGAATGCTCCAGGGAGACCTCAGAGCCCCTTCCAGTGCCTAAAGGGGCTCCAGGAAAGCTGGGGAGGGACTCTGGATCAGGGAGGGGAACCATAGGACGGGGGGAATGGCTTCCAACTGGAAGAAGGTAGATTTAGATGAGATATTAGGAAGAAATTCTTCCCTGTGAGGGTGGTGAGCCCCTGGCGCAGGTTGCCCCGAGAAGCTGTGGCTGCCCCATCCCTGGAGGTGTTCAAGGCCAGGTTGGACAGGGCTTGGAGCAACTGGGCCTGGTGGGAAGGTGTCCCTGCTTATTGCAGGAGATTGGACTAGGTGACCTTTAAAGGTCCCTTCCAATCCAAACTATTCTAAGATTGTATGTTTTCTCTCTTCTCTCCCCCCAGCCCCCCGCTTTGGATGCTTGCCACATCTAAGTCCTTGGGCTGAGCTTTGTCTCTTTTACAGTTGCAAGTGCAAGTCCTTTATTCGGAAACATGGAATAGCCTCTGAGCCAAAGCTACAGCCAGGACTGCCAAGAGTCCTGCACTCTTTGATTAGCATCATCTGGTGTTGCTCTGTAGGGGCCAAACTGGCCTTGGATGAATCTCCTTGATCTGCTGGGAGCTGGGGAGAGAGGGAGGCCCCAGTTCAGCAGTCCCTCGCTGGGACGCGTGCGGTGGTGCGGCGCACTGCACCTTGTGCACGATTCAGTGTGATACTACAAAGGCTGTGGGACCTGAGCACGTCCAACCCCTGCTTTAGGGAGCTTGTCCTCTGTGGGGTTGAAGTGGTTTTATTTTCTGTATACGCGTTGGTCCTGTGGTGCAGTGTTTGGGCTTCTACTGCATTCCAACTCACTTTGCCACCTTGCAGAAGGAGTAGAAGCTGTAATGAGAATGAAAGTATTGGGGTATTAGTAGCTAGGGCTTCTTTGTTTCCTGGTGTCCCTAGGTAAGTGGGGTTTAGGGACATTTTTTTATTCCTTGACATGTTCTGGGCAGATGTCCAGGCCCTTGAAGTTCTGCCAGGAAGATGCTGTAATACGCTAAGCATGCTGTTCCCTGGTCCTATTCCTGTCCTGCAGCTGGTGTTGTGACTGTACCTAGACACTTGTTCCCTGCCACGACCATGTCTCCCCTGTTCCCACCACCCCGGATCTATAGCACAGGTTGCTGTGGCCACTGAGCAGCTATTTTTGTCGGCTGGTGGTGGAAATAGAAAGCTGAGTTGCAACGTTAGTAGTTGATCTGATTCTGCAGCATGGTTGAATGAAGAAAAACAAAGCTACCTCCTTGCTCTCACCCAAGCATCTGATGTTTATGCAGCTTCCTATGGTTTGGCATAAACGCTCTAAAACTGGGCTACGGCTGAGGTGCTGCAGCACCCCAAGATGGTTCTTGGGGCAACAGGCTTTTCTTCACCAGGCATTTAGCTTCGGAGGCTGTAGGAGCACAGGGGCTTGCTCAGCCTTCCCTTTGCTCGGGGCAAAGGCGTGCTTTCACTGCTCACTCTAGGCTAACGTGCACCAAAGGCACATCCACTGGAAGACGGTAGAGCAGTCAACAGAGGGTGGTTCTACTTCTGCTGTGATAATGGCTTCTTCCCCGTGTTTATTTTTGCCCTCTCCCCGCAGACACCAGTCCCTGCCTGGGACTGCTCTGTCCAGGACATTAGAAACAACTCCTGCTTCTCCCTGCGCCATATTCATCTGTTCAGTCTCTGTTTAATGTACTTTCCCCTCCACTGACATCATGCTCTGCCGCTGCCAAAGAGCCGGGGCTGGCTGAGCAACAGCAGCCCGCACGGCGCAGTGCGTGGAAATGGCCCTGCCTCCAGCCGGAATGTGGTCCAGCAGCGACTCTGGGCTGCGGAGCTGGCTCCCCCCTCGACATCCCGTTCCCCAAGCACGGTACGAGCAAAGTTTGTACATCTGTTTCTGCTGGGCTTCGGATTCAATAAATCTTACTAAAATTATTTTGTTTGGTTCATTTCAGTGTGTTGACACAAGTTCTTGTCCCTCTGCGGCTAGTGTTTGCACACTACATGCCCTGGCACGGGCAGCTGTGGGAAGCTCGGATTGCTGTCCAGAAGAGTGGGAAGAGAAATGCCACAGGCAAAATTCTGGAAAAGGACAGGGAAGGGAGAAAAATGAGAAGTGTTTCAAAATACAAAGAGAGAAAGTAGGTACAATTAAAACTGGGAGAGACGCAGACACTGCAAAGGCTGTAGAGCAGTCACTGGGGTCTGTCCTGAAGAATAAGCCTCCAAAGTCCCACATTCTTTGAGATGTAAGAGAGACAAATCCACTATTTACCACTCTTACTTCAGGTTCTTTCTGAGGAACTCCCATCTTGTCTTCCTACGGCCAAATACGTACTTCAGTGGCATCGCTTACTTCTTGAGATGTTTCAGGTTTCCATGATCGCAGGTCAGGTTACCGCTGAATTTGTTGTGAGCAGGGCCCTGCCTTTCGCGGCAGCTTCTGCACCACGTACCATTTTCTCTTGAACGTACGGGCTGAGCTGCAGTGGAACACATTTGTCCCCTGGAATGTGCGTGACCACACAGCAGTGGTAAAGTCCATCTGTCTGCCATCTTTTTAAGCCTGGCAAGTGGCAGAGTAGGAAGAGTCTGAGGTGTCAGGCTATAACTTACTGGAACAACCATCTTTTCCGTGATCCCCGTCAATGTTGCCTTCCTGGTTCTCCTGTGCCCACTGGCGAGTCTAGCGTGTTTGAACCGTGATGCACGGGGAGTTGTCATCGGCTTCCATTCTGCTTCACACTCTGCGCGGAAGGAGCAGCAGCCCAGCAAAGACCTACTGCTCTCGGTAATGTCCGTCAGGGCATCCTGTGCTGCGTTGCCTCTGGTCTGGAGCACACGTCTGATGAGGAGCAGCTGAGGGAACTGGGGGTGTTCAGCCTGGAGAAAAGGAGGCCGATGGGAGACCTTCTCGCTCTCTACAGCTCCCTGAAAGGAGGGGGGAGCGAGGGGGTGGTCGGTCTCTGCTCCCAAGGAACAGGCGATGGGACAAGAGGAAACGGCCTCCAGTTGCGCCAGGGGAGGTTTAGATTGGATATTAGGAAAAAATTCTTCACCGAAAGGGTTGTCAAGCACTGGAAGAGGCTGCCCAGGGCAGTGGTGGAGTCGCCATCCCTGGAGGTATTTAACAGAGGGGCAGAGGTGGTGCTGAGGGACGTGGGTTAGTGGTGGGTTTGGCAGTGTTAGGCTGATGGTTGGACTCCATGATCTTAAAGGTCCTGTCCAACCTAGATGATTCTATGCTGTATATGGCCTGATGTTACGTGCTTTCAAAGTTGAGGAGTGTGTCCAGGTCCTTGTGTTCCTAGACATGCAATGTAGCCATGACGCCAGTTTTACCCAGTGCCTACTAGAAGAGGTTCTGTGCATGTTGCTGACACTCCAGAAACGGAAAGCTAAAATGCCATGTTATTTCCACAGTACTAAGAGGCACACGGTGTCCCAGCCCAACAGTACCACTTCCCAGTGGCTGCTTTGGGAGGCAGAGCCTGATCTCAGCTCTGGACCTTAGGCCCATCGCAGGATCTGCCCAAAAAGTCAAGAGTAGAGCAGGGTTGACATTGAATGGGCAGGGTGGGACTGAGCAGGGGTGGATGTAGGAGAGTTAGGCGTACTAGTAGCACACGTCGTCTAACTCCAATGCTCAAGTTAAGAGCGAGCATTTATGTGTTGATCCTGCAACGGTGTCCTGAAGTAACTCAAGTCTTTTTTGCCACGTGGTCTGGCATTGCATAATTCTGGCCTGTTTATCAAGCAGCAGCAATGGAACTTGCTGTTCATTTTTTTTTTTTCCACTGTGTGTTGGGATCAAGATATTCTGCCAAGAAGATCATCGTATCTGCTTTTTCTTGTTAGCAGGCCAAACAGAACTTCACTTTGGTGCTGAACGTATGAAAAAGTCCTCCCAAGCCCATGGTTTCTTTTTCTTTCTTGGTGTTCTCTGATTGATTGCACAGTCTGAGCCATTCTGCATCTGTCTGTCTGTTGATAAATACTATACATATGTTTCAGGTTTGGGGGTTGAAGTGTCCGATTCAAAGGGACGTCCTTTTAACCTCTTTTTGTTCACTAGCTGCTGAGGGCCTACCTCCGTTTGTATATTTGCGTTTTCAAAGTGCCCTTGTCTTCAAAATGAGCTGTAGTGAAGACAGGAGCCTGAGGAGGTAGGATGGTTAGGTTCTACTTTGACCATTGCCATGGGCCTATTGGCCAGGTCCTTTCTGTTCTCCGCCTGTCTCCCCTCTTTAAAACGATTTTGTGCTTTTGAAGAGAGCGTGGGGAAGGAAAAGGAAGGAATGAGAGAACTGTGCGAACTGGAGCCTCCAGCCGCTCTAACTCACTAGTTTTCAGTCTACAGAGTATGGGCCTTCAGGGGTCCATGATCTACTTTTTATAAGAAAAAGAAAAGCACATTCTCCAATCTTGTTCGGATTTCTGAATTTTTGTAAGGAATCTGTGCTTGCATTTGAGAATTTTTCGTCTTGGTCAACTGCATGTTGGTGTGAAGTGTTGATTGCTCTAGACCTCGGCTATCGCCGAGAGACCGAAATGGGATGTTATTTAAAGCCCACAGCCTTGTTGGAATGAGTTATCAGTCACAAACGGTTCATGCATGGGTACTCCAAGGCTTTTCTGAGAAGCAGCTGCCTGCACCTCGCTAGCCCCGGCTGGAGGATTGCGAGCCGTTGAGGGTGGGAAGGCGAAAGATGCTGGAGAGGAGCTGTGGGAGCGGGCTGAGGCTGAGTGCGCCGGCAGTGAGACAGCAGATGGGAATCCGCGCAGAGAGGGCACGGTCACGAGAGCGATGATGCGTTTTGGAGTGATTACAATAGCTTCATGGAAACATCAGTTCAGTGGTAAAAAGGATAATAAAGGGGAAAATGCTAGGATTAACTCACAGAGGGCTAGGGAACAGTGCAGAGAACAACCGCAGCCGGCTTCCCTTCTCCACGGTGCACCTTCATCTCCATTCTCAAAAGCAACACTATCAATCCAGAAAAGGTGCGGATGACGATGGTCAGAAATGCAGGGAATAGCTACATAAGCCAGGAGTCATCCGTCTGGAAAAGGGATGACTGTGGGGATTTTGTAGAGGTCTGTACAATGCTGTACGTTCTGGAGAGGCTGAATGCGTCGTTTGCTGCCTTCTCCAGTGCAAGAACTGCAGACTATCAAATGCACGTTTTCAGGCAGCTTGCAGTTACGCTGTGAAACTCCTTGTCGCAGGATGCAGGGGATGGTGTGTGAATATTTATTTGCGCTTAAAGGAGGATTGGACAACGTAATGGAAAGAAAATCCTCCGAGGAGTACTCAACGAGCACAACCTCCATCTGATTCAGTAGGTCTGTGCTTGTGGGTGGTTGGAAAGCGGTAATGTTATTCGGTAAGAGCAAGATATACGCGTGTCCTACACTTAAGCCATCCCATAAGTGCCCACTTCTTGAACAGGATACTTATCTGGGTTGACCCCATATCCCGTATGGCCATTCTTTTTAAGGACACGCAGATAACTTCTCATCTGTGCCTTGTGGGTCACCACAGGAGTTGAAGTACTTGAGCACAAGTGGTAGAAAGGTTAAACTGTCCGGAGAATTTGCAGATGTAAGTGTGGGGAAGGCGTATGGGAAGTCTGATTCAGCCTTTATTCAAACAGCGTTAGATTTTGTAAAGGAAGAGGCTATTGAGTGACCGGAGGTGCGAGTAATGTCATAGGAGTCAAAGAAAAGGTTGTAATATCGTAGACCTATTACTAGGTGGCGATGGTAAATTGTTAATGATGCAGAAAAGTCCCAAGTTTTCAGCAAGTGTTTTTGTATTTGGAGAAAAGTTGGAGGATGTGGTTGCACATCCTGCTGGTAATCTAAGATAAAGCCAAACACATTCAATAGGGATACGCTATTTAAATCAATAAGCCCAGATAACTTTGACCTAGAAGTATTAGAAGTGCTGATTGTTATTTTTAATTCAGATTATTAGGAAATTTCAGAAGACTGGCTGAAGTTGGCCAGTGCCGGAATGACCTGTATGCCATTGCCCTCATGTTTATTCTGGGCAGAGTTTTAGAAATACTGATACATTATTTGAGTAATAAATAACTAAAGGTTAGGCATATAATTAACGCCACTCAGCTGATGTTTATGGTGAGTACAGTAAGTTCTCTCCCACAAATCTGGCTTGTTTTTTTAAGATGTCCGTGGTGATTTCATAAGGCTGACAGTCTAGATTGAAAACACTTAATGTTGTGTCCGGTCCAGATTTAGCACTACACAACATTTGAGTTGAAAAAGTCAACTCTATATCTCATTAGCAAAGTGCTGGGTGAGCGAGATTTCCTTGACTGGTGGTATTAGTGGTTGTCTGTGGAGAATCAAGCTTTTTCCAGATGCTGTTGCAATCCATACCAAATTTGACACTGCCCTCAAAGCCTTTATCCAGTCACTTCTCATTGGAGTTCATAGAATCATAGGGAATCATAGAATGGTTTGGGTTGGAAGGGACCTTAAAGATCCTCTAGTTCCAACCCCCTGCCCTGGGCAGGGACACCTCCCACCAGCCCAGGTTGCTCCAAGCCCCGTCCAACCTGGCCTTGAACACCTCCAGGGATGGGGCAGCCACAGCTTCTCGGGGCAACCTGCGCCAGGGGCTCACCACCCTCACAGGGAAGAATTTCTTCCTAATATCTAATCTAAATCTCCCCTCTTTCAGTTTAAAGCCATTCCCCCTCGTCCTCAAACCAGGACAGTTACCATCAGCTTCATTAGAGAAGTTCTGAACTGGCACACATGTAACAGGGCTGGTTTTGGGGAGCCTAAAATAATAGATCAGCAGTGGCAGCCTTTCACAGGTCAGCAGCAGAGAAAATAAAAGGGATAGTGGAAAGGAGCCACAGTGTTAAAATCTCAATATTTCAACGATATTTTTACTGGATGAAGTCTTAGCAGTGGAAGTTTGACAACAGACTCTAGAGCCCCTATCGCTCCCTCCTTTGTTTTTGGCAACCCGATTTGGCATCGTTCTTGAGCGTGCGGAGGGTGCTGTCTGTGCTGTTGTCCCTGTCTTTCATGAAGATATTAGACAGGACTGATGCTACTGTCAACAGCTTGTTTGGAGCTGGTCCGAGGGAAGACGGAGCTGACTCTTGGGACATCTCAGTCTGTTGCTGTGGGTGTGTGGGACTGAACAGAGGAAATTATTCACCATTTCTAGACTGGGATTTGCGAGGTGTCCTTCACACCTTTCACTCCCAATCTTTGCCCTGAGGTCCAAAATCTCAAACCATGGCATGTTTCAGTCTCGTTCCATTCCCTGACTTTCCCGTTGGCATTCATGTGGTGTGGTGCAACAAACGGAGGGCTTTGGCGTGCACCGAGTGTTTCATGCTTTTCTGAGAAACCCTGAGCACGTGGGTGCCGCTGATGATAAGATACCTGAGTGCACGTAGGTGAGCACCATTTGACGGGGTGAAATTGATAGTGCCCTCATGATGTTGTTTTTGTAGGAACGGTGGCTCGCAGAAGTGCTCCAGCCCACCTTCCCAGGGCTTCTCGCTGTGGTTTGCTGTGTGCTCGGTCTTTTTTTTTGCCTTATTGCAGAACGTTGCGCTTTCTACTTTTTTAACCCCTCTTCTCTTATGGTCATTGCATTTCTTCTGTAGTCCTTTTGCCAAAATCCATAGCTCGACATTTAACAGATTCTGCACTACCCTTAGCTTGTGTAAGGTCAGTAGGTGGCCAAAGCACCTTCTTTCGCTTCCGCTTCAGTTGGCACGGTCTGCCCAAGGATCCAACCGTTTCTGTTCTGAACACAGGTGGTTGTTATTGATGTCGCGTCTGTCTCGGGCTTTTTGCTAGAAGTACATCTCTCTGTGAGATGTGGGTTTGATTGTGTAATTCACAGGAAGGCTCCAAAGAGCTGGAGAAGGTCCCGATTCTTCTTGAAGTCTTACTGTAAGACAGAGTGTGTCCTTCTTTCTTTAAACTTTCTGGTAAGAGGACTGTTCCCCGTGACTCCCTGCCTGCCGTTGCTGGTCTCCTGAGAGAGGCAGGGATAAGCCATCTTGAGCAGTAGTGGCACCTGAAGTTGTCAGGCATGGGTTAGTAGATTCAGATGGCATTCACCAAATCACCCTGTGGCCACAACCGTGGGTGCACCGTCCTCTCTTCTGGAAGAGGGAGGTGAGAGTCCTGAAAAGAGAAGACCAGCGTGTTGCCTGAAGAACACTTCAGCTTTTAAAGGCTGGATTAGTCTCTTTTCTTTGCAGTAGTTACCAGTTACATCTGGCATTTCTACCTGTAAGAAATTCGTAAAAGAATTTACAACAGAACTGGGGTAGAACGGAACAAAATCAGGAACTCGGAATGATGGCATTACTGTGAGACGTAGAAAAGAGCAAGTAGGCTTTAACCCTAGGCACAGTGTTACTGGCAGAAGAAAGAAAAGATATTAACGTTAGAATTGACCACTCGGAAAATCGCCCATTGACATTTAAGGGCTGTGTTTTAAGCTGTGCACGGCATGGGAAATGTTGCCCAAGGGGAAGGCAGAAATCCTTATAAACTGTTAGAAGGGAAATGTAAATGTGAGAGTGCCAAAATTGCCTCAAGCCGTTCGGTTACGGCTGCAAGCGGCACCTACGGACAAAGCCGCAATTGGACGAGAATTATTTCATGAAATGCTTTCGCTGGAAGATTGTTTTAGTGGGAAACACAAATGTTTTACAGAGAGGAGCTTGTTTCACTGCAGGCAAGATGAAACAGAAACAGGGGTTTAATGTTTTTTTAAAACAAAAAAAAATATTTGTCTTTGTCAAAATGACTTTTGGCAATCTGTTCTTTTTATTATTTCCCATAAGGGACAGACGAGGTTGAAACCCAAATGATGAGTTATGATTGATGAGTGTTAATTTCTTTTCAGTTACTGGTATGTGAAAATTAATATTGGGATGAATCAGAGGTGGGAATCAAAATTTCAGATTTCCTGCCGGAAAGTTGTGTCCTGAGAGCTGTAGCTGCCGTGTCGTTCCGCTAAACTGGCTCCATTGCTGACCTGCTCTTCTGTCTTGTCTTTTGCAGGATGGGATAAACATTCTTATGGGTACCATGGCGACGATGGGCACTCCTTCTGCTCTTCGGGGACAGGACAGCCCTATGGCCCTACGTTCACCACTGGAGATGTGATCGGCTGCTGCGTTAACCTTATCAACAATACCTGCTTTTACACAAAAAACGGCCACAGTTTAGGTAAGTAGAGGAAAGGTGTTCTCAGGAGAGGCACTCTCCTGCCCTGCTCTCGCTGCTGCCGTCTCTCGCTGCTGCCGTTTAATACATTGCATGTGTTCTAACTCTTGTCCCACGTTTGTGGATAAGATTTAAGAAATGGGAGAGAAACAGAGCACTAAGCAGCAGTCAGGAGACGGAAATTGGCTCCAAGACGTGAATATTTCCAGCACGTAAAATGGTTTCTGTGCTGCTCCGTTTGTTTAGGTAGGTTAGGATCGCATCCCCAGCTTCTACTCCATTCCTCTGCTACTGCACGGCCAGTGGGAGGTTGGATAAGACGGCTAATGGCTGGGCAACAGGGGAATAAAGAAGTGGGAAGTTTAGTCAGTGTATTGTTCAACTGACTACAAAGCCACTGTGTCCGTGTCTTTTCACTTTTTAAAGGGACTTGTCCACCTGTAAGCCTTAACACATTGGTCCAAGCATTCCCAAAGTCAGACATTAATTCAGCATAAGAAGTCTTACTTAAGTACTGACCTGTAATTTGGTTCGTTCCGCAGTTGTTTGAGCAGTTCCCCTAAAGTTAAGGACTTCAAAATTTTGCCCAAAGGAATATCTCACAGATGTTTTCCGGGCATCCATCATATCTGATTTGTCGAAACCAGAAACTTGTGGCCGTTTACAAGTACAATGTCTTTGACTTGGATGACATAAATAAATAAACAAACAAATACGTAAATAAAGAAAATTATTTTCTTTTTTTTTTTTGTCACGTAAGACACGCAGTAAATTTTGTTAAGTTCATCTCACTTTTTGTGCTGGAATTCATTTGGTTTGGCAGGGCCAAGCACTCCTTTCCTTTGCTTCTCCTTGCTGTGTCAATTCTACTGTGTTGAATTCAAGACGAAAAAGGTGGTAGAAAAATACCCCACTCAAACCACTTCCCAGAACAACAGTTGTTTTGAGTTACTGGCTGGGCTGAAGGAAGGAGTGGGATTGGAGTGCAGCGTGTGTCTGGAGAGCGCATAATTTCTGGTGAGCTCTTGGGAAAAGTACTGGGCTCCCCAGTATTAGAGAGAGATGGACATACTGGAGAGATCCCAGTAAAGGGTTGCCAAGGGACTGGAGCGTCTGTCCTAGGAGGGAAGAGCTGGGGCTGTTCAGCCTGGTGAAGAGAGAGCTCAGGTGGATCTCATCAGTATGTATAAATACCTGAAGGGAGGGTGCAAAGCAGACAGAACCAGGCTCTTCTCACTGGTCCCCAGTTCCAGGAGCAGAAGCCATGGGCACAAACTGACACACAGGAGGTTCCCTCTGAACATCAGGAGACACTTTCACTGTGAGGGTGACCAACAGCTGGCACAGGTTGCCCAGAGAGACTACAGAATCTCCATCATGGTGGTATTCCGAAGTCCTCTGGGCACGGTTGTGGTCAGCCGGCTCTGAGTGGCTCTGCTGGAGCAGGGGGTTGGACCAGATAACTTCCAGAGGTGCCTCCAGCCTCAGCCAGGCTGTGGTTCTGTGAAAGTAGCATGCGGTGCTACAGATATAGCAGACATACGGAGCTGAGATGCGGGCTTTTCCCCCTCAAATCTCAAGAAGGATCCTTCCTCTGAGGCAAATGCAGAAAGGCACGGTGCTCATGCAGACAAATTTCTTTTGGAAATTTGTTTTCAGTTTTCCTCTAATTTCATACCCACCGTGAGAAGCATTCTAGATTGAGTCTGTGCCTGTGCATTCGGCAACTGGTCCTGATGCTTCGCAACATGTCAAGAGGTCTCCAGCCCTGAATAGAAGAAAAAAAAAGATTCTTTGAGCATCCTTTGAGACTTGTTTTTAACATTCTGATTTTAGAAATGGAGCCTTGACCCAGTGGAGGAGCTTCTCAGAGTTGAGTGTCTGATCTGGCTTCTTTTTTGAAATTTTTTTGTATCAGCCAGACCGTGTGCGATGCTGGAGGACTCCTAGTGAAGACTTGTGGCTTACGACCTAGCGAGATCAGTCGCTAGTGGAGACGCGGAGAGTCCATAAGGAATAGTTAATTGCCCAGATTTCTAGTAGCTGGATTATTCTAAATTTACCTCATCATCTGTGGATGTTGCCCCGGTCAGTCCAGTACTGGGAGGACAAATAGAGATATGAAAGCAACAGCTGATGGTGTTGCTTAGGAATGAGACAAGTTCGCCGTACAACAGCGACCAAGGTGCTGAAATAGTTAAAAAGATTTCACAAAAATCTCTCCTTTTAGTCGCTGTCCTTGATTTTTCGTGTGCGTTTACACAGAAGTAGTGTAGTGGTTTGTGCTGTGCCCCTCTGGCTGTTTTCCCTTGTTTGAGTAGGTGGTTTTCCACCTTCCCCCTTCTTCACCCTGACCGTGCTGTTACTTTTCGTCACAGCGAAAGTGTGATGATCAGGAAGAGGCCAGGTCTTCCATTTAACGAATACTAATTTGTTAATTTGAAATTTAATTCTTTTTCTTTTTTTTTTTTTTTTTTTTAGTGATCAGGAATCCGCAGAGTAGAAGGGGTGTCGGTTGAAAAGTTGTCCCATGCTCCATCCTCCGTTCTCTTCCCAGGGCCGTGCTGTGCCTGAGTGTCCGGGCAGATGGAGCCAAACAAAGAGCACAGTTCAGTAACTTCTGTATTGCATTTTGTCATTACCATCCTCCCATTCATTGCCTCCTGTCCTGCTCAGAGATTTGTTTTGTTTGGGACATTTGGAGGTCTTTACAGCAATGAAGTTCCCTGGTCTGCCTTTCTTGATTTCTTGATAGGGCTACGAAGATGAGGAGGGGACTGGAGCATCTCTCTGCTGAGGAAAGGCTGAGGGACTTGGGGCTGTTCAGGCTGGAGAAGAGAAGACTGAGGGGGGATCTTCTCAACGCTTATCCATACTCAAAGGGAGGGTGCCAGGGGGATGGGAACAGTCTTGTGTCAGTGGTGCCCAGTGACAGGACAAGAGGGAACGGGCACAGACTGGAGCATAGGAAGTTCCATCTCAACCTGAGGAGGGACTTCTTTGCTGTGAGGGCGGCAGAGCAGTGGCAGAGGCTGCCCAGAGAGGTGGGGGAGTCTCCCACTCTGGAGCCATTCCCAACCCGCCTGGACGCCGTCCTGTGCCACTGCTGGAGGTGACCCTGCTCTGGCAGGGGGTGGCACTGGGTGAGCTCCAGAGGGCCCTTCCAGCCCTCACCAGTCTGGGATTCTGGGATTTTTAGCATTCCTTTTCTTTCAGAGATGGGGGTTTTGGGTAGAAGGCTCTTGTTTTCTAGTCTGGCATTGAGTGATCCTTTGGGGAGCAGCCTACCCCAGCAGTGAACAGTGCCAGTGGGAAGAAACAGGAAAGGAAGGGAATTGCATTATACCATGCTTAGAGAACAACAGTAGATCATAAGAATTTTTGTCTCCTGGGTGTCATTGTCGTGGGCTTTTCAGATGTATGGTACAAGACATGAGATGTGTGAGAAAATTATAGGTAGCAGACTCTCCTGAGCGTTCACAGCCGGCTCATTCGTGTACCAGCTTCTCCTTCAGCTGTAGCGGTTATACTCGGAGAGGAGAGACGATGAGGTTAGAAGAGACAGCGATGGAAGTACTAAGGAGTCGCAGACCATCAGTCATTGCTGGGCTGACCTCCCCTAAAAGCTGCTGGAATATTTTACTGTCTTTTTACAAAAGCAGAATGAAAACCTCGACCGGGAAGACTTGTTAAGGGCCAGTAGTGTCTACGTGTGCCATTGATAAAGGAACACGGCATTCAAGAGAAGTCCTTCCCGCTGAATGTTGTGGAGAGCGTGTCTGAGCCCCAGAAGACCATAGATTCCAGTCGTCTGGCTGTTACGCAGCTTCTCGTGAGCACTGAACAGGTAGAGGTGAGAGAGGGGGTGAGGCAGATCTCAGCAGAGGAACCAAGACCACGTGGAGGCAGGAGTGATGATCTATTGGAAAGTCAGAACACTCTCTGCCCTAGTGGAAGCATCTCCATGAAGATCTCGAACATTTCATGATACTTATGCTGACCTGAGAATCTCATTTCTGTGTTGTGTAAAGCCCACATTTACCAAGAAGGGGATGAATGTGCTTTTTTCTTGATGTTCCCTGACACAAAGCCGCTGAAGCTGTATCACTCTCCTCTTAGGAAATTAGGTCGTTATGTAATCCTGCGGCAGATACAGAAAATATTCATGAGACTAATCAGCCCCGTTGCGATGCCAGTTAGTCTGACAGCAGGTTTCAGGGCCCTGCCTCTGGGCATTTGAATTTGTCTCGCTTTTAGTGGAATTACTGTAGCTTTGTCTTTCCCTAAAGATGATATTCTCTCTGCACCATTTCATCCTCTCATCTGTTAATTAGACACACCCCCACTTTCTTTTCCTTGCAATTTCTCCTGTTGCTTAACTGTGATCTTCCGTTGTCTCCATTCTTGTCCATTTAATCGGATCCATCAGGAGCACTGCATAAGAACCGTTTTCTTGGCCATCACAAATTCTGGATGTTCTGGTTGGAGCTAAGTCTTGAACTTTGTTTGGAGACGTCACACAAAAACTGTTTGACATCATTTGTAGGCTTAATTCTCTGTTCTGGAAAATGTCTTTAATGTCTTCTGACTGCTGATAAAACGCTTTTGATGAGTTCTGAGCAGAGTCCTGGCAAGAAAAAGCATGATGAGATGTGGCTAAAAGTGGGGTGAGAGTGAACTAGGAGAGAAAGAAGGAGAAATGCGAGGAATGTTGGGGCTCCAGCCGCTAAGCAGAGAGTCTTGGACACAGGACGTGATGGAGGAATGTGGCTGCTACAGGTGTCCGGGATTAAGTGGATGAGTTTGCTCAGGGACTAGTGTGGGAGCGTTTCAGATCTCAGACTTTGACAGCAGCCCAAGGTAAATGGAGCAGCAGGGCTATAAAAAGAGCGTGCAACCCTCTGAAGTCTTGGCATAGAAAACTTCCTGTAGTCTGAGTTCTAGTGCGGGCACTTGGAAGGACCAAGTTAACCTGTAAAGTAAAATACTTATTCTCAACCAGTTTAGAGATTAACAGGAGCAGTAGAGATGGTGAAGAAATCTGCTTGTCATAGAGATCCACAGATGTCCATCCCAGCTTTGCTCGGGTTTAACAGGTTTGTCCTCAAACCAACTTTGCAGAGACCGAGAGTATTGGGAGGTTTAAAACAAGACTTTAAAGATGAACCAGATTTAAACTGAACGGAAAACAGCAAACTTGACTGCAGCCTGGTTTCTCTGTAAGAGCAGTTTTACCCAAGTGGCTTGGTTGGATGATAACCGTTTCCAGGAGCATGTAGAGCTGGGTGAGGAGAACTGTAGCGCTTCTCCTCAGCAGCAAGTCGTAAAAGTATTTGAGTATTTCATGGGCTGACGTCTCCTCTTTAAGATGACCATCTTGCTAAACGTGTTGTTGCATATTGCAGTGGATCGGCGCTGCTTATGCGTTCTCTGAATTCCGACTACCTAAACGGATGCTGGAGGAGTACCCCGCTGTGTAGGAAATGGAGTGTTGTGGCTGATCACCCAAACGTATGTTGTCTTGTGCAAATTGGATTCTGAAATGTCTAGTGAAGAAAATGGCCAACGGTGAGGCAGACAGGATGATTGCTGCTGGGTGGTGGGGTGGAGTTGGGCTAGAAGGTTCACAGGGATGTTGTGTGCATGGAGACGTCTGTGTGTTAGTCACGGAAAGGTGGAAGGGTTTGATCGCACCGAACCTTCTTTTAATGTCTTTATATCACTGCCTTGATGATCAGGTTAATGTTGTGGACTTAGAGGAGAGGCTCTTCTCACGCTCACTCTTGCTTCCTGACCTCTTGAGCTGTGCAGTTCTTACGTCTTCAAATTTACAAAGTTTGTTATTTTCAATTGGATCCAGGCTTTGGAGGCGCTGCAGAGAAAGAGCGCAGTTTCAAATTCAGCTGCCTAGTTAGAGCTGTGATTCTTTGGCTTTCTGCTGTCGACTGCGGTGGATGGAGGTGTGTAGCAGTGCGGATTCAGGATGAACTCTAAGCAGACATATTTGTGCAACAGATCCAGTTCTGTACGCATAAAGTGTTTTATTGGTCTTCGTTACATAACAGTGTGCAAAACATACAAATGCCTTAATTTAAAGGCAATGTAATAAGTTTTTTTATGGAATTATAGAGTAATTTTCGTTGGGAGGAATCTCTGGAGGTCATGCATCCAACGCCCTGCGGAAAGCAGGACCAATTAGATCATGTTGCTCAGAAGCTAGCCAAGTTTTTACTGCCTCCAAGAATGGAGATCCCCCAGGGGGCTTTTCCGGTCCCCTGATTCAGCGTTTGACCACATTCATCCTGAATTTTTCCCACCTAATATCTAATCAGAATTTCCCATGTTGCAACTTGTCTCTGTTGCCTCCTGTCTCCTGTAACCATGCATCTCTGGGAAAAGTCTGTCTCTGTCTCTTCTATACCCTCCCATAAGGTAGTTGTAGGCAGCAACAAGTGTCTTCCCTAATGTTCTTAAGACTGAAGAACCCCTTTTCCCTTAACCCTCTCTTCATCTTGTTCACCTCTGCTGGACTCACTTCAGTCTCGTTGTCTGTCTTATATTGGGGAGCCCAGAGGTGGATGTCATACTCCAAGTTTAGACTCACAAGTGTTGAAGAGAAGGGAGCAATCCCTTCCTTTAACCTACACTCTTACTAATGCAGCTCCAGCTACACTCTTACCAATACAGCTCAGGAGGTGGTTGACCTGCTTCACTGCAAGGTCCTGCTGCTGACTCCTGCTCAACTTGTTGCCCAGTAGGACCTCCTGCATCCTCCTCCGCAGATCTGCTTTATCTCCAATCAGCCCCAGCCTGTCCTGTTTTCTGGGAATATTAGAACCTGGTGGAAGGGCTCTTCAGATGCCTTCATTGAGCTTCGTGCGGTTTATGCTGGATTGTTTCCTCAGCCTGTTGAGGTCCTTCTGAATAGCAGTATGCCCTCCAGCGTATTGTCCGCTCTCCCGTTTGATAACGTCTGTGAGCCTGCTGATAGTGTGTGCCGTCCCATGGTCCAGGTCGTTACTAAAGACATTAAACTGTATTGGCCCTACCATCGATCCCTGAGGGACAACACTTGGACTTCGAGCTGCTGATCACAACCCTTCGATCCTGACAGTCCAGCCAATTTTCCGCCCACCTTGTAGTCCACTCAAAAGTCATATGCTTGTCCACGGGCTGGATGCAGCTCCACGAGTTGTCACGGCAAAGCTGGGCCACCGTTGGCTCTGAGTGATCCTGGGTGGCAGAGGAGGACTCCAGCGGGCTGCAGACTCAAGGAGGTTGACCTCATTCTAGTGTAAGGGTAGAAACAAGCTTTCATCCAGCTGAGCAGAACAAGTGCGAAATGAAAAATGGGTTTGAGTGAGGAACGATATTTGGGCAAAGCAACGGTGTGGGAGAAATGCTTATGGAACGTTTTTCTCAGCCAGGTATTCAACATCACGCGTATACACAATTTTTCATAGAATCGTCGGTTGGAAGGGACCTTTAAGATCGAGTCCAACCATCGAGTTGGTTGGGTTCTGGAGAGGGTACGCAACAGACAAGGTCCGAACTGCCATGATGTTAATTAAACCGTATTGGCTATCTGCCAGGGCGTTAATTAAACCTTATGGACTATTTATTTAGTAAAATATTCAGGATTTTTTTCCAAGCATTTGATGTTGGAGCTGTGCTGTTTTGAATAGTAATTATTTGTTTCCTAAATTGACTCCGAAAATTGGTTTAAATTAGTGTTTCAGGCTGATATGGTACCATTACATTGCAGCTCTTGGTTAAAATAGTCCTGACGTTAAACTCGGAGAATTTGCTGTGCTCTTGCTTCTGCGCAGGCTGTAGTGCTTTCAGTGCCAGGCAGGAGGGACTGCTGCGGGGCTGAGAGGTGGGACGTGTGTGAGAACTGGGCATACTGGTGTGGGTACCAGCTGCCTTCTGGCTGGGGACAGAAGACATTGCTGGGAGCACGCATGGGGCAAGGCGGCACCTTCCAGGTTGATTCCTGAAATGTTCGCTTAAAAGATGAATTAAGCTCAGCCGATCCGTCTCGCCGTGCTCCTGCCTCGCTGCCGGATCTCGCTTGTGGCGGATGGAGGGACTCGCGCCACGTCTAAACCAGACGCGGAACACCGTAGAGCTGTGCCCGGGGACAGCCTGCCTGCACTGAGCGTTGTCTCCGGCCGCAGCTCTGTTAGCCATCCTAGGCTGCCGCTGCTTAAATATCTCTTTTCTGTCGTGCCAAATATAAATAAAAAGGGAAACCGTACACTTTTTTCCCGTCTCTTACGTCTGGAACTGTAGCAGCGTAGGTGAGGCTAAAGCTGTCCTTTGCAGAGTATTTCTCAGGCGCTTCTGGCTGCAGCTCCGTCCTCTCGCAAGGCTGTTCCCCGGCTGTAATGCAAAGTGTTCGGCGTTCATTCCTGTCTCTCTAGCTGGTAAGAAGAACTAGTTATAGCCTAAACCGAAGCAATGTTATGGTAAAACTCTGTTTCTAAAGCCAAAGTGAGTCTTGAAAACAAACTCCATCGTAGCAACACAGGGAGAAGCAAAGAAAGAGGAGCTGCTTTTTAGAAAATCAAATTTTTGGGAGAGATATCTGAAACATTTAGGCTTTTCCCGGAACCTTTCTCCGGACGCAAAACCTTGCAGAGGAGGGGGCTGGGGAGGGAAGTTACTTCTAAATACAAGCGGTGAAAACCAGTTTCGCAGGTGGTGAAATGCAGGGTCAGAGCTGGGATTTATCGAAATGCAGTAACTTTTTGTAGCATGTTAAGGATGTAGCCAAGCAGGGAAAAAAAAACCCTTTGTCTTTTTAATTCTAATATTTTTCCCCCCACAGGTATAGCCTTTACAGACCTCCCTGTAAGTACACCTATTTTCAGTATTTTAACTAAGGATGCAAACAGANGCTTATAGTTTTTTTTTTTTTTTTCTTTCTTTCTGTTTGATGCCCTGTTAAAAAAAATGGTAACGCACATTACTGAATGATGGGGGTGCTCCTTTTTCTGAAACTCCGTATTCCTGTGGCTGGGTTTGTGGGCTACTCACGTGCCTCCTCTCGTCCCTCACCGCCTCTAAGAATATGTTGCTCCTTCTCCCGGAATTAAAACAAGGCTTCAAACTTCATTACAGGTCACTGTCTTCCAAATTAAGCTTCAACTGTGGGGGGCGTATGTGCAAAGTCATTGAGTAGCCGCTCATGTCCCATCAGCAGAGAGCCCCCAGAATGCCTCATGTTGTTATTCTCAGCTCTCATCCGTGTTTTGCAGCCGTGGTGGAGTTTTTGGAGGAACGTATTTGGCATCCACGTGGGGCTGATAGTTGCTTCTCTGATTCACCAACCCTTATATCGAGTTACTCTGGAGTGCAGTGACACCAGCTGAGTTACAGCGGGCAATAACGTCTCGTTGGGTTTTACAGAAGCACGACTTTCCCAGCGGGTCACGAACAAATAAACGATTGCTCTTTTTCAGACCCAAGTGTTCCTGGACAAGGAGCAGGTGTTTAGGAAAAGAAGATAAAACCAGGTCAGGCATACAGCAGTACACCACTGCATCTGTTTCTCTTGGACACAGAACTTCTTGTCCTTGAGGTTGCACTCCTGTCTCTGTACTTAATAACCCCAAATGAATTTCCTCTCAGGAATTTCTTCGTTTCCATGACTTGTTTAGGCGTCCAAAGTGATTGAGTTTCTTGGCTGACTTCCACGTTGTGTGGAAGAAAGCTTGCTTTTCTTTGTTTTGCACCTCCCGCCAAAAATTTCGGTTTGTTCCGCTAATTTTTGTGTGGTGAGAAATAACGACTAGCGCTCCCTGTTCACCTTCCCAATGGGATTTTTTGCTTTACAGATCTCTCCCTTATCCCAACCAATGTCTGTGCTGAAGGACGTTCAAGTTATTTCATTTGCCTATTCGCATCAGCTGTCAATACAGCTTTTTTTGTTGTTGTTCCTAGGCTCTTTGAACTTGGTAACGTTGCAGTGTATTCTAAACCAGAAACCCTCTTTATGTGGGTTGTTTCACGGGGGTTTATTCGCTTGGTCCAAGTACAGTTTATTAAAGTAAAAAAATATTTTAACTGTCCGTGAATATGAATCTTTGGAGTGAGGTCTTGTGACAACCTTGCATCCATAGCAAGAAGACGCTTCTGTGATATACCCTTTAGTTTTAGGTGCTCTTTGTTTTCCCTCTGGATATAGATTACATTAGGAGTCACAGTTTTATCATATTCCTTCTAACCTTTTCACCACTTTGTCTTCTCACTTGGCTAGACCGCGTCTCTTTCTGAGCTGAGAGCAGTCTTCATGTTGGGATAGACACATAATCATAGAATCATAGAATGGTTTGGGTTGGAAGGGACCTCAAAGATCATCCAGTTCCACCCCCCTGCCCTGGGCAGGGACACCTCCCACCAGCCCAGGTTGCTCCAAGCCCCGTCCAACCTGGCCTTGAACACCTCCAGGGATGAGGCAGACACAGCTTCTCGGGGCAACCTGCGCCAGGGGCTCACCGCCCTCACAGTCAAGAATTTCTTCCTCATATCTCATCTGACTCTACCTTCTTCCAGTTGGAAGCCATTCCCCCTCATCCTATCGCTACATGCCCTTGCAAAAAGTTCCTCTTCAGCTTTCTTGTAGGCACCCTTCAGATACTGGAAGGCTGCTATAAGGTCTCCCCGGAGCCTTCTCTTCTCCAGGCTGACCACCCCCAACTCTCTCAGCCTGTCCTCCCAGCAGAGGGGCTCCAGCCCTTGGAGCATCTTCATGGCCTCCTCTGGCCCTGCTCCGACAGGTCCCTTTCCTTCTGATGTTGGGGGCTCCAGAACTGGACTCAATATTCCAGGTGGGATCTCACTAGAGTGGCATAGAGGGGCAGAATCCCCTCCCTCGCCCTGCTGGCCATGCTTCTTTTGATGCAGCCCAGGCTACAGTTGGCCTTCTGGGCTGTGAGCGCACATTGCTGGGTCATGTTGAGCTTCTCATCCGCCAACACCCCCAAGTCCTTCTCCTCAGGGCTGCTCTCCAGCCATTCTCTGCCCAGCCTGGAGTTGTGCATGGGATTACCCCGGCCCACGTGCAGGACCTTGCACTTGGCCTTGTTGAACCTCATGAAGTTTGCACAGGCCCACCCCTCAAGCCTGTCCACATCCTTCTGGACGGCATCCCTTCCCTCCAGCGTGTCAACCGCTCCACACAGCTTTACTATTTAGGCTCTCACCAATCAAAAATAGCTATCAAACACACCAAAACACACATACCCTTATTTTGTTGTTTGCAGCTGACGTGTTGCCGCAGGGCTTCGCAGCACAGATGTGGCGGGCTGAAATTTCCTGTCCTGCTCAGCTTAACTTGCATCCGTTTGATCCAGGAGTGCGCCGGGAGCTGATGTGTACATTTAATGTGCACTTGTAGGCTGTTCGCCCCGGTGTTGAGTCTCTGTGACAAACCGGGAATGACCAGTTGGCGAAGCAGACCCAGACGGAAGGGCTCTTACAACGGTGAGGTCCTGCACTGCCGCTGAGATTGAATTGAAAACCCTCCTGAGCCCAGGACATCCCCCCATCCTGCTGTGTCTTCATCTCACCAGGTCGTCCTTACAGGATCTCCTGCTTGTGTGTGTGACCTGTGCAGAGGAGATGTTGTTTTAGTGTTAAACTGGAGGAAGATCTGGTCAGGTGTTCTTTGGGTTCAGCTATCCAAATGCCTCGTGGCGGAGTCTCCAGTGCTTAAATGGTATTTCTGTGCCTTTTAACCAGCTAGAGTTTGACGAGTTGTTTTCCGTGGAAATCTGTTTCTGGCATTTACAGCAGCAACTAAACCCTGACACTGTTTTTCTGGGCCAGGAAGGAGAACAGTGGATGCCCTATAAGCCTCCTACTATTGAGAATTATCCTCCATGAGATAATTTCTCTTTAAAAAGAGGGCGAGAGAAGCTTGACTGGGTCATTTCACCCCGTAACTGCGGATTGGAGCAAGGACAGGAGAATTCTGCCTCCCTGTGGATTTTGGACGTTCCTCTCCATGTGCTAAACGGCTCAGCTGCTGTCTTACCATCTTCATCCTAAGGATGGCCGCGCTCAACTTCCATCATTCCCATCCTCCTTTTCCAGTATTCTTCCCTTGAATTACTGCCTTCTTCCCTCACCCTTGCAGACACCTGTGTATTCCGTGTCCTTTTCTGGCCCTTTTTGCACCCTCGCTCCATGGCTTCTTGGTTGTTCTTCCAAACAGTTGAGGTTACGGCTCGTTCCTCAAGAAGGGAATGCCAAACCCAAGATAAACTTTTGATTTAAATATAATGACTGTTGTCAGAGTTTGTAGAAATCTTGAGGTAGTAGGGAATTTGAAGTTGATATAACTTGCAAGCGATATTTTTCATTTATTATAGCATTGTGATCCAGGCTGGAGCACAACATCCGTTCATTAGGAGGTAAAGAAGAGAAAACATCCATCCTATGAAAGATACGGAATGTAATCTTTGTTCTTCATCGGCTAAAGCTGCAGTCTAAAAATTTAACCACAAACGGGAATGGAAACAGCAGTCTTACCTGTTTTGACCCTTGAGGTTCTCAGGTTTGAGCAGCCTCACACAGGGTTTTTGGCTCTGGCTCTGTTCCGTACCTAATTACCGAAATTCCCCGGGGAGCTGCTGTAGGTTGAAAGCCTTTTCTTGCTTTACAGCCTACGTGATGGTGCAGCTGACTGGTAGCACACATCAGTGAGAAGCTTGGCCAATAAGCCCCATTACTTTTAGACCTTTCAAGCTTAAATAACTTCTTGGATTGGCGTTTCAGTGAGATTACGCAAGGAATTAATTTGGCCCTTCAAAACGTTACCAGTCGAGAAATTGTTTCCTTGAAGTGCGTCCTGCAAAATTCCCTTTTCAGAGGCAAATGGTGAAGACAATATTTTGCAATATTCGCAATATCAGGAAGTTGAAATGGATACTTTCAGTTGAAAACCACATTTTATTGTGATAATTCTCACACCCAGTGAAGCATCTTTTTTCGCTCCGGCTTGTTTCACTTCCCTCTAAGGTGTGTTTGCATTTGTACGAATATAGAGTGAGGGAAAAAAATCGCGTTTTGGCTCAGCACAGGTTGAAGTTAATACAAAAATAACTGCTTGCAAATAGAAGTGACTACCCCACAGAGGGAGTTTTCCCCTTTTTCACCAATTTAAGTTAACGCTTAGGCCGAACTCTCTTACTTACGTGTGCCCATATCAGGTTTATCCCGCCTGGTGGTTTGGTGAAACGATAGAAAATGTGCAAAAGCAGAACGTGGAAGAGCCCAGGGTGGGACTGCAGAGGCACAAAGGGACGAGGAGGTTAAAAAACAAGTCAAGGTGAACTAGGGGGTTATGAGCAACTGGCCACCGACATCAGAGGGCAGAGGTGGTGCAAACGTCCCTGGGAAGGTGTGCCTGAAGAACTCGGCAGGAGAAGCACCTGCCAAGGTCAGTGGGCATACTGGGATGATGTCTCCTTGCCTCTGGCGGGGTGGGGGAGATACGTGCAGTTCCCAACAGCTGCTAAACAGAGAGGACACATCCCACGTGTGAAGAATGGAATTTTAACTCGGAGATGATCTGAGAGAAGTTGGGGATATGCAGCGCCCCCTCAAAGAGGAACATACCCCAGAGTGGCTGAAAAATACGTCATATGTTGTAGCTTGGGGTATTTTAATTCTAACTTCCAAGTATTTGGGGTGTCTGATTCCTGGCTTTGGAAGTCCTTGGGTTCATAATACTAAAAAGTTGAGTTAATAAGAAAGTCTAAAGTATGGACTGTGGAAAAGATCTGATCCCTCATCAGCGATATTTCCTTGTCAGCTAGGTTTGAAAGGAAGGAGAGACTGGCTTTAAATATGGCATTTTCCACTGGGAGTTCCTCCTTTATCATGCTGTGTTTTCTCTGCACACCTCTCTAACCCAGAAACTTCCTTGGTGTGAGAATGGGAAAGGAAGCGGTGTGCTGAGTCAGCAGTGATGCAATCATCCTGGTTTCTGATGTCAATTCCCAGCCTGTATTTATAGATCCATTTTTTTTCTTTGATATTTGAGATTCGGTAATTTCAAAGGTAGAGCAGGTTGGTCAGGACCTTATCCGGTTGAGTTTTGAAAATCACCGGGAACAGAGATGCCGCAGTCTCTTTGGGGACCTATTCCAGTCTTTAATCATCCTTACAGGGAAGAATTTCTTCCTTATGTCCCATCAGAATTTCCCTGCCTGCAGCTTGTGCCCGTTGTCCTTTCACTGAACACCCTTGAGAAGAATTTGTCTCCACCTTTTTTATCACCTTCCTTTCGGGAGTGGGAGACTTGCGGTTAGATTTTCCCTTTTGCCATCTTTTCTCCAAGCTAATTCCCTCAGCCTCTCCCTGTCTGCCAGGCTCTCCAGCCCTCTGGCCATCTTAGCAGAGCTCTGCTGGACTCCGTTTGTGAATGTCTTTCTTGTCCCGGGGACGTGGATGTGGAGGCGGGGATCCGAGTACGGTCCGGCAGCTGTAGCCATGCCAGTGAAAGCAGAGAGGAGTAATCACTTCCCGCGACACGCTGGCTCCGTTTTTGCCGACGTGCTTAGGATTCTGCTTAATTCCCTTAATACCTTTAGTAAAAAGTAAAGTCCCCGACTACAGTAGGTCTCAAGGGGACATCAATGACATTGCCAATGTCTTGGGACTCTGCGATAGTGAAGAATTATTTGAATAAATTTTCCAGATAATTGTAGGAAATCCCACGCCCCTTGCTACAGAGGAGGAGAGGATCATCCTAGCTTTCTTCAGGATGACCATCAACCCACCAGGAGTAGTTCTCTCTGATGTGAGCTTGAGAGAGAGGTCTGTTCTTCTGCTGACCTAATGTCTGACATGGGTTCAACCATGAGCAAGACACCGCAACCGGGCACCTTCCAGATTTCCCTTCCACCGTGTGCATCCGTGTGCCTTGCCCCGTGTCTGGTTTCGGGCTGTGGCAGTCTCCAGTGTGTTTGAGCAACGTGAAAAAACCCAACACCAAACAGTTCACGAGTGGCGTGAGAGAGATTTCCTCCTAAACCCCCCAGGCTGTCAGCAGATGCTCTGAAGCAGAGGATTAGTGAAGTCTGTGTTGCAAACGGAGAAGTAATTTGTGCTGCAGAAAAGTAACGTGACAGTGAATGGAACCTGCTCTTAAAAAATGTGATCCAGAGCGCTGAGAAGCAGGCACCCCTGTACCTTTGCTGATGCCATTTCTCTTTTCCCCACGTTTAAGTGGGCTCAGGGATTCAGTTCATATCCATAAGCTCATTCTTAAAATAGCCTGAATTCAGAGAACTTCTAGATAGACTTTGACCACCTGTTTTCAATTAGATCATCTTTGGAAGCTGAATTGTTGGCTGATTTTTAGAGATATTTTCACGGTGGTAACCTTTTTATTTCCCCCCATGTTCTGGTGACGGGTCAAAGCTTCCATTTGGATCCATGTGCTTGTTCTTAAAACGAAATTTGTAGTGGAATTCCTTGTGCGGGTGGCTTGCTGTCTTGGCATCATCAAAGACCTAACCTCAGAGCTCCACTACCACCCGTTCCCTTTTCATCAGGGATGTAAAATATCCAGACAGCAGCTTCCAAGGAATGAGAGGGATCAGTTGAAACAGCGGAGGACACGTAGATCTGTTGATTGAGATGATGCCCCTTTCATATTTTTTTTTTTAATTATTATTAATATTTGCTGGCTCTTGAACTTTGGTAGAAATTGCGGAAAACGAAGCCAGAAAGCGGGCGCGCCGTAGGCGGCAGTCACGGCATCCGTCGCAGGGGGATTGAAGCCTTTGCTCTGGTTTTATGCGATACCTTTTAATAAGTGCGCAATAAGTCGCGGGGTTCCTTGAGATGTACCTAAAGGGCTGTCTCCCCTTCCCCTTCCATTACATCTTTCAATTTAAAGAGCAGCTCTTTTGTCTTACCGAAGCCCATAAGTGTAACCGAAAGAGCAAACTGGGTTTAATACAGGTTTCTTTTTCTTCCTTCCCAGTCAAATCTCTACCCTACAGTGGGTCTCCAGACTCCAGGAGAGATAGTCGATGCCAACTTTGGGCAGCAGCCGTTTGTGTTCGACATTGAGGACTACATGAGGGAGTGGCGAGCGAAGATTCAGAGCACCATTAAGCGGTTTCCCATAGGAGACAGACTAGGCGAGTGGCAAGCCATGCTGCAGAAGTAAGTCGCTGTTCTGCTGTTCCACTTCTTGCGTTCTGTTAGGCTTTTAAGTACTTTTTTTTTAACGCTAATTTATGCTTTCTTATGGCAAAAGTTGCCAGTCAGTGCATTTCGCTCAATTTGTTTTACCCTCTGTTTTGTTGTTTAATAGTCTTTCCCGTGTAGATTGCTGCTGTTTCAAATGTAAAAGGTATGGGAGAGGTTTTCAGCCAAAGACTGCATGAAAGCTTGTAGGAATGGAAGAACATACGCTTTGAGGTCATGCGCTGGGGGAAGGGGAGTGGAGAGGACACCGTAAAAACTCTAACGTAGGAGAAAAGCCAGTATGTAAGTCAGCCGAATTCAGAAATGAAAGGGCAAGAAATAGCCTAACCCAAAAGCTCCCAAACCCGACCCAACTGAAAACACAATTGTATAAACACAATTCATAAATTTACGATTTCCGAATGCATTTCCCCATTGCAAAAAGGATTGAGTGGAACTTGATGAGAACAATTGGCAGGAGCTGTCAGAGGTCGGGAGTATCTTCTGCCTGAACAAAGACAGAGTGGACTAAGGCTCCACAGCTTGGAAACAGGTAACTGAGGGCGGCGGACTGTAGTTGTCTGTCAGTCGTTTTACACCATGAAGAGCATGACTGCAAAGTGATTACTCGCGGTTTCTCAAAACACAAGAATTGGAGAAAATGCACCTTCTGGCTTAAATAATGGTGGTTTGGGTTTTTTTTCACGAAGTATATGAAACTGTGGGGCTTGCTGCTGCAAGAAGTTGTGGTGGTTGAAGTATAAGTGGATTTTAAAAGATACGCATTTAAATATTCACAGTAATTTATGGAGGCCAATTCCACTGTTGTATGTTAAACCCCCGAGTCTATGGCTGTTGCTTCTATGTCTGATTGCTCTGTCTCTGATTACAGATAGCTCTGTGTTTCGCCTTTTTCTTGTATTCTTTCCCTAAACACCTGATATACTGGTCACCGTCATCCAGGAGACTTAGAAGCAGCGATGATCGCATCCCTGTGATCATTCTTGTTTTCTGCTAGTCTTGTATTTAGTTATTTGCCGGTAATTCAGGGCAACCAGCAAAGCCTTTGACAAGCAACTAGCAGAAGCTATTGTAAATAATAATAACATCTTTCTTCAAGAAAATAAGGAGCAGGAGGCCTGCCAGAGAGTTTGTAGAGGATTGCAGTGTAAAAAGGGACCTGGGGGAAGATAAGACCATATCCAGTTGAATTCTTTGCCTCTGTGTCCAGAAATCAGGTAGGTTGTCACACTGGGATGCTTCCTTGTGAGGGACTTGGCAGAGGCTGTGTCTGGGATTGAAGCATCTGTCAAAGAAGCACTGGAAGAAATAGATGAGGGGAAGTAGAGAAAGTCTCTGGGATCAGATATTTACCCAGAGTCCTAATGGGACTCAAAGAGAAAACGGGTAAGCTCTTGGCTGTGGAAGAGTCTCTCCAAACTGCCATGGGTCTAGAGATGGGGAGGATGGTGTTTATGGTGCCATGTTTCATGAAGGGTTTCAGAAGAGAGTCAGGCAGCGACGGGCTGAGACAACCTTGATGTCTGGCTTGGACAAATCCGTAGAAGTACTACTGAAGGGAAGATGCATCGGGCACACGGAGAAATAGGACGTGGGTTTTACAAAGAGGAGGCAGCAGACAGGTGGATATGGGTCTTGGGCTGCTGTCTTTGTCTTGGAAGTCCAAACGGCTTTTGAGAAGTTCCCTTGCTGCAAACTAAGGGGGGACTAAGCAGCCAGAGGCTGAGGGCACGTGTCCGATATGGATTATGAGTTGTTTAAAAGAGAGACAAGAGAAGGAATGAGTGGGTAAGGGTTTGTCGCTTTGGGAGGAGGAGACCGTAGAGGGACTTGGATGCCTGCTGGTAGTGTGTGTGATGTTGAGGGTGTTCAGAAATGGCTGGGAAGAAGGGACCCTCCAGGAAGGAATGACATCTTTAGGTTATGATGAATGATTGCATGGAAATGTCAGCTCATGTTTTTGCTAGCAAGCAGGAAAAAAAGAATAATGCTAGGGTTTGTTAGGGGAAAAACAGAGGACAAAAATAATTCTGTCACTGTGTGAGTATGTGATTCACCCTTACTGTGAATACCATGTGATATTCTGGTTCTTTCTCTCCAAAAGTATGTAGTAGAAGTGAGAAAAGCATGGAAAAAAACCCCAATGCAGGATGTGCAAAGGTATGGGGTGGGTGTAAGGCAGGGAACAAATACACAGACCCACAGCGTTGTGAGGGGTAAGGCAGAAATGTGAAAAAAGTACTGTGAACAGCCTTGAGAAGGTGATGGAGGAACAATTGTACTGCAAGAATTAAAGGGAAAGCTGCCCGGTGGAGAAGGACCTGGGGGTGTTGGTGGA
>RSEF01000011.1:950193-966915 GCA_003993805.1 Himantopus leucocephalus | reverse complement strand
TTAAAGGTCCCTTCCAACCTTAACAATTCCATGATTCTATGAACGCAGCCAGTGGGTCAAGGGAAGGGATCTGCTCCCCTCCGTTCAGCCCCTGTGAGTATCGTATTCAGTTTGGGGCTCTCCAGCACAAGGACAAGTTATAAACTGGGTGGCCTCTGCTGCATTTGCTCAAGACACTCAGGGGGCTCAAACCACACGATGGATGAGGAGAGGCTGAGGTAAACGTGTTATTTCAGTCTTAAGAGCAGAAGGCAAAGGGGGGGATCAAAGTTTTAGCAAAGAAAACTCCAATTAGGTATTACTAAAGAGATTTTAACCTTAAGTATGATTGAACACTGGAAGAAGGGCAGAGAAGAGTTACTGAATCTCCACCCTTCGAGACAGTCAAAAAACTTGACTGCACATTGTCCTGAAGAACCTGATCTAACTGCTGGAGTTGGCCCGGCTTTGAACGGGGAGCTGAAGCGGATGACCTACAGAGGTCATTTTCCTACATTTTTCCAACCTAAATTATTCAACAATATCTTGACTCAGGACAGTTTTGCTGACAGGCAGCAAACTCTTGGCCAGAAGTGCAGAAAGCAGGATATCTACCAAGTTGAGGAGAGACAGAACTTCCTGAGGCACACATGTACGCTGCAAGCTAAGCCCTGATCTGATCATACCAGTAGAGCCCAGCTTTCTTCCTAGTCATCAAGAAGAATGGATCATCCAGGAAAGACTGGTTCCTGATCTGCAGAACAACCCTGAACTCACAAACAAAACATGCCATGACGACAGCACATCGCCGTGAGCCCTTTAGCTCTTCGGCTGAAGGGCTTCTGAACATAGCATCCACTGGAAGAAAAGCAACAAGGAAGGTTCTGCTCTGATGTAGAGATCTCAAGGATAGAGGAGACTTTAAGAGAAAGCACTATGTGATTTTAGTTCCTTTGGGTCCCTTTAAAAAAACAAAAAAACCCACAAAACAAAACACATGCACACACTCTTTTCTCCTCTGTAATCAAGACTTTTTAAACATCGCACTCTACAGTTAACGCCTCAGCTATTTCATTCTTTAGACCTCTTGAATGAAAACCAGATAACCCCTAATGATTTGTTCCTGTGTTTTAAGGATAAATAACACTGATGTTGTATTAACCCTTCAACAGGAGCCAGAGAATCATTTAAAAACAAAGATTTGCATGGGGTTTTATTGACAAATGCCATTGTTGTTGTATTAACTCTTCGACTTGAGCCAGATAATCCTTTAACAGCAAACACTGGCACTTGGGAGCTTCTAAACATTCCTACTTTTTCGGAGCTCTTCATGAAAAGTTCTCCCGAGTCACCTCGTGGTTTTATGGACTCTCCAGCCTGCTTCCCATCCCTGATGTTTTCAGAGGGGAAAAATACTCCTTTAACATTTCCGACCTTGAGGCAGATGTCCCTCAAGTCATTTGGTCAACCTTACTGAGGTTTTTTTTGAACTTAAAAGTTTATGCTTTCCATTTTTCTCATCTAATAAAGTTTCAACTTTTGGAGGGTGTATCCCTATCCTCTCTCACCCTCATATCTAATTATGACAACTGTCAGGTCGCGTCCCTCCCATAGTTCACAGGCTTTTACTCTGATTCTCCAACATGATGTCTCCTTACACAGTCTCCACACCATCTGAAAGCATTTTACCTTTCCAATTGCATCTTTTTATTAACTTTTCTTAAACAAGCTTCATCAATTTATACTGGTTTCTTTTCTGGCTTTTTTGTTGTTGGGTGGTGGGGTTTTCTTTGACGAACACTGCAGCGGTAAGGTCTGGGGGGCTTTTTATGGTGCTTCTCAGAGAACGCTAAATGTTAGTACTTATGGTCAGTGCCGCAGAGCAACTTATAAACAAACATTTTTTTTGAAACATTTTCTGCACTGCTCAGAGCATGAGTCAGAAGTTATATCCTTTCTCACGCGTTCCCTGACCAGCCTCTCCAAATCAGTCATTTATGGCATGTAAAAATTTAGTCTCACAGAGTCACACGACATACACACATCCAGAAAGAATAAACTGAATTGTAAGGATATGTTTACAGCCTTCCAAGCACAACGTGGAAGATTTCTCCCTGTATCTGCAGGGAGCGCTCTAGCTCTTCCTCGCCACCTTCTTAGCGCATTGGCAGATAAGACAGCCTGCTTGTTAGCATTTCAATTTTCTTATTCCTGCTGAGTCTGGAACCCTCTGCTGCTGCAGAGTTTTCCTTGCTACATGGTGGGTTTTGCTGGTTTGATTTTTTTTTTTTCAACTACGTGTACGAGCAGTCAGGACCATAGTCCCCAGCTAGAACTACGCTCCAGGTCTACATTGCTTCAGAGAGCAGTGAGAAGTGCCACCTCTGCCAATCGCTCGAGCCTCAGGGGAGCTGTGATTCAAGGTCCCAAATTGTTTGCACGCGCAATAAAGGCCCCATCTAAGCCTGGTGCAATAATAGCAGAGTGCTTGGTCCTGACTCTGGCAGGCCCAAAAACACTGAGCAAACAATCTGTGGAGGAGCAGACCACTCAATGCCTCTAGCAGACGCTCCCCACCACCTTCACCTCATCGCATTGGCCAAGTCCATCCCTCCCTGCTGCCCGAGGGTGCTTGCCTGTTCCTCTGGCTCTACTGCTGCTGCTGTTGACATGAGCACACCTGGAACCCAACAGAGAGAGCGGACACCACTGCTCCATACATCCTTGGTGCGCAGCTTCATCGGAACCACGGCTGCAACATTTTGAGGGCTTCCCTTCTGCCCCCATCCCTTGTTGGGTCATTGCACTGCATTGTCACCGTAAGGGTGGCAATACTCAAACTGTTGGAAATTACAAGGAATAACACAGTTGAACTCGGATAAAATAGGTCATCTCCCACTTCAGCATATCTTGCTTAACTTTGTTATTTTCTATGCAGATTTCTCCTCCCTCTTTTGTGTACTGCAGCAAACCCCACGCATGTAACCTAGGGCAAAAACGCATACAATAGTATCTTTCCATTTTCAGACAACGCAGCATTAAATTAGGGCTAGAAGCCTGCATTTTTTTTATAAAAAGCAACTACTACAAATCCAGAAATTCTAAATTTAAGATTACACTTTAATCTAAATACACACCACCTTGGAAATGTGTCACTGAAAAAAATAAAAATAAAAAAAAAAAAGAACATAACCACAGGCCTTCCTCATTCACAAAATTTTGCTCTTCAACTTACGCTCCCATTTAAAGCTTAAGACGAAATAAGACCATGACGACTGTATAACTGCACATAGAATTCGCAGACAACCTAAAATAAGACTCTCTTCACCATGCTGGATTTCAACTCCACAGCCTAGCTTATATCCAGAACTTCTAATTGTCACATAGTCGATTGCCGGTTCGTGTTTTAGAAGATTCTAACTACTTTGCTTTTCCCATCTACTATTGATTAACATACCAGAAGTGATGGATGAAATGAGCTTTGAGACCTACAAAACCTCAGATTAAAAGTCTTTCTCTTCTCTTGAAAATTGAGAGAAAAAAAACAACTCATCTTCGACTCCACCACCACCGAAAGCATCAGCTGCTTTCTCAACTTCTTGGTACAGAACAGCTTCTCACTTCCTCGATTCCAAATGCTCCAAACCAGTTTTGTGCACACAACAAATTCAAAACTAGTTAAACAGTATTTGCAAGCATCATCAAGCACAACCTACCGCTTGTTTTTTTTAAAATGAGTAAGTTATAACATTCCATATCATTCACCATAAATCCCTACAGAGTCTGCCTGCCTCCATCGTCACTGGTTTTGGAGGTTTCAGGTGTGGACAGGCTCCACACGGGGCATCCATTAACTGGGGACCCTTTTGAGGGATTCAAAGAGCCTCTTAGAAGAGGATGCACAGGAACGTTAGCACATTAGCACCCACTCTCGAATAGGAAAAAAAAACACCATCTTTTTTTAGGATCCTGGGTAATGATTCATTTAAATCCATTATCCATCATACGTAAGATATATACCTTAACTAAAGCCAGGCAAAAGTGACCTCATAAAACCCATCTTCTCAGCAGTGAACACGGAATACTTGGACCTGGCCCCCACACCCGATCAGAAGCTTCAAAAATGCTGCATCAGTAGATCAATTCCAAATAGAGCAGACAGCCAAAAATAAACGCAGACACATGCTAGTGATTCAACCAGAAATCTTGTTTCCACTTACCAGCAGCCTCAGCAGTTACCATAGCACCAAATTTTTCCAGACTTCTGCTGCACCTCAGCCCTGCCCAGTCAATACCGGTTGCTTTTTAAAATTTGAAGAGACCGAATCAGCCACGCTCACCCCCAGCCAAAACATCAGCTCTGCCTCTTTTATCCACGCACCGGCTCTCCTCGGCCACGGCAGATGACGGAGGGACCTTGGGAGCAAACCCTGGTGCCAAAAGATGCTGGCTCCACACATTCCTCTGCGCAGCGCACCACCAGCTGGACTGCCAACATTTTTTCCCCTCTAGATCTTACAGCACCGTGACCGCAGTAAGATTAAGTTCAAAGAGACAAAGCTTTTTGGTACCTTCCCCTAGTTTCCAAGTACTTCAGCAATAAACATCAGCACGGATGCTACTCCAGCACAGCGACGTTTAAATAGGACAGCACTGCCATTTAAATTTGTATATTTAAAAAAAAAAAAAAAAGAAAATATATTATGTTTTGCTTCTGCCAATAAAAGACTGTCCCTGGAAAAGAGTTGGAAGGAGCCAAAACGATGACGGTAGTTCTAAATTAAAAATTTAACTCTTAAAGCTACAAAAGGTCTCAGATGCACTGACTCAGCCAGGAAGCATGATACATTGTCACTGGGCAGAAGTGAGCCAAAAAGCTACCAAAAAAGTTATTTCACAGGAGTGACAGTATTTGACTAACCTAAATTCAAAGAAAGGGATCTCTTAAGGAGGCTGTTCTAAGCGTTACGCCGTCATACGAGCAGAGGAGTACACCGATGACTGCGTTTGGTTTGTCCCCAGAAGGGGAACCCACCCATGTTACAAGCAATTCTTTGAGTCAAAAGATGTTTCTTCAGAACGAACACGATACCCAGAGCGCCTGCCAAAAAGGCAACGTAAGAAAAGTTTTTCGGCCAGTCTAAAGCTACTTTGTGTGAGCAACCCACAAAAATCCTCATGAACCCGTCAGAAAAACTGAAGAACAGACCTGCCCTTTGACAGCAAGTAGCTAATGCAGAAATTCCAGCACTTGCATCTGTCTGGCTTTTCAAGTGCAGCAACGAAGAACTCGGTGGGTAGAACAGAGGAGAACACAGCAGCAGAACTCATCTATACCCGTACTTGATATTCTTCACTTTTCAGACTCCCAGGAGCAAAGAACATCTCCCTTTGAATGCCTGGAAAGCACCCAGCGCTTGGGAGGCATTGCAGTATGCAAAATAAAGGTGGGGCAGAAGGAGGGAGAAAGCAATTAGTCCATGGTCATAGCACACTTTAAACAAAGGAGGCATTTCTTTACCCAAAGAGCTGCAAGACCAAGAAAACTGAAAACAGTACTCATCAGAAATGCTGGTTTTGACAACTAGAGCAGATTTATCAAGTCTCTCCCATGAAAAGAAAGATATTACCATTTCCCTTTATTTATTTCTTAACCTGTCGAAAGGTACGGAGTCGGGATAGTGAAACAACCCATGCCGCTCCTCCGCCAAGTGCCCGTGAAGTCCACCTAGAAGGCAGACACAATCCACCTCATCTGAAAGCTGGGGAAAGAAGGTGGAATAACCCATCAGTTTGCTGGGTGGCTATCTAATGTCACAAGCCCAGAACCCTTCTTTACTGTGCCCGTAACCCCCCCTGACACGGCAGTCTCTCCTCAGAGCACGCTTTACTATGTACGCCAAAGTCCAAACTCAAAGAGTTAAAACCAGAGACATTAAATAAGGCCATGGAGGCCATGACTTCCAGTAAAGCTGTTGTTCCCTGCTCAGTGAGCTAACAACACCACTAACACATGGCAGAAATTCCTGGGATGGGCATTTTATGACATGGCTCGGCCAAGACCAAGCAACCCAGCTGAGGCACGAGCCAAACAAGGGATGCTGCTCCCTTCCAGAGGCCAGCGGGTGATTCAAAGGCTTACTGCATCCTCCAATTGTTTCTAATAACCACTCCTACCTGGTAGGAATCCTGTCCTCCCAGCTATCGTGCACCCCACTCTTTCAACACACACAGTTAAGTCTAAAATAATCAAGCTAAATTAGTGAGTTAGAGATTAACACTACACCCCATCACGGTGGTGGCATTCCAGAGACCTTTCAGAGTCTCTTGTGCAAAGCTCCTGCTGTCCAAGGTGGGCCCTGACTTCATGCCAGGCTTAAAGCGTGGCGAGAAATGATAACCCGTATCAATTTACCACCTGAAACCACATTGTCGCAGTCGCGGTGGGGGAAGGGGCGTGTTATTTTAAGGCAGTGAAAAACCAAGTTACATCTGTTTAAAAAAAGTTACCTACAAAATACTGGATTCCAACTGCCTCTGACTCCTCGGTCTAACAATAAATATTTTGCAACTACTTCATAATGGACTATAATGAATCTCTAAAGTGGAAGCGTTTCTGGTTTTATTCGTGGATATTGTGCTGTTCTGTAACAATGCTTCAGAAATAGCACTGACGGGCTCCAGAAAGAATCCCAATTCCCCAGGCAGAGGTCAGTAAAGACAAATAATGCAAGGCTGAAAAGAGGTAGATAAAGGGAAGAAAATAGAAATCTTAAGAGCTCATTAAAAACAACTACTAGTATCCTGAGGCACGGAGGAGTCCACTGCATGTCAGCCCTTAGAAAGGCAGAGAAGCTCTAAAAGCCAGAGAGCATGGAAGAGAAGGTGAGCAAGCGGAACAAAATGAAGAGGCAGCAACCTGGTAACAACACATCTTCTGAGTCTGTTTATGAGTAAATACTGACAAAACTACAGAGGAAGAATAGAAATTATTTTTGCTAGACCAAGGTATCGGATTCCCAGCTCCCTTCTGATTTCAGGATCACGTTCAACTGGTATCTGACGGCTGTAGGAAGGGTCAAATCGGTCCCTTTTCTGCGTTACCTTCGGGAAGGGAAAAGACTGATGACATAGATTAGCAACCTATGTAGGAATACTGAAAGACGGAAAATACAGATCAGAGACGAAGACTTGACTTGAGCACCATTTAAGAAAGAAAAGGCATAGTACAAGCCTCAGCGGGCTAAAATCACCGCTAGCATCTGGCCAGAGTAACCAACTTCTCCATGTGCCACCCCAAGCACCATCACATCCAACAGGACCCCAAAGCCTGCAATATACCGTGGTCGAAACCAACTGTACCTGTAAGCTAAGGCGTCCCACCAACTTAATTTTCCAGCTTTAGATTTTTCACTCGACAGCTGACTTGCCCTCTAAGTCAGCTGGTATTCAACAAAATTCACACAAACCATGTCAGTGGCAAATGGCATGACGGTCTGGGAAAAGCATAAAGCATTACTGATATTAGTTCTCTGATTATTTATTCTGGTTACGCTCAGTTGAATAAGTAGAATTTTCGTTCCGTTTGTCCTGCTGATTAACAAACCCCACTTCCAAATGCACTGTTCAGAGCGGCTGAAAATTTTTTATTCGATATATTTGGGAAGTTAAACAGGTTTCCATGACGGAACGGACTTAAGATTGATTGAGTCTAAGCCACGGGCCTTTTTTCCTGGCATGAACAAAGCCTAGAAAACAGTAAAGACAGACACTAGAGGTACCGCGAATATCTAACAGAAAGGCATCCAAAAGAGGGCAAGTCATATAGAGACTGCAAGTTTCACACTGAAGACTAATCTTGCATTTCAGTCCATTGTAACAGTCAGCTTCGAACAGCAGCTCGAGTCCCTGTTTTCTCCACTAAAACACAGAGGGAACAATGTAAACATAATACCCAAATCGGAAGAGACCACTCTGCTGCCAGGTAGCTAGTTCTCTTAAGAGGTATTCTCCCATCCTTACGGCTATTCTGCTCTGGTTTAGGCTTCAATCAGGAAATTGATAGTAACAATTCTTAGGCAAGGAGGATTTACCTGCTAACACAAGTTTTCATGAAATTACAGAAAAAAATAACTGCAATAAGAACTATTTTCTTTACGTGGAAAACACATTCCAGGAAAAAAGTAACACACAGAGGGTTTTGACAGATGTATTTATGAAATAAGAATACTTTCTCTTTAAAATAATAACAAGTAGCCAGAGAGTTAGCGAGAGTGGCGGGAAAGCAACGCACGCTGAACTCACGGATCTTTACATGCTGACATCTCCACCCCAAGGAACAAGGGCTAGATGCGGAGAGCATCCGTACAAAGAGCTTGTAAACCAGAAGGAAGATTGTATCTCTGGGATCGAAACTGCAGTGTGCAAACAGAGATCCAGGCTTACACCGCAGGTACAGTGTAAACCCCACTGCTAGAAAAGCAGTTAAGAAAATCAGTCTGCCAGCGCAGTTGACATAACGCAATTAATCCAATCCAGCTTTACAGGGCCAGTGGCAGACCTGAAGAAAAAGTCAGGCTTCACAGTAGATGGTAAATTCTTTAGCGGTTCATCATCCCAGAGCTACATGAGTGAGAGAAAAAAGTGTCCTCTCCATAACGGTTATGCAACTTGCACAATTTAATTATTAAACAGAGAATTGCTTAGACCCTAGAACGTTTAAACAATTAGTTCCCATTATTCTACGATTTGATTCATTAACTGTAAACACATTCTGAAGAACCGAAGCGTAATGTTTTACACGTATTCCAAAGATGTTCAGTTGATCTTGCTAGAGTTTGCTTTTGCCACCTTCCTACCTTTTCTACCACAGATATTCGGAAACAGCAAGGGGAGGGGGCAAGGAGCAAGCAAAAAAGATTCTCCTGAAACTCTTATTCTTTACTCCGCAAAATCTTACAACTCTAACTGGACAGACACACACACCCGCAAAAAAAATCAATAGAAAGAAAAAAAATATCACAGCATTAGATCGAGAAGATACCTCAGACACACCTAAACGTACACATCACAAGTGATGAAGTCACCCATCACCATCACTACTTCCATTTCGCTTCCTAATTTCACAAGCTATTTTACCGAGGAATCGATATTCTACCATTACAATGGATGGGCCCACGATACTGCTATAAAGCACTGAATTTCACTTTCCACTTCATTGATTTTAAAAAAAGAAAAAAAAAAAAAACAGGCAATTAAAAAAAGTTATCAGCTGCAAATCAGATACTCCAATCTCACAATTCGCTCTACATTAAAAAAGCTGCCCTCAGTATTACCCCCTTTTGCAAGGGTTTAGCAGAACAACGACAAAAAATAACAACTCCTATGAGATGTCATCAATTGAGGTGAAACCTCCACAGAAAACGAGAGTGTCTCTGCATTTCAGAGCACCAAAGCTCAGCCAGGCAGCAGCTGAGCAGGCAAGACTCGCTTGGGCAAGACTCTTTGCAAATGGGAACAAGGTGAGAACTGTTTACTGAACCCACTTGGGGGGATTTATTTACGTGGTGGTTTGTTTAAATGAACGTCTGTGGAACAGCATAAATTCAAGCAAGCAGACATAGCTGCAAACAGAAGAACAACCCCCTCTCTGTGCTGGTTGTGGATTCTTGGAAACCAGGTTGGAACAAAATAAAAAAGGGGAGGAAATCAATTATTTACAGGCTTATCAGATACAAATAAGGGACCACACAGCATGTGCAGACACTTGAAATCCTCAGTTGCCCCCAAATATCCCTTAGCCTTCCCTACAGCCACATCCAGGCGCGCGTGACGTTATAAGGTGTCCACAGTACAACCAGCCGATGGACGCACACAGCCAACCGTGCCGTTAAAGCCACCGACGTCAGAGCACTTCACGGACAGGCCTTCTCTCAGCATCTGGAAACCATTAGAGCACACGAGCGAAAGGCTTCCCAAAGAGCAATCACACTCACCATATGCTGAAGAGAAATGGAAAGTTGGCAAGGAGAAATGTAAGCAAGGAAGAGAGGGGCAGATTACTTGTTACTAATGTAAAGACTGCTGAACAGCCAGTACATCTGACCTTTATTTTTCCTTTTTCAGTCAGAGAGAAACTAAGCTATTTTTAAGTCTGGGATACGGTGCACTTGTGTAAAAAAAGTTAAAGGAAGATTTTAAATAAACTATGGTATGGACTGAGCTAGATTAGCTCTCTGGCCACTCTCCTCAAAGTACTCTTTCCTCCCTCTCCCAGAAAAATGCCCGCAACCTAAGCTAGTACTGCCCGACATCTCTGGACATCTCAAAGCAACTGTGAAACAGTTCAAGCCGGTGCTGGAAGAAGGATACCAACACACCCTGTTGTCCATGTCTTCCCAACCCTCCACCTTCTGCCCTTCTGGGTCTCCCCTTCCCCGCTTCATGCACAGAAAGCACTGGATCAAGGACTGATCCAGCAAAAAGACAGTTAACACAATCCAGCTCATTACACAGTCACTAGTGCTGGCACAAAGGGAAGGCAAGAAGAAAAACTAGACCGGCACTTTCCCGAGACGGCTCAAAGTCCTTGTGAAACCACCCGGCTCCCCTGGCACAGAGGGCTGTGCCACTCGGCACCTCCTCTGCCCGCAGACCACGCTGGCTGTGTTTGCACCAAACACGCAGAGCCACCGTGGACAGACGGCCGCTCTGCCACCACCAGAGAGGTCAGACTTGCTGCAGAACGCCAGCACGCCAAAGTATCCCAGAGTAAGCCACTGTCCAAAACCAAACAATTACCTGGGCTCTCTCTCCCAGAAGCAGCCCAGAAATGGGAGAGGAGGCTGCCGGACAGGTGACTTCTGCTAGAAACAGGAATCCGTGCGCAATCAGGGTCAGCCTGGGGATGTCCTCCCCAGTCACACTCCATCACAACCCACCACATGGCTGCGGGAGATAAAAAACAGGTCAAGAAACCAAAACGGCGGTGAGGAACAAGTACTGCCACCCATGAGATAATTCACCTTGCCCCAGCTTAAAGAGGACAACAAAGATGAATTGTCCTCCTGAGTCACAACAGACTGCGAGTTGTGGGTTGACTGCCCTACCCTGATGAGTCTTAGGTTGTTCCTGTTTACCGAGCAGAGATCATCTAATGGGGCAGCAGAAGCTGTGAGATGGGCTGACAAATCAACAGCAAACCAAAACACGTATTTGAGAGAGAGAGAGAGGATAAGAGTCCAGTGCTTCAAATATAGTTAAGGCTGACCTGTTACAAACGCCACCGTGATAAAAGCACGAGTTATTTGTGGCAGCTCAGGAACATAAGAGTCACGTACATTTCTGCCCGTCTGCTCATCTGAGGAATGCTGGAAACAAGCCATCCACAGAACCACGCAGAGGTTTGCACTGGGAAGGAGCTTGGGACCTTCCTTCTTCATCCTTCTGCCCAAAGCGTCCCTGAAAGTTGTATCAGGCAGTCTGGGGCCTTGTCCAGGCACATTTAAAGATGGAGATGCCACAGCCTATCCAGGCATCCTGTTTGGGTGCTTAACCATTTTCCCAAGGAAAATGCTTTCTTACGTCCAGCTGGCATTTCCCCTGCCACAACTTGTGACCCATTGCCTCTCGTCCTCTTGTTCCAATTGACAACGCTCGGGAGGCACGCACACAATGGCTCAGGAATTAAGTACCCAGCAAGTCTTAAGACAAAACTGTTCAACACCACTTTGAACGGCACTAAATGAGGGTTGCTGCAATCCTACCCTTCCCTCTCCCAGATCAGCCCGTCCTTTTATTGACTCGCCTTCAACCCACCTCAGGGAGCAGAACCCTGAAAAGTTGTCCTGAATTTAAAAAAAAAAAAAAAAGCAGCAATTTCTGACAGTGACGCCAACAGATTAAATCATCGTAATTATTTTGATGTGGCCAGCTTTCAACCACCTATCTCCTCAAACCAGCTCACCACACGACAAAGTAGCAGATTGTCAGCATGAAGGAAACATACGGCAAGTGGAAGGGCAGAATCCCAGAGCCTTGTCTTGTATCACCTTAAAGCGTCGTGGAACCACTCCCTGTGTGTTCAGCGCAGACAAGGAGATGGGAAGAGGGATGGAACTAGAGACCGTAAACTAAATTCTCTTCTACTCTCTGAGGGTAAGAACCATGTCCCCAAACAAAGAGGAGCGACAAACAACAGATCAATCTACCGACAGATCTGGTTTGTTATGTGTTACCTGGCCTCCTTGGCAAGACAATTTTTCAATGGTAGCCTGGCAGCCTCCCCTCTCCCAGGGCAAAACAAAACAAAAATAACAGTAAATAAACACGACCTCTTATCAATAAAGACTAAAACCACCAGGATGCGAAATGACCACCATTCAGCTAAAAGTAAATCCCAATCATCTTTTTTCAACTCAAAGGACTGTGGTCATATCTCGGTGCACGAGCAGTGGAAGATCCAAAGCCAACAAAAGCTGGGAAATCTTCAAAGTTTCTTAAGCACACCAAACGGACTTCTTTGCATGCTGTACTTGCTTTGAAATACCTGCCAGTAAACTAAGCCAGATTTTACCGATGCCGAGGCGAGAAAAGTCTAGCGATGGTAAAGGGTGAGTTTTCATAAATCATTTCATTTGCTGCTTTAACAACAGCACCTTTATGGAGCAGGTGCATTAAAGGGCAGGGGAGAAAGGCAATGCAAAAGAGCTTTTCTGCCAGCTGCGGGTGCCGTGCCTTGGCAGTCTGAAGTGACTTGTGTCTGTGCTGCTGCAGTCGCTCCCTCCTCCCCTGCGCTGGCACTGGGGTTTGCAAAACTGAGCAGAGAAGTAATCTGCCTGAAAAATGGGGGGAGGTGAGGGTGCATGTTTTTACTGCTAGGATACAACGTGGTGGGAGGAAACGAAGGAAGGAACCACAGCATACCGCATTTAAATCACCTTAGCCCCCTGAAAGTAACAGAAGGGAGAAGTTAAAAAGGTGGTACTGAGACCTCAGTTGTCCCTATAGCTCAGGTTCCTCTCCCACGGTGACACCGCCAATTCAGAACTGGCACTGCCTGATGCCAATTCAAGAATCCTCTTATCAGAACCCATCATATACGGGCAACACCTCTCAAAAAGTCATCACGTGAGCTTCAGGATTCTTACACCTTCAGTAAAAGCCACTGAGACCTTCTATTCCACTTCTTACCTGCAACCTTAGTTTCTGTCGTTTATTAGCGACTGTCAGCATCTAACCAGAGTGTAGAGCGCTAGACGAACAATTTATCAGCACCAAAAGATGATAGCTTTGCGTTATTGAGCAAAAATCAATCAGAACTCAAAGCCCACTTCCTGAAATTCGTCCCACCAAAGTATTTTTTGAGTAAGTCCTGTTTTGAACCCCAACTGCTCACATTTTAAACCTAAATATGAAAAGCTATCACAAACTCCAGCAAGAGACACACTGCGAGTAACATCAGGCAGTCCTTACCTCACTACTCCAGGTGGCACAAATAAAATAACAAGCTACAGAGCAGAGACTTTATGCCTGAAGTACCCATTCTGGAAATGAGCTCAGAAAGACTCCCCTTGCTCTCCCCTTGCTAAAGAGCTTCCAGTTGAGTTTGTAGGGACATGCTTTGCCACTTATGCCACTTGAAAACTTCCTTTCATGCCCTCTAAGCCCTTCTGTAGATTTCTAGACTTTTATTCCTTTAAACCGAAGCCACCATGGTGAAATAAACACTGGAGAACTTCCTAAGAAGAGACGTCTCTGCCACAGTTCATTACTACAACATACCGAGCCTCCAATGGGCAGACTTGGAACTATTAAAGATGAGACACACAAGAGTACCTTCTGAAGTGACAGACAGGCAGCAACTACAATATAAATTCACAATTACAAATCCCCAGCACCACAGAGTGCGAGATAAAAAAACGGAGCGCTCTCTACCAGCAAAAGAAAAACAAGGCACGGGAATGGCTGAGACACCAGACAAGCTCTCAAAGGCTCACCGCTGCCCTGACTTCGGCTCCTAGCTGTCAACATCTCATGTCCGTATTGCTATAATGTTAACACACACGGTTCCGTATCTTTGAAAGTATTCCTGGAAAGCAACTGTAATTACCGAATACAGTAAAAATAACAATGGCCTATTAATATAGAAAACTGATCTTGGGAAACAAGCAGCAAATTTCATTATCTCCCTGTAAGACTGGTCTAGAATGCAGTAAGGATTAAGTGCTGTTCAGTGACCTTTCGTGATGTGATTTCTTTGTCTTGAAGTTCACTGTAAATTCTTTTAATTTTAGTAATTACATAAACTAACCAAGTGCGGGGTTTCAAAACAGACAAGCATTTAATCATCAAGTCAGTGAACCGAATGAATAAAGATCGTCTTTCCACTGGATTTGTAAAGCATTCAGCCCAGCATCCACCTCTGCACAGATAACCTAATAACCATCGCAGGCCTAAATGCAGCACAACGCAAGATCCTTCGCAAGTCCCTTTACAAATTAGCCACTTCTCAATTCAACAATGACAGCAAAAAATTTCAACAGTAAGAAGTTATGACTTTAATTTGATTTTTAATGGGAATGTTTGCTGCCCTTCCCTAACACCCCTAAACCGGTCAGAGTTCAAACGTTATTCTTGAAGGACTGGATTAATTGATTACGCTCAATAACATCTCCTGTGCGGCTTTCCCTCCTGGATAGTTATATCTGCGATATTCATCCTATAGCAATGAAAAATGCCAAACACAAACACAGAGCAAGATAATACCTTTATCATGATTAAAAATTAAATCTACACTAGCAGTAGGAACCCAGACCTTGTTAGAAATGCCCCTTTATTGCTTTCCCACACTTCCCCAACGTCCTGAATATGGCTTTAAAGGAACTCCAAGTACATCCTGGTTCAGTTACATTTTGGGTCAAAATAATGCCCAGTACAGCGGCCGCAAGACTGGATGAGATCCAAAACCCCACTGTCAGTTCAGTTCACTGAGGTGCCGCCTAGTAAAGTACAGCTGCATCTGACGCTACCGACAGGATTTGCTGCTTTTGCAGTTCTTCCACCTGCTACTGTTCAAAGTAGTATAGACTGATAGGGCAAATGCAGTCTCAACAACAGTATTAAATACTACCACCAAAAAAAAAAAACCCCACCACATTATTTGGTCAGGAAAAACCTTCTCATATTTAGCATTCTGGTTTCAGCGCAGCCTCCCAAGCTTCCACAGCTGTTATCTGTCATGACACTCTGTGGTACAACCTATCTGGAGATAATGACTTGCGTCCAAATTCAGGTCTTCGACCAGAGACAACAGACGTAGCGCACATTCCAGCTTATATTCACAGTCGTCTCATTTCCCTCTCTTTGAACATCTTTTCCTTGGTTATGCATACGGGGTTTCTAAAAAACGACCTCAGAAATTCTCCTTCCAGTGCTCAAGTACTACTATGATTGCTCTTCTCCATGCAAACCTCTCTCTAACAGTCCAAAATTAAGTTCAAGCTTCCTCCCTTCTGTTTCACTCCACTTCCGAAGCATCATAATTGCAGAAATCTGAGTGACCAGACCTAGCTAGCAAGAGGAAAAACTGTTTCAATTCAAATTGCACCGGAGACACAAAGTTTCCTAAATTTTTTAAACTGCCCATATCAAACAGCACAGAAAAGCAGCTGTGGAAGTGCCTCTACTTCCAGCGCGTTCTACCACGCTTACATGTATTAACCAAGAGAATACAACCTCCCTGTGATGTACCTGCCTGTCACACCTGACAGCCGTGGGACCTTTAACCCTTCCGGAAAGGAGGTCAGAGTACAGCAGAACTGCTAAATACACATCACCAACCATCGGAATCAAATAAGGCACTTACCCATCTCTACCTTTGCTGACGATCTTCACTTCAAAGTAATAAATGCCACAGGCGGCAGGTATAGGGTGCGTAGCCCTGACTGAGGCAGCATCTTTGTGATTTTTACCGTGACCTGGGAAAGAACAGAAATGTAAGTCCCGACAGGATTTGAACTCTCTCTCCCGTTTTGATCTAAAACACTACTGTCTGAACACAGCGGGGATCTGTTTCTACATCTAGCCAACAATTTAAAGCGCACTTTTCAGAGAAGTAGAATATACAATCCTGCACTGCCACCACGAAGAATCCTTGCACTACGAGCACTGTAGTTTTTCCCTTTTGTTTTCACCGTGAAGTTACTGAGAAAGACTCACAGCACTACCTCTCCCCCTCCCCACATACATAGTTTGAAGACCAATGTACACAAACAGAAGACAAAAATGATTACACAAGAGGGGAATGACATCAGTGTTTACTAACCAGGCAGGCAAAGGAATGATCAGTTCTCCGCTGGGTGGGTAGGGAGAACAGCCTCCAATAGCGAGCAAGAAAAACATCACTGTGATTCCCCAAGTCCTAGAAGTCTGCGAGCGTCTATTTTGTGTAAACTGGAGGAGCCAAAGCCCCAGTTAGGCGGCGGGTCGGTGCCATCCGACCTCTTGGCCGGGTTTTAAGCAGGATGACAGAGTAAACAGACGATCTGACTACACAGAGGGGCTCGGGCCCGGGCTGGTGACACTGCAAAGCGTTGTATAAGGCAGCACGCTCCGCCGGGGGGAAGGGCCCTCGGCTCCAGACCCCCTCCGCTCCCCCAGCCCAGGAAAAACCCGGCACCCACGGCCACGGCTCCCACGACGAGCAGCCCCCGCCCCGCGGCCGGAGCTCGGCGGGCCCCCCCC